>QNQO01010074.1:0-318805 GCA_003290165.1 Berberis thunbergii
TTGGCAGTTTCTTTGGCAATAGCATATTTACTTTGCATTAGATTTCAATCCCCTACCCCTCCGCTTCATATACCATTTATTTGTGATACCATCCACCACAAATGTTGTTGGCATGAACAACATTCAACTAGCCTCATTACTCATGGATAGTGAAGAACAATACTTAACTGTCAACCTTGTCATTACTTAATAACTTGATTACAAGTAGATATTAGCACCCAAAGACTTGTTGACGTATATTATTATTGTCACCCTAAGACTTGTGATGGTATCATAAAACGAGGTGTCTCACACAGTGACACATTCTATTTAGGTAAGCAAGTTGGTCGAACCCCGATTTTGTTATCTTCTCATTATGGACGAGGAGGTTGAATTGCTTACTTTTATTTTACTTTACTTATTTTTTTTGCCTTTGTTTGAATCCCAAATTTGGAGATAGCATACCTATGTTCATTTAAATAATTAACAGACAATACTTTGATTATACCTTCAACTTTATCACAATCTTTCGCTAATACTTTGTTGAAATTATTTTTAATATTTAAAGAAAAATACATAAAATCTTCGATTGAATTAACTTGAAACGTGGAATTCATAAAATAAAATAAAATTTTAAGAATATTATATACATTGATGTGTTCAAAAATCGTCATCCTGTGAGTTTGACTTGCAAAACCGATGTTAGACTATTAAGGACAACCTTTTTGGTGGCTGAAGATACTCTGATGCTTAAGTCAACAACTCTATTTGAAGAAGGAAGTAAATCTAGACAAAACTCAGTTAAAGTTGCATACCTATGTTGAATGTTTCCTTTACCTTTTATGATGGTCGCAGTTAATTCTCTGCGTGACTTAAGCATGTGAGGCGCAACGGAAGAAAATGTTTCTTATAACATTCTCCTCCTTAATGGAGATGCGTCCGTGGAGGTGTAATTCCCTCTACGACTCTTTTTGGTGCAACATTTATCTTTTTTATGAGAGAACTCGAGTCGAGACTGGATTTTGGCTTTGATTCGTTCGGGCCTAGGTTCGAACTTCATTTATATCTTATCATTAGTGGGCCTTTGTGATTGGCTTTATTCTTCTTGGGTTTTATGAGCTGGCCCAACAGATTGGATGTCATATGCTCGTGATGGATGTTATCTACCATGTGTACGGCCGTGATGATCAGTCTATTTTGATGTATCATCAGCTATTCCCTCTTAGTTAGTGGGTATGTTCTGGTATCCACTAACTATGTGGCAGTTTTGTTTTCGATTTCAACATTACGACACATTTAGTGCTCTTGATATCTGTTGCTACTATTATCTCTTCGATGTTCACTCCACCTGTTCGTTTTGGCACGATTTATTGGGATTTCGTGCGAATGTCATATCTTGCATGTTCTCCCAAAAACGGACATTTCGTTGCTCGTCCTTATAAAATGATAAGTGTAAGTGTGTTTTACTTCCTTTTACACTTCTTCATTTTCTATTTGTTAATTCTTTGATTCCTCGCGTTCATTACGTTAGTCATGTCTAACTTTCTTAGGGTTTTCGAGCGACACTGTTCTTTGATGCATGCGAAGTTTTCTTTTTGCCTGCACTGGGCGACACTGCGACTCTAGACAACATTCATCACGATTACTCAATGACGACTGATCTGGAGATTGTTCTCCCCCGAAGAGGGCGACAGTCCTTGTCGTCTAAAACATGGGTACACACTTTGTATCCTAGGTATGTCCTCTCTAGTTTTAGGCTCTTATGGTCGTCTGGGAGTATTTGGATTTGGTTGGAATCGCTCCGGCCCAGCTAGTCCTAATGGTTGGAAAAAGTAATGATTTCGATGTTAGCAAGGGCTGTCACAGGGTCGTATCCCTATGAATGGTAGGGTGTTCTGCATTCTTTGGTGGGGTTTAGTATAAACTCCAATCGCAACAATTGTCTTCGCTCTCCTTTATGTTTCAAGGATCTGTGAAGAGGAGTATGGGGTCTGGTCAAGGTCTTGGTTCTACGCATCCCTTTCTTCCAATTACTTTAGGCTTCGCGGAAATAAATATTTTGTGTTCATTCTGGGAGCCTAAGAGAGTCGAGTTGTCATTGTCTTTGCGATCTTCCCCGAGTCTCAATGGAAAGACTTTCTCACTACGGATGTCATTATCCATAGTGGTTTATATCTATCGGATGAAGCGGGTCGCGCTTTAGAATTGACTATTGTGTGCGTTGGTGATGTGGTTCATCCACCACCAAGAAGGTTCTTGTTGACGAGCGCATAGGCCTGAGTTACTTCAGTCACTGCCCAAGGTTGTGGGGAGTACCAGCTTGATTGTTTAAGAAACGAAAAGTTCCTAGGCCTCTCAGTCCTTGTTGACTGTCCAGTTTCGACCGTGTGTCAAAGCAGGAATAGGTTTGTTTATTTGGTTCTTGATGCTGCTGGGGCTCCTTCTTATCTAGCTTTTCTCCGAAAAGGAGGTCGTGGTTCGGATGATGTTCTTTTGCTCGAGAGGACGAGGAGGTAAACCGAGTTCTCAAAAGGAGTAAGAATGAAGTTTCTCGTCCTTTAAATGACCATGAGAAAAACTCGTTGCCTCTTATGGTTTGCCCGCCTTCGTGGGCCTATTGATTGATGAGTTGCGCATTATTGAGAATTAAAATGTTTCAGCTTGGTCTTTGGCACTCGAAAAATTCGAAGGGTACTAAGACCTTGGATGACTTCAAGTATGATCTGACAATGGAGGATTCAGTTGCCTGCCTGAGCTCGAGACTTTAAGCTTCCTGCTTCTTCTAACGTGGCAGGGACCTCAGGATTGGCAGCTACTCCCTCCGCATCTCATCCTGCTTCTATTGTGCCAGGGGAGATCTTTTGGCCTTCTGAGGTTGATGTGCAGGACAACGATCGCCATATTGACGAGGGTCTCTAACACCTTATAGAAGGGATGGCACACCTTACTTATGCGGCCATGATGGGGTCAGATTGTAAGGTTGTTCGTGACCAGGTGGCACATATTGAGCGGAAACAAATAGGACACATCCTGGTATTTTCTCATGTTCTCCGCTGATTTGTTGAAGGTGCAGTGCTTAAAGCATGAAAGGGTAGCAAATTCTGCGCAGACGATGCTGAGGGAATTCGAGCATATTCGCGATACGTTTGCTTTTGACCTCGAGACATCTGAATTAGAATTGGGCAAGTTGCGGTCCCACTTGGAATGTTGCTGAGAAAAAGTTGTCCGAGTGAAAGGCTGAACGTGATGAAGTTGTTTGTTCTGCCGAGGAATGTTCTGATAGTCTTAACGCTTCTGATATTCGAATCATTCAGCTGAATTCCGAGTTTGTCGAGACAAAGTCTGCAGCCTCTGCTAAATTTACAAATGTTGACAAAGAATTAGCGTCAACCCAAGCTGTGTTGTCATCTGTTACTGAAAGGCTGAAGAAGACAGAGGCCACGGATTGGAAAATAGTGGTCAATGTTCCCACTATTTATTGGATTTCATGGAGATGCAAGGTTTAGACATGTCCAAATATCGTTGCTTTGCTGAGTAGGAATTTGATGATGTCGAGGGAGTCGTTTCGGATTCACTAGGTGATCCGAATGTCGGAGAACCTTCTAAAGCCCATACTGCCTGGAGAGGTTGTTGATGTTGTTTCTCTTTCTTAATTGTTTTTTGTCATCTCCATTTTTAGAAGATCAATGGAAATTTTTAATTTCGCATTTATTGTATCCACTATGTCAAGCTTATCAGCTTTATTTACGATCTTGGGAGATTTCTGACTCATTCATCCATATTTTTACAAATGGCTTCAATATTCGACGTTCTAGTCCGTGTAGAAGCTCTGATTTACGGAATCTGATTATATATTCAGATTACGATGTCGTACATTACAGTCGATGAGAAAAATTTTCAGCTCTTTATGTTCTGGTACTTTATTACTTCGTGGTTGATCAGGCTAGAAGTTTTTGTTTTTATGTCCGACTCATTTGTCCAGTACATATATTTGTTTTTGCTCGATACTCTAGCCGTACCGAGTATTTTCTCGAGTTGGATTTTAATCCAACTTCCTTGTCCTGATTGAATTCTTGTCTCTTTGAATTTGATTGGGAGCAAAAAAATTCATTGATAATATTTTTTCAAGTGCTCTACATTTCATGGTCGAGGTAGCATTTCGCCCTCTTTGTTCTCCAACCAGTATGTTCCTAGTCTATTGGTTTTGTTACTCGGTGCGGTCTTTCCCAGTTTGGGGTTGGTTTGCCTGCGCTAGGTTCGTTTGTGTTGGTTGGACTTTTCGTAGTACATAGTCTCCGACGTTAAAAGTGTGGATTCACACCTTCTTGTTGTAATATTCTACCATACATTGTTGGTAGGCAGTTGTTTTGATGGAGGTTGTTTCTCGCTTTTCTTCGAGAAGATCTAGTATTGACTCTCAGTGCTTCGATGTTGTCCTCAGCGTGGATCTCCACGAGTATCATTGCTTCTGGCCCGTACGCGAGGGCGAAAGATGTTCTCCTGTCGAAGTTCATTTTGTTATTCTATACGCCCAAAGGACGCCGGGGTAACTCGGATGTCCACAATCATTTTGTTACCTTGAGTATTCTTGTAATTGCTTCCAAGATTGTCCTATTGGTGACCTCGGCTTGTCTGGTTTCTTGTAGAGGAGCGGGCATAGAGAAATGTTGCTAGATATTCAGATTTTCGCATAACTTCTTAACCTTTTTGCCTTCGAATTGTTTCCTATTGTCTGTGACAATTACCATTGAGATCCCGAATCTACATATGATGTCTCTCCAAAAAAACTTCTCGACTTGGGCTTTTCCTATCTTTGTGAGGGACGCTACTTCTACCCACTTGGTAAAGTAGTCTATTGCTACGAGGAGAAATTTCTTCTTATCGGATGTTGGAAGTGGTCCTACGATGTCCATTCCCCATTGTGTGAATGGCCAGGGGTTGTTAATCAGGATCAAGTTTTGTCCTGACATGTGAGTGTATGGGGCAATTATTTGGCATTTGTCTCATTTGCGAATAAGTTTTTGAGATCGTTGGCCATTAATAACCCAGTGTGAGAGCTTTATAGGCCAGCATTTTTTTCCTAGACGATTTTTGCGTGTGCCGTGGTGGATTTTTTGCAGAACGTATTTAACATCTCCTGGTGCAAGGCGCCTTAGCAACAGGCTCGTGCAGACCTTTTGTATAGTTTGTCATTGATCATTGTGTATTCTTGTTGCCCGATTTCATAGCTTTTGAGCTTTCATTTTATCTGCTAGGAATTTTTCGTTTGATATATACGCCAAGATTGGAGTTGTCCAATTGTTTTCTTGATTCACGATACATGTTTTATTTGTTTTGTTTTCAAGTATGGAGTTTCATTATGCCATGACAAGTGGGTTGTCATTGTCCTTAGTTGTCGATGCTTCCATTGCTAGTTTGTCGACTCTTTTGTTCTCTGCCCTTGCGCACTGTTGAATGGTAGCATTCTGGAAGCCTTCTACTAGCTCTGTGATTTTCTGGTGGTAGGCTTTCATTTGGGTATTTTTGAAGTATGGGTCGCAATTTTCTTGTCGACATGATTAGAGTGAATGCCAATTTCTCTAAGGGCCGGATAGCTGATTTCTACAATATGTGAGTGTTATGTTGATGTAGTACACTGGTTTTTGCACTTTGTTTTCTTTCCCGTATCAACGCCGAACTCACCGCGTGATCAGACACATATAGATATAGATATAGATACAATGTTTCTATGTTCGATTTTGTTAGTAGCTTTGGGCTTCCCATAAATGTCTTAAGGCTTTGAAAGGCTTCCTCACATTCAACATTCCACTCAAGTGTCTTGTTCCCCTTCAAAATGTTGAAGAAATGTAGACATTTGTCTCATGATCTAAAGATGAACCTGTTCAGAGCTGATATTCTCCCATTAAGACTTTGAACATCTTTTACTTTTGTTGGTGACTGCATGTTGATAAGCGCTTGTATCTGCTTTGGATTATTCTCAATTCCTCTTTGGTTGGCCATGTACCCGAGAAACTTCCCTGACTCTACTCCAAAGGTGCACTTTTTCGGATTCAGTTTCATCTTATACTTTCACAGCTGGGAAAAAACATGTTCAAGATATATGATGTGGTTTGCTCGATGTGTGCTTTTGACAAGCACATCATCGATGTAAACTTCCATTGTTTTGCCGATTCGCTATTTGAAATTTTGTTTACTAACCACTGGTACGTTGTTCCCGCGTTCTTTAATCCGAAAGGCATTATCCGATAACAGTATGTACCCCTTTACGTTATGAAATATGTTTTTTCTTTGTCGGGAGGGTACATTTGTATCTGATTATACCTGGAGTATGCATCCATGAAGCTCAGTAATTCATGACCGTCAGTTGCATACACTATCTAATATATCCATGGAAGTGAGTCTTTAAGGCAAGCTTTATTTAGATTTGTGTAGTCCATACACACCCTCCATTTGTCGTTCTTCTTTTTTACTAGCACCGTATTTGCCTACCAATCCGGGTAGTGAGATTTTCTTATCATAACTGCATTGAGTAGTCGGTGCACTTTCTCATTTATTATCTGATTACGCTCCGGGGCCACCGGTATTCTTTTGTGGAACTGGCTTCTTGTCCATGTTCGCTTGTCATTTGTGAGAGGTGATGGATGGGTCTATCCCTACCATATCATTCATTGTCCATGCAAAAATATCATGGTTATCTTTCAATAGCTGGATCAGTTCCTTGGCGAATTCAGGGCGAATCTTTGTGTCAATTCAGACTACTTTATCCGTTTCGTTGTCTAGGTAGACTTTGATCGTTTCTTCTTGTGGTTGTCCAATGTTAGGTCAATCTTGCGGACTGATTGTTGTCCGAAGAGTGCAAACTCTTTTCGTCAAGTTGCAGTGAAGGCTTCTCCGGTCATTGCAGTAATTGCTATTTATGGAGAGTTTTTATTGCTGCGAAATGACACTCAAGGTTCACTGGTTAATCTCCTTTTATTCTTTCGATACCATTGTAGGTATGGTACTTTAAGCATTGGTGCATAGCGGAGGAGATTGCACCCATTTTGTGAATCCATGGGGTCGATTAGATCGCTCATTTTCTCCAGCTGCACCTTGCAAAACGTATATTGTCTCTTTTGCTCGCTCCCTTGAGATGATTGTTTTGTTATCGAGTTCGACGAATTTTCCGAGTTGTCCCTTTCTGATATAGTGTTCAATCTTGTCCTTCATACTATGACAATATTCAGTATTGTGGTCGTAATCGTTGTGGAAGAAGCAATATGTGTTCTTGTTCCGCCTCTCCAGATCTCCTCTCATTTTTGTGGCCATTTGACATCTTTCCTTCTTGTCATAGCTTTAAGGATCTCGCTTCGAATCGCTATCAAGGTCGCGAACAATTTTTCGCATTTAAGCTTCTTTGGTTGTAGTTTTCCAAACTTCCCTTGATTAAATCCAGAGGTTTGCTGCCCTCCAGGTCTCAGATGATTATGTCCACCGTCTCGATTACATGGTTAATCTGAGGCATAAGCATCTCTACTCAGATATGCGAGGGGATTTCCCAAGATGTCAGAGACGTATGAATTGTTACATGTTATCTAACAGGTGCGGTTAATTCGATGGTTGTCGCTGGATCAATGTTAGGCGGCATGTCATTTTGTTCACCGTCAAATTGAAGATTCATGGAGTGTTCCATTGATCTTGATAGTTGTTTGATTGTTAACCAAGTCTTAGTGAGATTTGTTACTGAATTTTCTTTTTGGAAAGAAATGTCGTTGTTCTCCAAGGATGACGCCAAACTGATGCGTCAAAAAATCGTCATCCTTTGAGTTTGACATGCAAAACAGATGTTACACTGCCAAGGACCGCCTTTTTGGTGGCTGAAGGCACTCCGATGCTTCAGTCAGCAAGTTTGTTTGAATAATGAAGTAAATCTGGACAAAACTCAGTTAAAGTTACATACCTGTGTTGAATGTTCCATTTATCTTTTATAATGGTCGCTTCTTTGCGTTATTTAAGGATGTGAGGCGCAATAGAAGAAAATGTTTCTCGTAACAGTCACCTCCTTAATGGAGATGCATCCGTGGAGGCGTAACTTCCTCCACGACTCTTTTTGGTGCAATGTTCCTATTTTTTATGAGAAAGCTCGTGTCGGGCCTGAATTCGAACTTTGATTAGTTCCGGCCTGGTTTCAAATTTCGCTTATATCTTCTCATTAATGGGCCTCAGTGATTCACTTTATTCTTCTTGGGTTTCATGAGCTTACACAACAGATTGGACGCCATATCCTCATGATGGATGTTCACTGCCACGTGTACGACCGTGATAATCAGTCTTTGATGTATCATCACACATCATTACATGTTAATAAGAGAAAGTTTGATGCTAAAATTGAAAGTATGAATAGTCACAAAAATGTAATTAGTCTTTGATTCCTTAAATACATAAAGTATGAATACTATATGTTTAGCAATGAATTAGATTCTTCAATTTATTATTTTTTTTCCTTTGTTCTTCAAGCTAAGCCATCAACTACTTAAATCCCATAAAATCAGAATATCAAACCATTACTTAGAAAACAAAAAAAGATTGTCCCCAAAATATTGATGGGTCTCATAAGAAGCATAAGATTATGAGTCCTACTTTCAAGTTTCAACCACCTTCTTATATTGGATTCTTGCCCCATATTTATACTTTTTATAAACCACTAATTCATTATGGGTTCAGCCCTTTTTGTTTTCTCCTTGTAAATTGTATTTGGACTATTGGCCTATCTAGGCTGGGAGGGTCCGGTTAATCGGCTCGAAATGTCAAAATCGAGAATCGGATCGGGTCCCAAAAAACTTCAATTTCAGGAACCAACCGAAATCGGATCGGGTCAGGCCAGTCAATCGGGGTCTCGATTAACTGAATTTTTGATCGGGCCAATCTCTGTCCAATTCTCATTTCCCTCTCTTTCTTACTCCCCAATCAACCCGTCTATCCTAGTCCTCCTCCCATCTAAATCACCACCACCATCCCTTCGCCGTTTCCCCACCATCAAATATTGCGCCGCCACAAACTCCACATCCACTAATGGAAAGCAAGTTGCACCACCACCGCCTGTCGAGGAGAACATCCATGACGAAGCTCGCCACCACAACAAACTCCATCGCTGCTGAACTTAATGGAGAGAAGTTTGTTGGTTTGCTTGCTTTCATCTTGTGCAGAGATCTTGAGCTAGCAAAGCTTAATTCTTCAATCACTCACTGCTTACATCTTGGTTTGCTTGCTTACATCTAGTGAAGAGTTTGTTGGTTGACGCTTCCTGAATGAAGAGAATGGAAGTGGCTGGAAGCAGAAGGGAATGGAAGTATCTGAAATGGGATGGAGAGGCTATTAAAATGCTATTTAAATTGGGCCAGACTTGATCTTGGGCTATTAAAATGCTATTGAAATTGGGCAAGACTTGCTATTAAAATGCCATTTAAATTGGCCGGCCTAGGCCGGTTATTCGAGTGTTTTGGAAAACTATAACCAAAGCCCGAACCGAGAATTTTGGTCCGTCCTATTTTAGGACCGAATATTAAAAATAAAATTTATAAACCGACCCAATCGGGACCGATCAGTCCAATTTTCGGTTCGATCCAATTTTTCGGTCTAAAGTGCCCAGCCCTAGGCATGTCTAATCTAAACTATATAATGCAAGTTTATTAGGAATGTGAATGTGTGTGTCTTAATCCTAATTTTTTAATTGCCAAAAATACCCTTCAAATTCTATTATATTTATAAGCAATTAAAAATCAATAGGTTGGTGAATCCGTCCACACAAGGGTATCACAAGGAGGGTGCAAGAGAAGCTCGTGATGGCGAAGCCCAATAGGTCCGTGAATCCCAAGAGGGGTTGGGCGAGCTACCAATGAAAATTATAATCCAACATCGCTTAGTTGAGGGAAGGGGATGTGGTATATATGTACAAGTTTGGATCTACAAAGTACTACGCGTTTTAAAGTCGTGTGGGCCTGGGGCCCAAAGCGAACAATATAGTACTCTGTGGATCGGGTCGTGACAGTATGGTATCAGAGCCGGACCTAGCCGAAAGTGTGCCAACGAGAACGCTAGGCTCCCTTAAGTGGGTGGATTGTGATACCCTTAGTAGCTCGTGGATCCCAATAGGGGTTGGGCGAGCTACTAAGGGTAGATTATAATCCCACATCACCTAGATGAGGGAAGGGGATGTGCTAAATATGCACGACTTTGAATCTACAAAGTACTTCGCGTTTTAAAGCCGTGCGGGCTTGGGCCCAAAGCGGTCGATATAGTACTCTGTGGATCAGGTCGTGACAGCAGTGGTCCCGTGACGAGCCATCAAAACGTACCAGAAGCCATCGTCATCTGCCTTGGCTAACTAAGCTTGCCTGGTCAAATAGAGATTCTGCCTATTTGAGGGCATGCGAATCCATCTCCACTAGTGTCGTGCACTGTGTAGACAACATTACAACATTACCTTAAATTAAACATTAATTCATAGGTACGATCCATGCGTTAAAACTGATTTGGATTTGTGCTCGTGCCAAACATGTAGCAGAATGTTGTTTGAATGGTGGGTCGAGTCTTTGGGCCCGTAGAGGAAGAGCTAGGGTTTCCTGTAAGGTTGTGTTACGTGTACGATATAGATTGTGCGGTAACACGTGTACGACGTAAGCTGCAAGACGGTTGAATATCGGTTACTCCTCAATTAATGGGGTTGTGTACAACGCAATTAATTGAACGAACGTGGTCTGCGCAGTCTCATTGGGAACCATTGTCTCCTCATTTTCCATACGGTATTCAATGTTTGATAGTTAATATTGGGGCACCTGTTTGGTGAACCAACATGTCTATATAATGGTGTTCTCCAATCGTTGTAGGCACTATGTTTCACAGAGCGTATTCTTTGTAATGTTTTTGTTTGAAGAAAATATTTTGGGTTTTCCAAAGGCTTAAGGGAGATCTCTAGCAATGAAGTCTTCGAATGTTCTGACACTTGCACCGATCGGGCATGATCATAATCGCCATTATGCGTGGTCATCTGTTCTAGGTGGGCATGTAGTTGATTCGCTGAGATCTCGTAATTTCTTTTCAAATTGCGGAGAAGTAGTACGGATTATCTACCAAGGGAGATGCCCTAGTGTTACTTTGTGCCGATTGTGTCCGCTTGTATGCGGTTCCCGGTGCTAACTTGTGGCTGATCGAAGTATTAGCGGATGTGTGATGCTTTTGGGTGTGGAATATCTTAGTCACCCCCGGTACCGCGCACGTGAAAAATGCCATCGCTTGTGGCCATCCTCGTCCTCCTTCTATCTTTTTCGAGAGACCGAAAATTGTTCTAGGAAGTCATCAAGGAAGTAGGATGCCTTTTGAGGAAATCAGTCATCCATTTGTAAGGTCTACAATGCTTTTGTAAGGGCATTTTCCTGGGGTGATTTGGCCGAGCAATCGACCGCTCAGTCCTTTCAATCCTCTATCACACTTTGTCATTTATCTTGGTAAGGGATCAAACGAAGTTTATTGAATGTCTTTGTTGTCACTTGCAGATGGCTTGCATGGCCTCCTGTAGACACCTTTACGTAATTAGATCTTCTAAGCAAGTTTTTACTTCATGTCGCACTGATTTCAGATGCTTGTAGTATACATATCCACCTCAAATCGCTTTTGTTGTTACATATTTCTAGTAGTCAATAGAGTTTGTTTTCGTAATCCTTTATTTACTTCTTAAATGATTGCAAATCACATAAACCTTTAAGAACTAAAACTCTACATTGATTAGGGAAAGAGAAATAAAATATCAAAAAAAAAACTAATTGTTGACTGAGAGACATTGATCTTGGCTCTGATGTGAACGCGAATGGCCTTTGCGAGAACAGCAGACTGTCGAGATTCGCTGACATTACAGAGGTTACTGAAGAGTAAACCTTGTAGAGGGGTTAGTCTTTGCACCGACGGAAGGTGGGGGTTGTGTTCCCGTTTGCCTCGGCCTCTCTGTTCTGCTTGGCTTAAAAGTAGAGTGCTCCTGTACGGCTTGATTGTGGGGCTTCCGCTGTCATTTGACCTCACACTGGTTCAGGCTGCTCCGTAAGACTCAGTTGGACCTGGGAGCACTCTATTTGTTTCAGCGCAGCATAATGGGAACCTCGTGTCGTAGGTTGGTCTCCACGTATTGTCCATTTGGAGCGGTTAGCGTTGTACTTAATGCACTGATAAAGGGTGGAGATTGCTGCTTCCATTTGGTGGAGCCATAGTCTTCCCAAGATAAGGTTGTAGGTCGACGACGCGTCTACTACAATGAAGTCCAGAAACAAGACCTTTCTTAGTTGTGGCTCTCCTACCACTGTTGCTAACCTTATCTTTTCGATGGGGAAACATTTCTCCCCTCTGAATTCAATCAACGAGTAATCTGATAAGTCAAGTTTTCCTACTTGAGGTTCATACTGTGAAACACGTTGTAGAACAAAACGTTGAGCGAGCTTCCAGTGCCTATCAAAGCTCTCTTTACCTCCCACCTTGCAATGAAGATCGAGATGACTAGGGTGTCCTTGTGTGGCACTCAGACTCTTTCTATATCTTTGTCCATAAAGGTCAATGTGGGAATGGGGCTTTGAACCCTCGATTGGAAAATGTATTTGTCCTCATCCGCGAGTTATGTCCGCATCTCCAGTAGAGTTCGCTTGTCGGACCTGTACGACTGGTCTTCACTCGGTTCGACTTCGTGAAGGACATAGATTATCCTTGCGGATCCAGTACTTAACCTCATACCTTAGACTCTTGCAATCGTTGTTATCGTGGCCACCCTTATTGTGGTATGTGAAGTATTTGTCGTTGTTATGCTTAGAGGGGTCTCCGCGCTGCTTTGGGGGCCACTTCATTTCTTCCCAGTTTTTCATGAAGTTTAGTACGTCTGACAAGCTAGAATTGAGGGGTGTCACGACTTTGGATCCAACGTAATTGGAGGCTTTTTTCTGGCCTAGATCGACTAGGGTCTGACTTGTTCTCACTGCACTTTCTCTTACTCTTTTATTCATCCTCGCCTCTCTTTCCCTCCTTCTTGCCCTTAAGAGCAGAGGGTTTCTTCTTGCCTTTAATTTCCCTCTTCATGGTCCTCAACTCCTCCAAGGTAATGTGCTTCTGGTGCTCTTGAGGAGATCCTTCATGTCCAGAGGGGGCTCCAAGGTGAGGTCTTCGTCACTACAAGAAACAGGCTCATTAATAGCGTTTTAGCAAATGTTGTGTCTGCCGGAGCTATAACAGATACAGGGTCTATTATAGCGTTTTTAAAACGCTATTGTAAGTTGACTACCAGAAAAGCTATAGTAAATCTATTATAGCGTTTTTAAAACGCTATTGTAAGTTAACTACTATAGCATTTCAAAAACGCTATAAATAATCTAAAAATGCTATTGTAAGTTGACTACTATAGTGTTTCTGAAATGCTATAGTAAGTCTATTATAGCGTTTTAAAAATGCTATTGTAAGTTGACTACTATAGTGTTTCATAAACGCTATAGTAAGTCTATTATAGCATTTTTAAAACGCTATTGTAAGTTAACTACTATAGCGTTTCAGAAACGCTATAAATAATCTTACTATAGTGTTTCTAAAACGCTATTGTAAGTTGACTATTTTTTTTTATATATATATTTTTTTGCTATCAAATGACTTTTTATAACATCTTATAAGTTTTATTTCTAGAATATAAAAAATTTCATGTGTCAAACTCAAGCATTTCCATATGAATGGAGGCAAAGTAATATAATTAATAAGATAATGTATTACATCGAGTCACAAAATCTATCAAATAATAAAAATCAGACTACATTTATTTCAGTTGAAGCATGGTCACACCATACCAAACATTGAGTTACAAAATCTATCAAATAATTTACATCCATATAGCTGAGTGTTCTATTCTTCCGCGATCCTCCTTCTCCATATAGGTCATTTCATCTAAGGAGCTCATCTGTATTTCTAGATTCCGAGGACACACTGGCACATATCTTGAAAAAAAAAATATATTCATGAGTCCTCAATTGTGGCACATAATTTAGTGTGTTAAGAACTGTAACAGGATTCTTGGGAACATACCTGTTCATGAGCATTTCTTAAATCATCCATGTTCAGAGGACAGACATCTGAACTTCCATATAATGCAGGTGGTGATCTATTATCTACTAATGCTAAATTTCTTTCCTGTAAAAGAGGAAAGATAGTTGCATTTAGATTTCTAGGAAGATCATCCTAAAACATCTTTGAGCCTTAATATTTTCTCAACATATAAGTAAATTGCTCTTAAAAAATATATATACAGTATGGTAAATTTTCACTCCCGAGTGAAATATCTATGTTCTAAGATTGTGAACCTTACCTTCTTTTCCTTGTCTAGAAGTTCTCTTACAGGACCATGCGCTGCAGTAACACAGAGATTCTGAAATCAGGAAATGCTTTAGAGGAAGAACATATGCTAAGCATTCAAAGGAATGGGTTAATTGCAAAGCTGAAAACTGGAAACCTTTAAGTCACTTCCAGAGCATCCATCAGTCATCATTGCAAGAGCTTCTAAATCAACATCAGGTGCCATTTCTTCTTTGCCCAATATAACACTCAAGATCTTTTCTCGATTTTTAACATCTGGTAAGTGTAACATCAACATGCAGTAATGATTACAACATATATTTTCATTGAACTTACCTAGGATTATTATCTACTAATCAAAACCAGATATGCAAAATGTTACCTGCGAGGAAGCCGCCTTATCACAGCTTCATCAAGGTCAAAAGGCCTATTGGTAGCAACAAGTACCAAGACTCGCTTTGTGTCCTTTGTACGTAGGCCATCCCAATTTACCATAAATTCATTTTTCATATTTCACATAGCTTCATGCTTTCCAGGGTTTTCACGCCTTCCTAGCAGACTGTCAACCTATAACAATGAAGTTGCAAAAACGAATAAAACCAACAACACATAAGCAATATAAAATAAAAATAAAACTCCCCTCGTCAAAAAATAACCATGTAAAAGTAATATTGTAATAGAAAGCTAAGACAAACATTCCCCAAATCCTGTTGAAAATCTTAAAATATGTCTTACTTCCTAAGTTCTCTTCACTGGGGGTTATGATTGTGGGGAACAAGATTGCTCAATTACTTCCACATTCAATTGACAGAAGTAAACACCTAAGTTTAAGAGACTATGATTTTAAGAAGTTACGACTCAAAACGATGTTTTAACATTGAACTAACCTCATCAACAAAGATTACACAAGGAGCAATTTTACTTGCTAGTAAAGTCTAGTAGAGCTCCTCCAAACTTTGTAAACAGAAAACTACCACCATTTGTCTGCAAATTCATAAAGTGAGTGGGCATTACGAACATAAGATTATTTAACCACAGAGATATCTGAGCTGAATAGTTTATATTTTAAAAGTAAAATTAGTGCCCAAAAAAAAAATCATTCTGATTCTTTCTTCCTTTTTGAACTTTTATTTCTATACGTGATGTATAATCATAGCAATTTGGAAGGTATTGACTTGTTACCTTCTCTTTACGGTTATCCATCTACGTATATGAACCAATAATAACTACATTCTTGGGAAGATTATCAAGCTTCATTTGAAAAGAAACCGAGGTTTCTCCACTCCCAAACATGGACTTCTCTATATCTTTCATGAAAAGTATCAGTGGAACATCTTTACTTTCACCAACGGCAATCTGTTATAATGAAATGTATCATGAGAAAGACTCAGAGTTTAACAAACAACCCATTCTTTCATTTAGAGAGTACGAAAACATTAACCTCAAATAATTCATCCAAGGCAAGCTTGTCAGCATCATCCATTCGAGATTTCTCTAAACAAAGTAAATCAACTGGATCAAAAGAAACAAATATTTCCAGAAATAGTAAATAGCATATCCTGTTAAGGATTATACAAAAGACAATATCCAAGAGGAAAAACATGGTGACTTGGTTAAAGGAATCACCACTGCAAATGAAACCATGATCCTCTTCGCAAAGACCCCCAAGATCGTTACCATCAGAAATCGGTGTATTAAATCTGACTCCACATTTGTAGGATCCATGTTCTTCCACTACAGAAATGATTGTCCCTCGATGACCATAAATTGGTCTGCTGCAAATACACAAAGTAACAAGATAAACATTAAACTTGAACTACATGCAAGCACCAATCAACAACTATTTTTCCTCAATACCACCACTCATAGGCCCAAGTGAGCTTATGCCTAGACTTGTTTTAGCATATAATTATTTTTCACATTTTCCGGACTTCATCCAGCATTTCTTTATTGGAGGTTGGAGAAAATTGGGGATTGATTAATTGATGTTAAGCAAATCATCAGAAAATCCAGAATGAGGTAACATTTATGAATACTAACAATCCCAATCATTTGTTGTAGTGTGCTGAATGTGCATGCAAATATCAATGTCTGAACTTCAGGATTTTCAATCTTTCCTTACCTCTAATACATAACGCCACCTTTCCCTTTCACATCCTTCAAATGGAGTTAGTAGCCCGTCCTGCAAATGGTGTATATGGTGATGGCTGCAGTGGTGGTAATATGTGAGACCTCAAACACTTTCAAGTCCATAAGAGCCTCTAGTGCCTTGCTCATACCCTACCTGAAAATGGCAACCAAAAACCCATCATTTCATTTCAACCCAAAATAAGAGTGAATTTATATTCTATTTTTGAAATTCTGATATTAACATATTGTTTTCATCAAATGGATGCATAAAAATTTTAGACTATTTTCACATGCTCAAAAGAAAATTGTCCTAGTAACATTGTTAATCTGACATCAATAGCAAAATACATGTGACAGACCACATTATGGGTGATGCTATAATAAAGTAATTTTATGGTACTTTCAATTGAATAAACATTCTAATCAAACTCAATTAAAAAAATGATACCATTTAGGAAGGTATAAGTTAGAAAATAAGAAATTACCGAAAGTTGAGAATCTGGGTATTGGCTCCATAGACTAGAAGTAGTTTGGCAAAGTTAGTGAAATCATTCTTCACTGCAAAAAAACAGGGGAGTTTCTTTTTGAAAGCGAATTGAGGACACTTGGGTCTTGAAGCAGTAGTATCTACAACATGTCAATTTTTTAAATACAAGAAGAAAATTGTTGTTCATGACTTGGGATGATTAACATATACCTGAAGAAACTGGTAGTTTCTGTTAGCAGTCACGTAGAGGGGTCGAACCCATCGTGTTTCTAAGCCTGGTAATTGCTCCATGTTTCAGTAGGAGTCAAACAATTCTAGAAATAATTAACAAAGACATTATGTAAATAACTGCGAAAAATGGATCCTGTGAGTTAGCACAATTCACTAAAGCTTAAGAACTTAGGCTAAACCAGAGCTTCTTATTGTGGGAGGAGGTCTTTAGGTGCCAATGGAATGCAAAGTTTCCTTCTCCATCAGTCTCATTCATGTCTATATTGGTCTTGAGAACAAGCCTTGTAATCTCTCCATATCCCGCCTAGAACAACATTTCAATATTAGTATTTAAGACCTTTCATAATGTGCGTCATCATCATCATCAAAGCCCATTCCCGAGATTTTCGGGGAAGACCTTTCATAATGTGCATAAACTTTAAAATTCAAACTTTTGTTTTGTCTCATCTTGATTCATTTCATAATGTGACCAAGATTTAGTCTAAGTAACTATAAAACAAATGCACTTTCAAACAATTGTGTGAAAAAACAATGATTGGGATGTTGGCAAGTTCATCAACTCCATACAAAGGTATAACGAAGATGAACAATAGTTTGCAAAACAAGAATTACATTTCTGGAAGTCTAGGAATTAAACCAATAAGCAAAATATAAAATTGTTGTGAGGTTTTGGGAAACTAAATATATCACATGATTCAACCCCAATATAAAAGGTGATGAAGATTGAGCATAATAGCTTGCAGAGATGTACATGTAGAACATATTTCTGAAAATTTGTATGAAGTTTATTTAAAGAATACTAGTAAAGCCTAATAGTCTAATACAGACATGTGTATGCACTGCACACACACACACACACACACACACAAAAGAAACCTGAATAAATAAATAAAACTATCACAGTTAGCCACAAGACAATGCTAGAGGGTCAGAATTGGCTATGCCTTTACAAAAAATTATTTCCATGTATCAATATTTGTTTAAGTTGTAGTTTGACTCACCACTCAAATCCAACAAGTTGAATATCATCGGACATGGTGATTGCTGCCCACACTTTTTGGAATTATTCACGCGAAATTCTAATGATGCCCAATTTTGTTACCTTCACATATTTAACTGCACAAAATGAAGGATAGATGGTAGAAAAACAAAAAGGAAAACAATTGTAAATGCATTCAATATTAAGTTTCGATGAACAGCATTCATAATTGTTGCAAAAGAGCAATTGTTCCAATATTGAGCTCCTAATGGTCATCCCAGAAATTATAATAGGAGAGATCCTCAACCATCTAAGCTTTTGAGTGTTCAGCTTGAATCTGAAATGAAGAAGGCCTGCTCCATGAGGACTTCAATGAGATAAGGTTTTTCCTTCATTATTAAAATTCATCACTAGAGAATGGTGGATCCACAGGAAAGTAACTAAATGCCCTAACCCAACTCTAGGAAGCAACACCTTAAAAACTGTCTAAAATATGAATCTCAAGCAATAAGAGCTAAGAACTTATATAGGATAGATAATATGGGATCTTTTAAAAAAAATAAAAAATTCAAACACGGTGAAACAAGAGATTATATTGAAGAAATAAGGTGAAAAAAAAATTAAAAGTGAGTGAGAAACTCACTTACAGAGAGAAACCCCTAAAACGACATTAGGAAATTAGAGATTGTACTAATAAGGGAACTTTCATTCAAATGCTCCATGAATTGCCCCATCTCCGTGACATAGCCTTGATATCTAGATAATATGCATCTTTGATCGGCTCTTACCCTTGAAAATCATAGCATTACACTGTTTCGATGAACACTGGATAATCATATAGGGACACTAGGCAACAATCACTTACCAATAGTGATCAGGTCGCCACAAGACCAACTACTAAGCCACATTTCATTTTTCTAAAAACAGACTGATAAAATCGCAAAACAAAGTAGAAATGCAAAAAATCACATACTTATAGAGTAGTTCAAGATATTTGTGTGTTGCGGATCTCAAAGAACATACTCCAAGAGTGCCAATTATTGGTGTATGTGACAGAAGATCTAGCCATGAATTTACACAAGAAGGATTGACAGCCAAACTACTATTGTTTGCAAATATCTGAAAACAACATAATCAATGCTCTCACGCACTCACTGATCAAGGCTCCTAAGCCACTGCAAAATATAGAAGAAAAAAATGTCAATGACATAAAAGAAAACAATACAACCAAATAAGAATCAAATAATGGCCACACTGATGAGCTCAACACCTTAAATGTTCCATTGTAATTATAGGGTCCTCCAGAAGTCAGACCAAACAGTAAGTTGTATCTTCCTCTTGACTTGGGATTTGAATAAAGACGAGAGAACAACCTTGCTATTTCAAGACAGGCCGCAACTCCACTTCCATTACTGTCACTTCCCACTGATAGTGCCTACAATATTAGATGCCTTTAACCTTTTTGCAACTCAAAGGAAATATATGATTCAGCAAAAACAATTAGTATCTCTTCATGCTGGTGCAGCACCAAATGTATCATATGATGCAATCATAACAATTGTAGGGAGCTGGTTAGCATCACCATCTGCTTTCAACCCTGGGAGCCATCCCTGCTAAAAAATGTTGTCATTAAAAAGGCTGATCATTTGCAAGTTAAAAGGATGCATATGCTGCTTAAAAAAATACCACTTGAAAGTCTATGTTATATTTAGACATTTAAAGATAATAATCATAAAAAGTATATAAATAAAGAATTGGATCTTGAATTGAGAGCTAAGACTAGTCCTCCATTGGAATTTATTGATAATTTCATCCATAATTCAATTATGTGTATATATATAAGGTAAGGGTCCACTAAGATTGAGAGGCTTGATGTAGTTGGTAAAATCATTTTTCCTATGACAATTTCAATTTTCAAAAGTACAAGTCATACACATGCAATGTTGTTACTTGAAAATCTTCCAATAATAGATGATTTTGAGGTGCAATTATCTTTGACCTTTTGGTGATAACACATGATTTGCACATGGGATTATCAAAATTGGGGTATCTCCCTAATTCTAAACCTTCTTAATTGATTCTTAATACTCAGAATATTTAAATGTGAATCTAAACCTACTTAATATGCATCTAAATGACATGCATATGAACTTATGTGCCCTCTGCAACCTATCATCAGCAATGACACTATATTCACATATTATGGCGTATACATCCATACATGAGTATGGTACACAATATGGTCTGATAAAAAAGCTTCATTAAGTTTTGAACATTTCTGATATAGTGGCACTTAACCAATGTTTTATAATATTTGACAGCATCCACTGGAATGCAATAATCATGACTAATAAATTACTAAGTTGTTCCATCAAAAATATTTCGTTTTCAAGAAACCAAAAAAAACAAAAAGCTTTCATTTTCAAGAAGCCAAAAACATAAAAAGCTTTCATCTTCAAGAAGTCAAAAACATATGTAACTGGAATTTCCAGCTAAGCTCTTCAAACTCGTGCTTCGTGATTGAAAGCTACCACCATGTGGTTGTGACTAGTGAAATGTGTAGCCTCGCCCCCTAGTATCTACAGGTGTGTTACATTATTAGGGCAGTCCAGCATTAGGCTTAGCCAAAAATCAATTGCGCTGATAATTGCAATAAAGAGTGACCATAATGAATTAAAAAAAAGATGATGATATTTAGCAAGATTGATAAAATCAGTAATAATAGCAATGCTACTAAGATAAACAGGATTCTGTACCTAGATGTTTGTGATTGTTGGAGAAGCAACTTTCCTGGGTTTTCGAGTAGAGACAACGAACTTGTATCTGTAGCAAGTAATAGACACACATAACAATATTAACATAAGTCATAACATTATAATTAATATATTTCCTATCCAATTTGAAAGGAGTTCAAACTAGTTTAGGAACGAAGCAGAACTTTGGACAAATCAACTAAGCAGCAGACCCTCAAACATCAAAAATGCAATTCTGTCAACAACCAAAAAAAAAAAAGCTTTAACAAAACTAAATGCATACACATCCTGTCTTCCTTAAAAAAATTTCCACGTTTCTTCACTATGATATAAAATTGAAGAACAACACAACTCAACCAAATTATACTCTAATAAGGAAATCAAAGAGGAAAAAAGAAAAAATTACAATTCCTCTCCCCTAAAACATTGACAATTACCTATCTGAAAAATTGATCCTTCAAAGCCTTCAATCTACCAATCCATTACTTCAAAAACTGATACAAAAAAAAATTTGTTAGGGTTTGCGGTGAAAGCAAAGCAAGAGAGAGTGAGTGTGTTGAAAATGAGAGACCTGAAACGGAGAGGGAGAACACAGCGAGAAGTAGAACACGTTGGAAAGGGAGAACACGGCGAAACAGGTTGGGGGTTGACATCTAGAGGGAGATCGATCGGAGAGGGAGAGAGGGAGATGAGAACAGTCGGAGAGGGAGAGGGAGATGAGACTTCGGCTTCGGCTTTTGCTTCCTTCCTTCCTTCTTTGTTTGGATCAAGTGGGCACTTTGGCGCCCAGCGAATCTTAACTCCCGCACACCCAGCCTTTGATAGCATTTCACAATGTGTGATAAATTATACAAGTTGAACAAAGTCTGCCCTTTCATAGCACTTTATGAAAAAACGCTATTGTCATGTGCTATCAATGACTATTTGTGTCGTAGTGCATAGAGCTTTCCGTCCTTGAGGCCCGCAGTGAAGGTTGTCACGGCTGTGTCATTGTTGCATCCGTCGATGAGAGCAAGAACCTAAGTGGTAGAGGTATCACAAAAAAACCTCCTAAACTGCCAATGAATTTCATCATAGCCCAATCAAAAGGATTATCACCCCACAACTTTTTGATAAATTCTCTAGAGCATCTCACCAATTTTGATTCCTGAATGAAAACAAGATCTGGTCTATTATTTGAAATTAATCTTCGGTAACCCATTTGCCTCTCCGAATTTCCAAGCCCCCTACATTTCCACGAAAGAATTTTTAGGTTCATGAAGGACCTTTGACCCCGAGGTTGCAACACTTGTCCCTAGCTCTGTCAGATATTGAACTCTGTGTTGTAGCTTGGACCATACCCAAAACCCTTTCTTCATCCTGACTAAGATCCACTCCCATTGCCAAGCCAATTTCTTTGAAAGCTGATGGGTCAGATGTCTCTTCTTGAGCCAAATGACAATAAAAAAATATAGGGATTTACACTGTCATTGACCCTATAAACAACCCTGAAGACTGCCTAGAAACTTGTTCGCTGGGAAGAAATCCGCTTAGATTGTTCGTCCAAATGACCTTTTAGCCTGGGGGAGCACCTACGTGGTCTGGTGTGGACGAGCAACTCTCCAAATGCGAGGTGCACTATTCTATTGGCAAACCATGGACTCCAACACCTTGTTTTGTTGGTGGTTCAAAACCTGGAGGATAAGCAAGAGACATTGAACACTCCTTGGTGTTGTTGGAAGACTCAGTCCTTACCCGCCTAACAGGGGCGCTACAACCCTTAAGATCCACCTGCCCGACTTTGTTGGAAGAAACTGATTTAGTGGATTTTTGTTTAAGCATAAGCCTGGATCTGGTTGGAAAAACAAAGAAATTAGCCCATTCAACAACTCTGTCACGCTAGGCTTTCTTAGCCAGCTTGTGATCCCTATTGGCTTGCATGGACATCTTGGTCAATAGAGGGTCCAAGTCTAAGACATTACAATATTTTTTAGAAATTTGTTGTTCAAAAGGTTGGGCGAGATTGCGCTTCAAGTTGGACATGGGCCCCTGGCAAGGCGAAAAAATACTCTTGCCTTTATCCTGTAGAAATGGGCGAGCTAATTTCAAGGTCGGGTTACCCATGTTACCCACTGAGCCAGAAATAGAAGTAGAAGAATGAGGGAGCCCTGGATCTTGCAAGTGAGACTGAACACTCAATGCCGAAAACTTAGACAAAGGCTCCTTCTGCTCCTCAAAAGGGATCATCTGTGTAGAGTTGGCAAAAATCAGGAAAGCTTTGTGGCCACCGGGAAGAGCAATTGTATCATCGATCTCGTACCGTTCTCTTCTGTAACTGGAACTGCTTGAAGATGACGACTTCTCCCAAATTGAGCCAAGAAATCAATAGGAGAATCAAGGTAGATGGAAGCTACGGTAACTGGGCCCTTACTGGCATCAATAGAAGATCTAACACTTGAAATATTGGTGGTCACCACCTCGACAAAGGTTTTGTTGCTTCGAGGGCGGACATACTAGGCTCTTGCAGAAAGGAGCCCCCATCTCTGCTTACTTGTTGCTTAGGGTCTGGTTGAGGCACATTCTTTAGAATTTTCTCCGTCAGTGCCTGACCGAGTTGTTTCCAGCCCTTGCCTTCTACATCAACTAGCACCCTCAGAGTTTAAGACCCTGACCCCCAATCCACCATAATAGAAAGAAATACCCATCTTCTATTGGCCTCTTTCACCACCATAACCCATCTATTGTTGATATTTCAATTAGTTGAGAAGGCATTTGAGCTTAATTCCACATCTTTATTAAGTTGACACCCTATCCAATCTCCCATCTGCATATCTACAAAAACTTTGATTCTAATCCTTGAACTTGATTCAAACAATAATAAACCTCATCTTGACCTTCGAACCCCAAATTCTTTCTCATCAATTTTTAACAAGCGCAAATTTCTGCTTTCTAAACCCATCTCTTCACAAATTTAAGCACACTTGAACAAACATACAAGCATCATAGGAAGAAATGAAGAGATAAGATTTAAAAAATTGAACAGTATTACCCGTAATCAGAAACATCACTAGCTGCAATGAAGCCGCTTGACTCCGGGCAAGTCTCAAACAAAGGTTGCCCCACTTTCTTAACCCTCACCAGACCTTTTTCACTACAAGAAGCCCTCTCTCACTGCAAGAAGATGAAACCCTCTCCTACCAAGCCCTCTCTCACCAAGCCCTCTCTCACGAATCCCTCTCTGACCAAGCCCTCTCACCTATGATATCTCACTAGATGGACGAAGACGAAGCCCTGATGTCCCTGATGTTCACTGAATTGGTTTATGAAATTAACCCTCCAAACTCACATACAATAAAACTTGATTTAAGACAAGGTTGGTAACAATGTAATTACAATATACCCATGACGACAAACATTTTTGAGTAGAATTTTTTGGATGCAATCAAAAACTAAAAAATCATTTTTCTAGTAAATTAATTTTCCTAGTCATTTTCCCTAAAAAAAAGATTTTATGGGCTATTAAATACACCCTTACCTTTTTTTAAACATGACCTTTGAAATAACTCATGTGAATGGAGTATATCTAACTAGCTTAACCAGCTTGATGAGGATCAATCATGACTGGACACTACAAGAAATGAGTCATTTACCAACGACTTTGTAATGTGGTTGAACAAGGTTCCAAACTTAGTCAAACACATTTTATTTACATATTTACTTTTTTTTTAAAGGTGATTGGTTGAATAGAGTATATCTAATTAGCTTATAACAACGCGATGAGGATCAGTCATGACAAAAAACTATAAGAAATGAGTAATTTACCCAGGACTTTATAATGTGGTTGAGTCATTTACAAACAACTTCATAATGTGGTTGAACAAGGTTTCACCTTAAAACAAACACGTTTTATTTACATATTTATTTCGTTATTTGTTTTTCTTAAATAGGGTATCGTTGGTGGATATCGAATCCTCTGGAAGGCAAACCACTACAACTTTAGCCAACTAACCAAAGTACCATTGGCTATGTGTTTATTATTATTTTTAGTGAGGTGGGTGCAAGTACAGCATGATGTGCTTCGAGACAAATGATATGCCCAACTTGTTATTAATCATGTCGATAATTATTCGAGGGTTCCATCACACGTTATTGTAACAAAATGACGCATGCTTACTAAAATGAGCGATTGTTTAGTACTTGGCTTATCACCAAGACTTGCCAAAAGACGCATAAAGCCAATAGCTAAATTTCTTAGGACCATATGGGCTTGTCATGACAGATGGACATTTTGGAGCCCAACTTTTGTGTCAAATTGAATAGAAAATTTTGGACTATTGGTCTCAAGTGCTATTTATACCCATTACAACTAATCCTATAATTGGTATCTAACAGTGGGTCATTTTGTTTGTTGTGATGTTATCTCTATGATTGCTTATTTTTCCTCCTTTTTTTACATCAATGATACAAAGTACAGTGCCATGATAAGAGGAAACATATCAGTCGACAATATATGTCAAGGCATTTTAGCTGTTCCACAATGGTAATAATATCATGAACAAATTATTGAACTAAAGTACAAGTATTTTTGGCTTTGAGAGTATGAGTGGCTAAGTCATCAAGGAAAAATCTGGAGCAATGATAAGTTATAGTGGTTCTTGGGTCATTCGTCAATGAAATTACGGAAAGGCAACGACTACTTTGCACCATCAATTCCTCTTTCTCACACCATCTTACTCTCTCACACCACCTGCTTACTTTTTTACACTACCATAATCTCTCACACCACTTATATAAACAAAAACCTCAATTTTTTCCCCCTCACTATTCAAATCTACAATGGTTCCTCCCTCCCTCAATTCGAAATCTCTTTCCAAACTCAATTCTCTTGCAAATCTCCTCACTCTCCCTTGAAAACTCTCAAATCCCCTTAAAGTTTAAACCCTTAAGCCAAAATTCAATAAATATGCATAACTTAACATAACATAAAAATCCAAACTCAAACCGAAAAACCAAAAAATGAAACATATGATAACTTTCAAAATAATTTAAACCTCAATTGAGACTGATTTTCAAGCTTATCAAAACATGAACGTTGTATTAATCTGAGTTATCTAATAAACACAACTTGAATCACTTGAAAATGTTTTGAAATGAGCAAGTTATGGTCATTTTACTAAAGTCGCGCAAATCTGTCCAAAAAATAAAACATGATAGTGTTGCTGACTTTCGGCCAACTTATATACTTGATCGAGACCTATTCTCATGTTGATCAAAACACAAAAGTTGTAATACTCTACGTTATCTAATAAACACAATTTGAATCACTTGAAGTGTTTTTGAAATGAGCAAGTTATGGTCGTTTTAGTAAAGTCGCGTAGAGAAAAAAAATTTGTTCGCAGAGTGCACTGCGAGGTATCCCAGAGTACTAAAACTTTCATGTTTTGATGAGCTTGAGAATCAGTTTCAATTGAGGGTTTAAATTGGTTTAAAAGTTACCATATTTTTTATTTTTTTGGTTTGAATTTGGATTTGTCTATTATTTTAAGTTATGCATATTTATTGAATTTGGGTTTAAGGGTTTCAACTTTAAGGGGATTGTGAGAGATTTCGATGGAGAGTGAGGAGATTTGCAATATATTTGGAAGAGACTTCGAATGGGAGAGAGGGAAGAACCATTGTAGATTTGAATGGGGACCGAAAAAAATGGAGGTTTTTGTTTAAATAGTGGTGTGAGAAAGTAATAAAATAAAATAAATGGTGGTGTGAGAAAGATGATATGGTGATGTGAGGTAGTCGTTGCATTACAAAAAACGACTATGAAAGCCCACTTTTCAACTGTTTGGATACCATAGTTGGAGTAGTGCTATGAAGGCCTACTTTTTCAAACTTATCACCAATAAGGCCAGATTAATAAATCTTGATTATTTAAAAAAATAAAAAAAATAGACAATCCTAACCTATGTAATCTCGAAATTTTTTAATAAAAATCTTGAAGCATCAAATAATATTGGAGACTCTAAATTTTAATACCAATCTCAGGTTAATAGAGTATATCTAACTAACTTATACCCAATGCGACGAGGATCAATCATGACTAGGCACTACAAGAAATTAGGCATTTACCAACAACTTTATAATGTGGTTGAGTCATTTACGAACGGTTTTGTAATGTGGTCGAGCAAGGTTTCACCTTAAAATAAACACATTTTATTTGCATATTTACTTCCTTTAATCCTTATTTGTGTGTTTATTGTTATTTTTAGTGAGGTGAGTGCAGGTACAACATGATATGCTTCATGACAAGTGATTCGAAATCCATGTCACTCCCCATTTCATCTACTTTTATAACGAAAATTGAGATGCATTGTTTCATGCACAATATCTTGTCAGTAAGTGTGTTAAGATTTTTGAAATTTCGAATACACCCTCATACATATTTTGAATTTTTCAGCATATCCCTATTTATCTATAAACTATAAATATGCCCTTACAATAGTGAGAGTACAACCTTTAGTTACAATATTTAACTCTATAATATTCTTTGACCATTTTTATTAATTAAATTAAAAGTATAAATAATTCTTGATGCAGTCGTTTTTCAATCTCTGTTTTGAGCTAGTCCCGCTGATCTGCTGACCTACACAAGTAACGCACATGAGCCACGAACCACTATTCTGATGGCCGATGACACTCCAATACTAAAGTCAAACTGGGATATGAGGAATGTGTAATGTTGTAAACATGGACTTTGTAGCGTACCTTAGCTTAGCAACTTCATGTCTTATTTATAGTGCAGGAGTCCAGGTTCTACCAGCCCATCAAAGGTGTAGTTTAGAAATGATATCTTCGTAGAGATCATTCTCTAATTAGGAGTCGTACTGTAGGAGGAAAGTTTCATGTTAGCTTTGTGCTCAAAGATACACGGGAGATAATTCCCAATCCAAGAGCAATCCGTAGAAGGAAGTTTCCTTGGGTGGAATGTACTCTGATATTTGTTTTCTAGTTGAAAGCAGAGAACTACTGTAATTGTCTGTCCGAGTTAGTGAGCCATCACATCGGTTGTTGTCCCCCTCAACTTTTACAATATTTTTGGTATATATAATTAGCATTACAAAAAAATCAATTATATATTGTATAATACAATACAAACATTGTATATTCAAATATTCATATTTATTTATGTCGGTGTAATGGTTGTAAGTTTATCATTTTTAGTAATCAACCCGAGTTCGATACTCTTATAGCGCAAGATTTCTTTATGACTATTAACTATACATTTTTATGTTTGTTGAATAATGATAATTACTATTCTCCATCATTGTTACTAGACTAAATTTTTTTTTATTATGAATGCATTTATATTAGTTATTGCAAACATAAAAAGTTTGTTTAATTTAATAAAAGCTTATTTTCGACCCTCTCGAAGCGTATGATTTTCTTATAGTTATTCACAATTACTATTTCTGTCATTGTGACATATCCCTAATTTTTTGTTTTCAACGCAATTTTAAATGTAATTGCAAACATTAAAGAAATGAATTGTTTGTTCAAAAGTGATATAAAACCTTCCACAAAAAAAATGAAATTAATATCTAAAATAATAACTATAGAATTCAATGAAAATATATATCATTAGCCAACTCGTAAAAAATTTGAGCCTCACGTAAACAATTTTTCTACGAAATTGTATTAGGGTCTTATTATATTTGCAAATTTTATATTTTTTTTAACTTCAACTAGATATTTATCTTAATTATTTTGTGATTTTAGTTATATATTCTAGTTATTACGCTTATTTGTCCCTTACTAAGGTTATCGGTATTGTGACCTTATTTTGGCTTTAAATTGGACTACACTGGATTTAATTTGGTTTATGCAATATACTTTGATAGTTGTATTTTTTTTATTGTTAATTACTAGCTTAGTTAGGAAAAAAATTTGGCTCCGTCCTTGATAACTATTATTATCAATTAATAATTAATTTCCATTTCGCCCCTCATTGACCCAAATCCTGAGTCCGCCCTTGATTAAGAGGTTGTAAGAAAAAAAAAAAAGTAATGAATATTTGCGCATGTAGAGCGTGTCGACACTCTAGTATTCGTAATGTAAATGGTATGGTTAGTTGGATTTTATCGTGTGGTAGTTTCGTGGCTCATAAGCTAAGATGGCGGTAGGAGGGAAGATAAAACGAAAATACTTTGGAGGAGGGTGGTTAATGGATTGGATTCAAATCGGATTGTTGGAAATCCAAATTCAATTCAAACAAAATTAAGTCAATCCAATTCCAATTCCAAAAATTATCCAATGTTGCAATTCAAATACAAATTCATTTAATATGTTCAAATCCGAATTTCACCAAAATTCGATTATATTTCAAATTATTTTTTTCCTTTATAATAAATTAAATAAAAATAAAGAATTTTGATTACCAAAAGCATCCATTTTGTTGAACCATTATTTGCTAAAATGATAAAATACCCCCGTTTTATAATACCCATATAATTGGGATTATTATTGGATTGTATTTACCCAAATCCAATCCAATAAAAATTTCATATTGAGTTTTGAAATCGAAAACTGAGAGGGATAAAACCCTTAGAAAAGTGCCAATACAACCACACAACTAGTACCAAAGCAAAAATACAATTTATTCTACTACAAACAAGGACTAATCATCCAACGATCCACCAAAGACATGAAGCTTCCCTTGGCAAAACTTTCTCAATATCGTCTATACATTGGCCACAATGAATATATTTATTACCAAAAAGAAGAGTTGAGTACACACTCTTAGATGGCGCGGGAGACTTGGCTGGGTCAAAGTTATATGCTCTATTTGAGAAGAGCGCACTCTACCTCAATAGCACCTTGATACATCTCCATTTGGCAAGATATTAAAGTTGCATATTCACTAACAACAATATTCAAAACTAGTGACAAGACTGAGGTGTTTGTTTTTTTAAGTGGTTAGAAGCTAACTTCTAATTGGACTTAGAAGTTTTGAACGAGCTTCTGAATGAAGAACTGTTTGTTTGCTTATGAATGAATTGTTGATTAGAAGCTGTAAAATTAAATGTTGTTTGTTTTTAGGCGCTGACTTGAATTATTTTTTTTTATATTTTTACTCACTGCCCACTACAAACCACCAACATTAATTCTCCACTTATTTTCTCTCATCCAAATACCATTGAGATCACTTTCCACCACTATCAGAAACCACCCTATATCCCTTTCCATTCCTCATACCATTTTCAATAGAGGGGAAGAGAAAGAGAAAAAAAAAGGGAATATAAAGAAGAGGAGGAGGGGAGACCAGGGAGGGTGGTATGTGCGGCGGCGGCATAGCTCGCATGATAAAGAAGAGGTGGAGAAATAGAAGAAAGGTTGGTAGAGGGGTGGGATAGTAGCAATTGTTACGAATTTATTATGAGGTTATTATTGAAATGAAATTTCATTAAGTACTCGGTGCTAAGTGATAAGCACCCCCATGGTGCTTACTCCAATCAGAACTTAAACTTCTTATCAAAACTAAAAACAATATTAATTTTAAGGTGTCTCACTTCTTATTAAGACTTCTGAGTCTATTCAGAACACACACACAAAAAAAACACCCTTTTATTGTTAGTGTGTGGTTAGGGATACAATTTAATATTTATTGACATTCTTGATCCATGGGATTATTGGAGGACATAAAAAAGGATGTGATGTGGTAAATAAACTTTTCGATTAACAATTACGGTGGGAAGTATTTATGCAGTTCTTTTCAGCAATTGTTGAATTTTCTCAATATTAAAAAATTTAAAAATTTTCAATATGGTCCGACCAGTGAAAATGTGTCCATTGTTATTTCAATGGCTTTTTCATTTCCATGATTGTAGGGATGATACTTTTACTATTTGAATTTTTCTATTTATTATCTACCATGTGTACGGCCGTGATGATCGGTCTATTTTGATGTATCATCAACTATTCCCTCTTAGTTAGTGGGTATGTTCAGGTATCCAGTAACTGTGTGGCGGCTTTGTTTTCGATTTCAAAATTACGACAAATTTAGTGCTCTTGCTATCTGTTGCTACTATTATCTCTCTGATGTTCATTCCACCTGTTTGATTTGGCACGATTTATTGGGATTTCGTGCGACTGTCATATCTTGCATGTTCTCCCAAGAACAGACATTTTGCTGCTCGTCCTTATAAAATGATAAGTTTGAGTGTGTTTTACTTCCTTTTGCACTTCTTCATTTTCTATTTGTTAATTCTTTGATTCCTCGCGTTCATTACGTAGTCATGTCTAACTTCAGAAATTTGAGCGACAATGTTCTTGATGCATGCAAAGTTTTCTTTTCGCCTGCACAGGCAAAACATGCGATTCTAGACAACATTGACGATTACTCATTGATGACTAATCTGGAGATTGTTCTCCCCGAAAGGGGCGACAGTCCTTGTCGTCTAAACATGGGTACATCGCTTTGTATCCTAGTATGTTCCTCTCTGGTTTCAGACTTCTGGCTCCTACGGTCATCTGGGAGTATTTGGATTTGGTTGGTATCATTCCGGCCCAACTGGTCCCTAATGGTTGGAAAGTAATGATTTCGACGTTAGCAAGGGCTGTCATAGCTCGTATCCTTATAAATGGCAGGGTTCTACATTCTTTGGTGGGGTTTAGGATAAACTCCAATCGCACCAGTTGTCTTCGCTCTCCTTCTTGTTTCAAGGATCTGCGAGAGGAGTATGGGGTCTGGTCAAGGTCTTGGTTCTACGCATCCTTTTCTTCCAATTACTTTAGGCTTCGTGGAAATAAGATTGTGTGTTCATTTCGGGAGCCTAAGAGAGTCGATTTGTCATTGTCTTTGCGATCTTCCCCGAGTCTCAGTGGAAGACTTTCTCACTACGGATGCCATTATCCATAGTGGCTTATATCTATCGGGTGAAGCAGGTCGCGCTTTTAGAATTGACTGTTGTGTGTGTTGGTGATGTGGTCGTCCGCCACCAAGAAGGTTCTATTGACGAGCGCATAGGCTGAGTTACTTCAATCGATGCCCAAGGTTCTGGGAGTGCCAGCTTGATTGTTAAGAAACGAAAAGTTCCTAGGCCTCCCAGTCCTTCCAAGATGCTGGCTGTCAGTTCCGACTGTGTGTCGAAGAGGAACAAGCTTGTTTCTTCGGTTCTTGATGCTGTTGGGGATCCCTTTTATCTAGCTTCTTTCCAGAAAGGAATTTGTGGTTCGAATGATGATCCTTTTGCTCGAGAGGATAAGGAGGTAAACCGAGTTTTCAAAAGGAGTAAGAAGGAAGTTTCTCGTCCTTTAAATGACCACGAGAAAAACCTTGTTGCCTCTTATGGTTATTGATTGATGACTTGCGCATTATTGAGAATAAAATGCTTCAGCTTGGTCTTTAGCACTCAAAAAATTGGAAGGGTACTAAGACCTTTGATGACTTCAAGTACGATCTGACAATGGAGGATCGACTTGCTGCCCGAGCTCGAGACTTTAAGCTTCATTCTTCTTCTAACGTGGCAGGGACCTCGGGATTGACAGCTACTCCCTCTGGATCTCATCCTGCTTCTATTGTGCCAGGGGAAATCTTTTGGCCTTCCGAGGTTGATGTGCAGGACAATGCTCGCAACCTCATTAGCGGTTGGCTAATAGGGCTCTTATGCTCGTACGCTCGCTATATCGCCATATTGACGAGGGTCTCTAACACCTTATAGAAGGGATGACACACCTTACTTATGCGACCATGATGGGGTTGGATTATAAGTTTGTTCGTGACCAGGTGGCACATATTGAGCAGAAACTAATAGGACACATCTTGGTATTTTCTCATGTTCTCCGCCGATTTGATTTGTTGAAGGTGCAGTGCTTAAAGCATGAAAGGGTTGCGGATTTTGCACAGATGACGCTGAGGGAATTCGAGCATATTCATGATATGTTTTCTTTTGACCTCGAGACATCAGAATTAGAATTGGGCAATTGCGGTCCAACCTGGATGCTGCTGAGAAATAGTTGTCCGAGTGAAAGGCTTAACGTGATGAAGTTGTTTGTTCTGCCGAGGAATGTTCTGATAGTCTTAACGCTTCTGCTATTCGAATCATTCAGCTAAATTCTGAGTTTGTCGAGACCAAGTCTGCGGCCTCTGCTAAATTTGTGAATGTTGACAAAGAATTAGCGTCAACCCAAGCTGTGTTGTCATCTGTTACTAAAAGGCTGAAGGCGACAGAGGTCGCGGATTGGAAAATAGTGGTCAATGTTCACCACTATTTCTTGGATTTCATGGAGATGCAAGGTTTAGACATGTCCAAATATCGTTGCTTTGTTGAGTAGGAAATCGATGATGTCGAGGGAGTCGTTCCGGATTCACTAGGTGATCCGAATGTCGGAGAACCTTCTGAGCCCATACTGCCTAGAGATGTTGTTGATGTTGTTTCTCTTTCTTAATTGTTTTTTGTCATCTCCTTTTTTAGAAGATCAAAATGAAATTTTTTATTTCGCATTTATTGTATCCACTTCAGTTAGTGCCACAGAAGTGAGAGAAGCTTTAAAAAGAATGAAAACAGGGAAGGTCGTTGGACCGGATGATATACCAATTGAAGCATGGAAATGTCTGGGAGAAGTTGGGATTCAATGGCTAACTAAGCTCTTTAATAGGATTTTGGAAACTAGAAAAATGCCAGATTCATGGAGGCATAGCATTGTGGTACCAATTTATAAGAACAAAGGGGATATCCAGAATTGCTCGAACTATAGAGGGATAAAGCTTATGAGTCATACGATGAAACTTTGGGAGAGGGTTATAGAACAAATACTTAGGAGTTTAACCACGATTTCGGAGAATCAATTTGGATTTATGCCAGGTAGGTCTACTACGGAGGCCATCTTCCTACTTAGGCAAACTGTAGAAAAATATCGAGAGGCACGTAAGAGTTTGCATATGGTTTTTATTGATCTGGAGAAAGCATATGATAGGGTCCCTAGGGAGTTAATTTGGTGGGTGCTTGAAAGGAAGAAAGTGTCTCAATGTTATGTCGATATCATTAAGGATATGTATGAAGGGGTTGTAACAAGTGTTCGCTCAGTAGGTGGGATGTCTAGTGAATTTCCAGTGACAGTAGGACTACATCAAGGGTCGGCGTAAGTCCATATCTCTTTGCTTTGGTCATGGATGAGTTGACGAGACATCTGCAAGAAGATGTACCTTGGTGCATGTTATTTGCAGATGATATTGTCTTAATGGATGAGACTAGTGCAGGTTTAGGTCAGAAATTAGTTAAGTGGCAGGAGGCTTTAGAGAGTAAAGGTTTTAGAATTAGCCGTTCGAAGACGGAGTATCTAGTATGCAACTTTGGGTGTGAACCAAGAGGGAGAAGTAATGCAATTGAGATCGAAGGTGTCGAGGTCCCGGAGTGTGTGGCTTTTCGATATCTAGGGTCTATAATTCAAAAGAATGGGGCTATTGGAGCAGATGTAGACCACAGGATTAAAGCTGGTTGGTTGAAATGGCGAATGGTGTCGGGAGTATTATGCAATAGAAAGATGCCTGCAAGGCTAAAAGGGAAATGCTATAAGACAATTGTTCGACCAGCCATACTATACGGTTCAGAATGTTGGGCCACTACGGGACAACATACGCATAAGATGGCAGTAGCATAAATGCGTATGTTAAGGTGGATGTGTGGTAAAACTCGTAAGAATAAAATTAGAAATGAAAGAATTAGGAGATACTTAGGTGTAGCGCCCATAGAGGAAAAAATTAGAGAAAGACGTTTAACTTGGTTTGGTCATGTGCGGAGGAGACCAAGCACGGAGCCAATTAGAAAATGTTTAGATTGGCAAGTTAATGGAGGGTGTAGACGGAGGGGACGACCGTTGAAAACTTGGATGAAGACGGTGAATGAAGATATCATTGAGCTTGGATTAGGTGAGGAAATGTGGAAATATCACATTACTTGGAAGACCAAAATCCATGTAGCCGACCCCGAAAATCTAGGGAATGGGCTTTGATGATGATGATGATGATGATTTATTGTATCCACTATGTCTAGCTTATTAGCTTTTATTTACGATCCTGAGAGATTTCTGACTCGTTCATCCATATTTTTACAAATGGCTTCGATATTCGACGTTCTACTCGTGTAGAAGCTCTGATTTATGGAATCTGATTCTATATTCAGATTACGATGTCGTACATTACAGTTGACGAGAAAATCCCAGCTCTTATGTCCTGGTACTTTATTACTTCGTGGTTGATCGGGTCAGAAGTTTTTGTTTTTATGTCTGACTCATTTGTCCAGTACATGTATTTGTTTTTGCTCGATACTCTAGCCGTACCGAGTATTTTCTTGAGTTGGATTTTTAATCTAACTTTCTTGTCCTGATTGAATTCTTGTCTCTTTGAATTTGGGAGCTAAAAAATTCATTGATAATATTTTTTTCAAGTGCTCTACATTTCATGGTCGAGGCAGCATTTCGCCCTCTTTGTTCTCCAACCAGTATGTTCCTGGTCTATTGGTTTTGTTACTTGGTACGGTCTTTCCAGTTTGGGGTTGGCTTGCCTGCGCCAAGGTTCCTTCGTGTTGGGTTGGACTTTTCGTAGTACATAGTCTCCAATGTTAAAAGTGCGGATTCACACCTTCTTGTTGTAATATCCTGCCATACGTTGTTGGTAGGCTGTTGTTTTGATGGAGGTTGTTTCTCGCTTTTCTTCGAGAAGATCTAGTATGACTCTCAGTGCTTCGATGTTGTCCTCAACGCGGATCTCCACGAGTATCATTGCTTCTGACCCGTACGCGAAGGCGAAAGGTGTTTCTCCTGTCGGAGTTCATTTTGTTGTTCTGTACGCCCAAATGACGCCGGGTAACTTGGATGTCCACAATCATTTTGTTGCCTCAAGTCTTCTTCTAATTGCTTCCAAGATTGTCCTATTGGTAACCTTGGCTTGTCTGGTTTCTTGTAGAGGAGCGGGCGCAGAGAAATGTTGCTAGATATTCAGATTTTTGCATAACTTCTTAACCTTCTTGCCTTCGAATTGCTTCCTATTGTCTGTGATAATTACCCTTGAGATCCCGAATCTACATATGATGTCTTTCCAAAGAAACTTCTCAACTTGGGCTTTTCCTATCTTTGTAAGGGCCGCTACTTCTACCCACTTGGTAAAGTAGTCTACTGCTACGAGGAGAAACTTCTTCTTATCGGATGTTGAGAGTGGTCCTACGATGTCCATTTCCCATTGTGTGAATAGCTAAGGGTTATTAATCGGGATCCAGTTTTGTCTTGACTTGTGACTGTATGGGGCAAATATTTGGCATTTATCGCATTTGCGAATGAGTTTTTGAGCATCTGCTTGCATCGTTGGCCAGTAATAACCCAGTGTGAGAGCTTTATAGGCCAGCGTTTTTTTCCTGGACGATTTTTGCGTGTGTCGTGGTGGATTTTTTGCAAAACGTATTCAACATCTCCTGGTGCAAGACTCCTTAGCAATAGGCTCGTGGCAGACCTTCTATATAGTTTGTCATTGATCATTGTGTATCTTGTTCCCCGATTTCGTAGCTTTTCAGCTTTCATTTTATCTACTAGGAGTTCTTCGTTTGATATATACGCCAAGATTGGAGTTGTCCAATTGTTTTCTTGATTCACGATGCATGTTTATTTTTCTTGGTTTTCAAATATGGAGTTTCATTGTGTCATGACAAGTGGGTTGTCATTGTCCTTAGTTGTCGATGCCTCCATTACTAGTTCGTCGACTCTTTTGTTCTCTGCCCTTTCACACCGTTGAATGGTAGCATTCCGGAAGCCTTCTACTAGCTTTGTGGTTTTCTGGTGGTAGGCTTTCATTCGGGTATTTTTGAAGTATGGTCGCAATTTCTTGTCGACATGATTAGAGCGAACGCCAATTTCTCTAGGGTCGGATAGTTGATTTCTACATCCGTGAGTGTTTTGTTGATGTAGTACACTGGTTTTTGCCCTTTGTTTTCTTCCCGTATCAACGCCGAACTCACCGCGTGATCGGACACATATAGATATAGATACAATGTTTCTCTCGTGTTCAATTTTGTTAGTAGCTTCGTGCTTCCCATATATGTCTTAAGGCTTTGAAAGGCTTCATCGCATTCAACATTCCACTCAAGTGTCTTGTTCCCCTTCAAAATTTTGAAGAAAGGTAGACATTTGTCTGATGATCTGGAGATGAACTTGTTCAGAGCTGAAATTCTCCCGTTAAGACTTTGGACATCCTTTACTTTTGTTGGTGACTTCATGTTGACAAGCGCTTGTATCTGCTTTGGATTATTCTCAATTCCTCTTTGGTTGGCCATGTACCTGAGAAACTTCCTCGACTCTACTCCAAAGGTGCACTTTTCCAGATTCAGTTTCATCTTATACTTTCATAGCTGGGAAAACATGTTCAAGACAAGCACATCGTCGATGTAAACTTTCATTGTTTTGCCGATTTGATATTTGAACATTTTGTTTACTAACCGCTGGTACGTTGCTCACGCGTTCTTTAATCCGAAAGGCATTACCCGATAACAGTATGTACCCCTTTACGTTATGAAATATGTTTTTTCTTTGTCGGGAGGGTACATTTGTATCTGATTACACCCACAGTATGCATCCATGAAGCTCAGCAATTCGTGCCCGGCAGTTACATACACTATCTGATATATTCGCGGAAGTGAGAAACTGTCTTTAAGGCAAGCTTTATTTAGATTTGTGTAGTCCATACACACCCTCCATTTTTCGTTCTTCTTTTTTACTAGCACCGTGTTTGACAACCAATCCGGATAGTGATATTCTCTTACCATCCCGTAGTCGGTGCACTTTCTCATTTATTGTCTGATTACGCTCCGGGGCCATCGGTATTCTTTTTGTGGAACTGGCTTCTTGTATGTGTTCACTTGTCGTTTGTGAGAGATGATGGATGGGTCTATCCCTACCATATCATTCATTGTCCATGCAAAAATATATTGGTTATCTTCCAGCAGCTGGATCAATTCCTTGGCGAGTTCGAGATGAATCTTTGTGTCAATTCGGACTAATTTATTCTTTTTGTTGTCTAGGTAGACTTCGATAGTTTCTTCTTCCGGTTGTATGATGTTAGGTCAATCTTGCGGAATGATTATTGTCCGAAGAGTTTGGACTCTTTTCATCAAGTTGTTGTGAAGGCTTTTCTGGTCATTGCAGTAATTGCTATTTATGGAGAGTTTTTATCACTGTGAAATGACACTCAAGGGTCGTTGGTTGATCTCATTTTATTCTTTCGATACCATTGTAGGTATGGTACTTTAAGCATTGGTGCATAGCGGAGGAGATTGCGCCCATTTTGTGTATCCATGGGGTCGATTAGATTGCTCATTTTCTCCAGCTCCAGCGTGCAAAACATATATTGTCTCCTCTGCTCGCTCCCTTGAGATGATTGTTTTGTTCTCGAGTTCGATGAATTTTTCGAGTTGTCCCTTTCTGATATAGTGTTCAATCTCGTCCTTCAGACTATGAAAATATTCAGTATCGTGGTCGTAATCATTGTGGAAGAAGAAATATTTGTTCTTGCTCCGCCTCTCCAGATTTCCTCTCATTTTTTGTGGCCATTTGACATTTCCCCTTCCTATCATAGCTTTAAGGATCTCACTTCGAATCTCTATCAAGGCCACGAATGATTTTTCGCATTTAAGCTTTTTTGATTGTAGTTTTCCGAACTTCCCTTGATTAAATCCGGAGCTGTTATTGGTTTGATGTCTCTTAAGTTGTGCGATTTCTTCTTGAGGTTTGCTGCCTTCCAGGTCTCAGATGATTATGTCCACCATCTCGATTACATGGTTCATCTGAGGCATAAGCATCTCTACTTGGAGATCCGAGGGGATTTCCCAAGATGTCAGAGACATCTGAATTGTTACATGTTGAAACTTTCATCTAACAGGTGCGGGTTAATTCAACGGTTGTCGCTGGATCAATGTTAGGTGACATGTCATTTTGTTCACCGTCAGATTGAAGATTCATGGAGTGTTCCATTGATCTTGATAGTTGTTTGATTGTTAACCAAGTCTTAGTGAGCTTTGTTACTGAATTTTCTTTTTGGGAAGAAAATTCGTCGTTTTCCAAGGATGACGCCAAATTGATGCGACAAAAAATCGTCATCCTTTGAGTTTGACATGCAAAACAGATGTTAGACTACCAAGGACCACCTTTTTGGTGGCTGAAAGCACTCCGATGCTTCAGTCAACAAGTTTGTTTGAAGAAGGAAGTAAATATGGACAAAACTTAGTTATAGTTGTATACCTGTGTTGAATGTTCCATTTATCTTTTATAATGGACGCTTCTTTGCGTGATTTAAGGATGTGAGACGCAATAGAAGAAAATGTTTCTTGTAATAGTTGCCTCTTTAATGGAGATGCATCCGTGGAGGCGTAACTCCCTCCATGACTCTTTTTGGTGCAATGTTCCTTTTTTTTATGAGAAAACTTGTGTTGGGCTTGAATTCGGACTTTGATTCGTTCGGGCCTGGTTTCAGATTTCGCTTATATCTTCTCATTAGTGGGCCTTGTCTTGGCCTATGTGATTAACTTTATTCTTCTTGGGTTTTATGAGCTGACACAACAGATTGGACGCCATATTCTCATGATGGATGTTCACTGCCACGTATACAACCGTGATAATCAGTCTTTGATGTATCATCACACATCATTACATTGTAATAAGAGAAAGTTTGATGCTAAAATTGAAAGTATGAACAGTCACAAAAATGTAAGTAGTCTTTGATTCCTTAAATACATAAAGTATGAATACTATATGTTGAGCAATGAATTAGATTCTTCAATTTATTATTTTTTTCCTTTGTTCCTCAAGCTAAGCCATCAACTACTTAAATCCCATAAAATTAGACTATCAAACCATTACTTAGAAAAGAAAAGAAAAATTGTCCCCAAAATAGTGATGGACCTCATAAGAAGCATAAGATTATGAGTCCTACTTTCAAGTTTCAACCACCTTATATTGGATTCTTGCCCCATATATACACTTTGTATAGGCCACTAATTCATTATGGGTTCAGCCCTTTTTTGTTTTCTCCTTGTAAATTGTATTTGGACCATTGGCCTATCTAGGCTGAGCGGGTCCGATTAATCGGCTCGAAATGTCAAAATCGAGAATCGGATCGGGTCCCAAAAAACTTCAATTTCAGGAACCAACCGAAATCAGATCGGGTCAGACCGGTCAATCGGGGTCCCAATTAACTGACTTTTCGGGTCTGGTCGATCTCTATCCAAATCTCATTTCCCTCTCTTTCTTACTCCCCAATCAACCCATCTAAATCCTAATCCTCTGTCCATCTATATCACCACCACCATCCCTTCGCCGTTTCCCCACCATCAAATATTATGTCGCCACAAACTTCACATCCACTAATGGAAAGCAAGTTGCACCACCACCGCCTGTCGAGGAGAACATCCGTGACGAAGCTCGCCACCACAACAAACTCCATCGCTGCAGAACTTAATGGAGAGAAGTTTGTTGGTTTGCTTGCTTTCATCTTGTGAATAGATCTTGAGCTAGCAAAACCTAATTCTTCAATCACTCACTGCTTACATCTTGGTTTGCTTGCTTACATCTAGTGAAGAATTTGTTGGTTGACTTGCTTCCTGAATGAAGAGAATGGAAGTGGCTGGAAGCAGAAGGGATTGGAAGTATCTGGAATGGGAAGGATATGTTATTGAAATTGGGCCAGATTTGATATTGGGCTATTAAAATGCTATTGAATTGAAATTGGGTCAGACTTGATCTTGGGCTATTAAAATGCTATTGAAATTGGGCTAGACTTGCTATTAAAATGTCATTTAAATTGGTCGGCCTAGGCTGATTAACCGAGTGTTTTGGAAAACTATAACCGAGGCCCGAACCAAGAATTTCGGTCCGGTCCGATTTTAGGACCGAATATTAAAAATACAATTTAAAAAACGATCTGATCGGGACCGATCAGTCCGATTTCTAGTTCGGTTCGATTTTTCGGTCTAAAGTGCCCATCCCTAGGCCTATCTAATATAAATTATATAATGCAAGTTTATTTGGAATGTGAATGTGTGTCTTAATCCTAATTTTTTTTAATTGCCCAAAATACCCTTCAAATTCTATTATATTTATAAGCAATTCAAAATCAATAGGTTGGTGAATAGTAACTAGTCGTAATTTTGTAATTTTAAATAAAATCATTACATATTGTTTTAATCTCCACAATTCAGATTATTTACAATCAAACCCGCATCTCTCAAATATTGTTAACTATATCTAAGTCCCTAACATAATTTATTCAAAGTTTTTAATTATTTATTATTGAAAAGTTGTAATAAAATAAAATAAAAGTACTAAATATTCACACCATAGATTACGTCGATACACTAGTAATTTAATAAATGAATGAATAAAACAATATCAAATCAAGACAACTATGTCAACTTCCATTCCCAATAAGTTTACATTAACTTTGACAAGTTGCCTATTCTCTTTTTTTTTTAATCAATAAAACAAAATATTGATATTTGTCGACATTCACTAAGACAATAAATACAAGTGAAAAAATTGAATAAATAAATTACACATGTAACATAAGGCACGACAGATCCTTTTTTAGTTCAGGTTGAGCCTGCAATTCAAGAGTGGAGTGAATATGATTAAATGTACACCACCAAGATATAGTAAACATATAATATCAATAACAATTTGCGAAAACAAAAATTAAAAAAAAATGATAAACAACATGACAAGGTAAAGAGGTTAAGTCAGTGCTAGGGTGTCGAAGCGCTCTACGTGCTCAGATATTAAGTATTTCTTTTTACAACAACAATTCAATATTTAAAAAAAATATTATTTATATATATAATTGTAAGGGTCTATGTATAGTTTCTAAATAAATAATGACATTCATATAAATTATGTTAAGGACATATGTATAATTAATCAATATTTGAGAGGAGTTACTTTTGATTAAAGTATAAATTTTGGAGGGCAAAATGGGAAGTACAATAATTAGATGCAAGGGCTTCTATATAATTTATAAATAATTGGGAGTCTTTAAATAATTTATAATTAATGAATATTTATAGGGGCTGATTTTTATTGTAAATAGTTTAAATATGTGAGGGTAAAGTAGTAAAATGGTTAATGGTATTTTTCATTTAAATCACATAAACACCCTTTCACTTTTTATTCTCTTATAACTTTTTTGACATTTTCTCGTAAATACCATAAAGCTTGGATGGCATTTAAGAAACTTGAAAATCAGGTAGAAAACATCCACTGTTCATTGTAGAGGTGGGCACGAGATGAGATTGGATGGGATGAAATGGACATCATCACTATCCCATCCTGTTTGTTCATGATCGGAACAGGATAGACTTCATCCTGTCCCAAACGGGTTTGGGACGAGATGAGCATGTACTAAATTTTGGATTGAAAAATTTAACATGCAAGATTGAAATTTTTTTATTTACCAAGCACACAACTCTAAAAACAATTAACTTTAAGTCATTGATTATTATTTCCCCATTTCATTAATTTACTCCGTTTTTTTAGAATCACTATTCAAGATAACTATTTTTTTGTATATTGCTAACGAAAATAATCAATGGGTTTGTCATTTGTTGTCAATAGTCAGGAAGAGGAAAAAAGAAATGAGAGAGTTTGAGTTAGATTCATTATTGAAGTGAATAAAATAACCATGTCAATAAAAAAAGAAACGAGAGAGTTTGAGTCACATGGAAGCTTGTGAGAATAAAATAACCATGTCAATAAATAAAACAACAAATGAAATAGCCATATCAACAAACAGTTTCATACTACATAGTTCATACCAAATATATAAAAAAATTCGGTTTGGAATGGGCGAGATTTAAAATCTTCATCCCGATCTCATCCCATTCTAGATCGGGACAAGACGAGATTGAGATTGGATTTATCAATCCCAATAGAACTTGAAAAAATCAAGAAATGATTGGGATTGCGGGATGGGATGCCTACCCTTAGTTCATTGGACTATAATGTAGAGATTTCAAATTTCTAGAATCCACCATATTCTAATGCATGATAAGCTTTTTTCAAGAAACGGAGTACCGGAATTGAGAATATGGAAGAAATTTAGTTGATATTGGCAAAATTTCAAATATTCATATATCACAAATAACCATGCTACTTAGAATTTTTTTTTTTTTAAGAATATGAGCTAAAGGAGATCTTTTTTTCATATCTCATATATTCACAGTCGAGTCGATGATATTGGGTTAATGTATTTAGATTTTGAAAATATGGGCATAAGGATGGAAGGGACTAAAAAAAAATCCAATTGCATGATCATAGTCATTTAAATGCAGGAATCAAATGTAAGAAAATATTATAGTAAAGAAATAAAACAAATGAAATAGTGAGGGTGAAGAATTTTACTTACACTTTGAGCAAATTAACAACACATTGGGGAGAGGCACCATCTTGCAACCTCTTCAAGGTCACACCACCACACTTGACATCAACAGCCACCTTATTCATGTTCCAACCATCCACACCAATGCCAAAGGTAGTCTTCACCTCCACCCCAATCATCAACTCCTTGCTCTTGAACCCATCCTTGAGCTTCTTCGCATCGGCGTCCGCCACCAACATATGCTTCACCTGCGTCGTAAACCTCAAAGAAGTCGTATTCTTCGGTCCTTGAACGAACCCAGGCAAAGTCGAGGAACCCAAGTCTATATCACCCCCAACACTCAACACCACTTCACTCTTCCCATAGTTCATCTTTATCTTGCTATTTGGATTGATGGCTTGAACGCTGACCGCAGTTGTGCAGTCCAAATAAGTCCCATCCGGTTTCACCGTTACGTTGAACTTAGGAAATGTTATGGAATGTACATTGAAGTTTGGAAGCTTGGGTTGATACCACAGGTAGAAGATGGCACTCGCAATGACAACGAGGAAGATTGTAAGAATAAGGAATAGGCAAGTGTAGCAATAACAACAACGGCAAGAACAATAACTTCTTCGCGTTCTCCGCTTCGGCTTGTATGGAGCCGGAGAAGCAAATGTCCTGGCTGGCAATTTGATTGGATCTGAATTAGATTGTGGATTCCGAAACCCCGGTGGTGGTTGCAGAATCGGCTTTACTGGTGGTTCTGTCATTTCTTTAACCGGTTTATCAATAAATAAATAAAAAACCGGAGATCTGAAACTATTACAATGATACAATCATCCAGATTAATAAATGATCTGATGATTAGAGATATGAAATTAAACAATTAAACCAAATCAAATCTTCAAAAACCCGATTGAAATGAAATCTGGCGATTGATGGAAAAATTGCAAGAGATTTGTGTGAAGAGAAAGTAAGGTAAGAGAGATGAGAGGAAATGAGAGGAAACGAGAGGAGGTGTGGTTTTTCCTGGAGGGAGAAAGCGGTGGAAGTTCCGAGTGGCAGAAATTTAATTGCGAGATTTAAGCGCGGAGGATGACGTGTCGGAGGATTTCTGAGGACCGAAGACACCTGGTGGGGGAACTTGGAGCCGTCCAATGAGAACAGATTTTTTGGGTTGAGTTTACTCTTTTGCCCTTTTAGAATGTATGATGGTTAAATTGCCTTTGGTTGGTTAGGGGGAGCTGTCTTAAGACCGTAATTAATAAATTAAATTGAAAATTGGATTATGGTGATAGTAGTAAGGGTTTTCATTCAAATTTGTAACCTCCAAAGCAAGGAAAATTGTTAAGATTTTGTAAACCACATTTGTTGGGTAAGTTAAGTGGACTTGAAAAACATTAGACCATCCATAATTTCAATAACAAATGCCAATAACATTGCTAAAGCTGTGTGGATAATAATAAGGTCACTTATTATCTGTATGGATTTAAAACACTTCTTACTATTGAGATTTAAGTTCGCACATATATAACACATTCTCTTCTTTCAGCGATGTGACGTGGGATTATAATTCGCCCACACAATGGAACTCCTCATCATCACTTTACCACGAAACTCCAATATCAACCAAATTTGTATTAAAAAAGTTTTTTTTTTTTTTTTTTTTTTTTTTTTTTGTAAAAGCCTATGACAAATAGATTATTCATAGCAGTTACAGTATTATTGTCCTGTTGCACTTGCTTAATTATGAGCCTTAAAGTCCAGGTAACTTTTTTAATTAGGTGTTAAAAAAAGTTATTAGTGCAAAAGATTAATAGGATTTGGGCAATATAGGAAGTTTAGATTAACAAAACTCAATATTTTAACCAAAATTATTAGTGGCATGTAATTTTAGGCTATTTTGGTGGTGCGTGCACGTTGTTCCACATGAAGACCTTCCAAAGCCTTAACCAACTACACTGTTCTTTTCCACAAAGACGACATTTCAAAACCAACTTCACCCTTCCATCCCAACTTACATAAACACCCCCAAACACAACTCCTAATCACAATTAGACCCAAAGAGTTTTGCAGACAAGTCAAGTATACTACTCCTAACCAGAAGATAAGGTGACAAACAGTTAGCTCATCACTGTCAATGGGTACCTAACGTGAAGAGAACAAGGTTTATATTTCCATTTCTTCGACGCGTTTTTAAGCTCAAGTTAAAGCGATATTAGATGGGGATGGTTGCCTCTCATCTTCATATAGAGTGGTCACAAGTCTTACAATGATACAACTACTTGAACTAGGCGTTTGTTTGAAGGATTTGGGTTTGGCCATTTTGATCACATGGTATTCTTGAAATGATGTAAAGTAGGGTTCTGCTTATAAGGAAAGGAAGGGAAAAGGTTTTGCGCGTTACAAAGTCATGTCAGTTTCGATTATAGGGACCATCCCTTATGTACTTTGGTTTCAAACCAGATGTTTGTAGATCAAAAGGTTTTTTGTCCATTCCCTGGAGATTAATTAAGACTAGTTCAATGCATTATACCATAGCTTGTCGAGCTCAATTCACACATCTTGAATGTATCTTCCATGTAAGATTGATGACATCTGACCTGGAGAGCTCTGTGCCGAAAACATTTTCTATTGACTAGAAAATAATGCGGGAGGGAGAGAGGATAAGAAAATTTGTGTCTCTAACTAGGTATAGGGGAAATGACAATTGATGCTGCAATCCTAAAGAGAATGAATGATTCATGTAGTCAGTAGGATTAAGATTTCGTTGTATTGGAAGACGGGTACACTTTGATGAAGTTTGATTATAGTGTGGCAACAGGTTAAATACACTCTAGATATTCAAATTGATGAATAGGTTAATTCCAAATCTAATGGGTGATACAGACCTGAGAACCCCTCGCCTCAATGAAAGCTTGCAGGATTGGACCATAGAGTTATAATATAGGAAGGGAAATTGAGAGCTCAATAGAGAGCAGATGAAAGCTAGCACTTTAACACACTTTCATGACTTAATTTCTTTACTCACCATCCTCATGGTTTTATGATGAGAACGGCTAAACCAAACAACAGAGGGAGCTTAAACCCCTTCGAAAATAAAATGATCTCAAATCATGAATATCAAATGGACTGCGCCTCTTCAATCACATTCGGGCTTGTACCATTTGTTAAGTACTACCTTTATGCTGAATTTTCAGAAAAATAAAATGAAACTTCAATTAGTCACAACTCACAAGTTACATCATTGCCAAATCCAAACTATGATCAAGACACCAAATTACATCTTGCAAAAGAAAAAGAAGCGCAACAATATGACAAATTATTACGGAATCCACAACTATCAAATACAACCCTCTTAGATAAAACACAATAAAAGCGATTCTCACAAAAAAAAAAAAACAGTGCTGTTGATGGTTACATTCCTACATCTGGTAAATGAAAAAAGAAAGGGCCTGAAAAGGAGAAAAAGAGATCAACTCACTGCGAGGCAGAAGAGGATCCCATCACAACTGCCGATGGTGGTGGCATTGAAACTTCTGATCTTGTTGTTCCGGAGGAATTTTTGTTATCTGTATCCAACCGCCGAACATCCTCCAACATCTTCAAAACATCCTGCATTTTTGGCCTCTGCTCTGGCATCCTTGCAATACACGCCATTGCTATCTGTAGCATTTCTACCATTTCTTCCTCTATGCCAGGATACCTCATTAACTCTACATCAAACACTTCGGCAGTCCACTCTTCTCGGACTACAGACTGGACCCATCGGACCAAGTGGACAATCTCATTTGTACCTGTAGCAAGGACAGGGGACTTCCCTGTTAGTAGCTCCAACAACAATACTCCAAAGCTGTAGACATCCGATGGCTGGGCTGCCTTCCGGGTGTCCAGTACTTCTGGAGCCCTGTATCCAGTAGCATGAGAGACAGGTGGGGCCACTGGGCTCATCAGCAAATTCAAGCCGAGATCAGACACGCAGCCGTAATTTTCAGAGTTGAGGAAGATATTGGAGGATTTTATGTTTCCATGGACAAATTTCCCACTGTTCTGTGTGTGGATGTAGGCAACACCTCTTGCTGTACCAATGGCGATTCTTAGTCTAGTATCCCAATCTAGAGGAATCCTATCCTCCCCTTGTTGTCCTGCAAAATGAACAGCATGCAAAGTGCTTCAAAGAAATATACAATTAGCAAAAACAAGAGCGAGCACTAACAACTCATATAATAGAACTATTGGATCAACTAAAAATTGAAATTGCTTTTGTAGTTATCTTGACTTGATTGAGACATTCAACTCTCGCAACTATTATGATTTTCCAATAAAACCTAGTTTTATAAATTTATTTACTGAGACTTGCTGGTTTTACTTGAGCTGATGTAATTGTTGTTTGGAAACCCTACCACGTGAGTGTTATACTCATTCTTGACATTAAAGCAGTGTTTTCTAAAAGGGAAAAAAATACAGAAAAAAAGTTATCAAAAGTAAATAAGGAGAGGAGAGTAAGAGGAAAAGGCATGACCGTTTGAGGTAGAATTAGTTGACCATAATCTGTTTACTCACGTATGTTTGATTGGGCCTGGGGAGATATTATGCAAGAAAAAATAAAATAAAAAAACTTGACGTATACTTTTGTGGGTCCTTCGAACACATGCTAGTTTTCCATGATTGAAATACTTATTGTTTTGTTGATAAAAAAATAAAATTTAGTTCACAATGAAAATATATTCATGAATTCACCCCTAAGAGAAAAAACATGAGGATGAAGGTGATATTCAACCTAAAACTTTTTCTCATTATCTTTTGCTATGGTTTTCTTTCGAATTTATCTTTTGAACCAAAACACGACCTAAGTGAATATACTTCAAAACATATCATTTATTTCATCTCCTGAATCGACATGTCAAAATGGTGTTCATGAATCAAATACGAGAACACAAAGTACAATACCCTTGTGAAAATGGATTGAAGGATTTCAATTATAAATATTATTTGAAAATAATTCAATTGAAAATGCTTGAGAAATTAACATGTTGAATTTTTAGAAGTGTCAACTAGATCAACCAATTAAAATTAAAATAGGTCAATAATAACGCTCAATCAGTTAAACAAACAGGTCAAGATAAGAGCTCGACCTATCAAGTAAACAGCTCGGAAGTTGAGCTCATCAAGTCACGCTTATTTAAGCTCGATCTATCACATAAACAGATCGTGCAATCAAGATTGGTCTAGCACAATAAATTTCCAGCATATTATTTCTATTTAAACTCTTATCTTCCTGACTATTTCACAACTCTATAAATTAGAGAGCCAAAGGATGTTGAAGGCAAAACTTTGGAGTTAAAAAACATTCAACATCAAAAGAGTGTTTTTTAGAGCCTTTGTGCATCTTTTCTAGAGAGCATAGACCTGATTTTTCACAAGGCTTTCATGTGTTAGAATCTTCACACATATTCGTCCTTATCTCACTTGAGTGTATGCACGTAGTGGTTATGGTACGTTGCTAAGATTGTGGAGAAAGATTATCGAATCAAGCTTCAATGTATAGAAGTTGGTTGCACGTGGAGAACTAGCTCATTGTGGAACCGCGCATGATTTGGCAAGTATCTTGAGTGAACCAGCTTGTAATCATGCTTTTGTTTCATAGTGGATCTTTTCCCATGGATGTAGCTTATAGAGTTTGCGTTTAAAACTCTAAGATGTACTAGATCTATATTCTAAATACTTGAGCGATCTGTGTTCAAGTCAAATAGAATGAGTCAATTGAGAGAATATAAGTATTTATTAAGTAGAATTTTTATTTAATCATGGGTCACAAGTCCAACTAGGTCCAAGTAATTTTCTTTAGGGTCAAGTCTCGTAGCCTATAAATAGGCGAGGCATTTTCATTGTTTAACATGAAGTTGTAGTAATAGAATTTTAATTTAGTTATTTTGTCTTAACAAAATTAAATAAAGTGTCTAGGGAAGACTTTCTCGGCAAACGATTATTTTAGTAAGAAACTGTATTGATTGGTGTGTTGACACAATGAAAAAGCCTTACATATTTATAGGCTACTATGGGTTGATCATAAAAAATATATTTGGCCTAAAATAAATAAACCTACACTAGCTTGTACTTGAAGAACCAGAAATACTAGGAATAGTACTACTTGTGTAACAAGTAGAACACTCTCACTAAAGGAGACTACCTGTGCATAAAAGCGATTATAGATGATGCGAAACTAGGTAACTTAGAGGTTACACCAAAATCCACCAATTTATGGGCACAACCTTGTGTGTCATCCTTTGCTTGCTTGACTTCCAAGTTATTGACAGGTAACCTTTTTGACCTGTGACCTGGACATGCTTCTTGCTTGAACTTGGACCCTGCCTAGACCCACTTGACATTTAACCCATGACCCAAAGTCTTAACAGCCTTTTTTGAAAGACAAACTAGTCCAAGTGTAGAGAAATTTTCATGTAAGTATTGTTCGCTGCAAGCAGCCAACATGAAGCAAGAAGTCAGTAATTACTTAGCAGTTAGCACAAAGGCCAATGCACAACGACAATAGAATAGTGGCTGGAAGAGGTTAAAATGTGGGACAAAGTAAGGAAGTTGAAATTGAAGTAATGAAAGTGGAAGTTGAAATTGAAGTAATGAAAGTGATGAATGTGACTAATCTGAGGATGATTCCAAGAGGAAGTTACTCCAAGATATGTTGGCAAAAGAGACTCAAAAGACATTGTGAAAAAGAATGTTATCTAAAATTCCCGGTCAGATACGAGAAATTCCAATCTACTCTGACAAAAGAAAATTTATAAGATAAAGAAATTAGAGTTCATTCCAGTTTATGACCTAGATGTAATATGCTTGGTTGCTGACTAGCGGTGGTCGCCACAAACCATGTCCTTGTAAGTTGAGTTTTGCCTTAGGATCTCCTGTGAACTTCTCTTGTGTATTCTGTTTCGACTTTGACTTTCCTACTGACTGAATTGGGTAAAAAAAAATTTATTAATTTTTTCCTTTCTTTAATAAAATGTGTGGTGGATCACCTCCAAATCTTGGTTTTCCCAAGGCGATAAATAAATAAAGCTTTTTTTAACTACATAAAAACAAAAAAGTGTGTTGTTTTCTCTTTGTACGAAGATTTTTCATAATACCGCCGATAGCATTTGTATTTGGAAACACACTTGAATGTAGCTTTTTTGCTTAATAAAAACTAAGTAACTAGGTTTGGCAACTCCAAAACTTCCAGCATCATGGTATCTTTTATTTTATTTTTCTTTTTATTTACAAGTAAGTTAACTTCTAAATGAAAATAATAATAAAAGTACACACACAAAAATTTTCCCAAATTTCTGGCACGCGTGTAATCACCATTTTCTCTCCTGCAACTATTAAATGACCACAACCACAGAATAATTACCCAGCTTGTAGCACAAGCATTAAATGTGAGTAGTTTCCATACCCAATTCACAAATCTCTCTCCCCCACCACCCCCCCACCCCAAAAAAAAAAAAAAAAAATTCTCGCCAAAGACTTATCTCCGTTGAACTCTCAACAACTTTTTGTTCTTCTTATCCTCTACTTTCTTCTCCGTCTTCTTATTACTTTCCCTTCTTTATTTCCCTCCATGAGTTGGTGTTGATTTGGTACCCATTGACATGCTCAATTCAGTTTAGCATTCAGATGACTATGTTACAACGAAAATTTCATTATCATAGCATATCAAACTACTTATGTTGTTCTTTTCCACTTGTTCCTTCCCTTCTTTTATTTTTTTTCTCTCCATGAGTTGGTGCTAATTTGGCATCTGCTCGCATACTCAACTCAGTTTAGAATTCACATGACTACACCGCAACCAACATTTCCAGATCATCAGTGTAGTATGTCAACCCCCCATCCTTGTGCACAGGCTTCCACCTGTTCAAAGCAACAAGGACACTTTCTCCCAATAAACAACGTGGTTTCGTTGTCAACTCTCACACAGAAACCAGTTAAGCCACTCAGACACTTCAACTTTGAGGTTGTTTAAGAGACTTACCAGGAATAGCAAGTTTCACCTTTAGAAGAATCAGACAAAATATCTCAACACTGAATAACATTTTTCAAGGACTGATTACTCTTCGCGAAAATACAGGGTTTGGCACCAGTTCTTATACGGCATCTGATATGCAACATAAACCAAGAACAAAGCATAAAAACGTTTTTTTTTTTTTTTTTTTAATCTCCTAATGATCTTCAAGACAACAGAATTAACAACACGAATTGGGGTAAGACATAGATAATCAACATGAGAATATATTCCACTGAACAAGGAGATTGAAATTGAAGTTTACACGAAGGATTCGAACTAGCTTGTAGCTAAAGTAAACATATGAATAGTAATGACAAGTAATCTGACAAGGACAAAGGAATATCAATATGGAATACTCAGATGACATTAAATAAATAAAAAATGGTTAAATGTAGAAACCAACATTGAGAGAGAGTCATACCATGTAACCTAGCAGATACATTCCCCTGGCTGTAAGAATCATACACCACTAGCTTGTCGTCTTTGGAATAGTAATATGCCCGAAGCTCAACCACATTCGCATGTTTAATACTCCCAACCATATTCATTTGCTGCTCAAACTCTCGCTTTCCTGCTGCAACGTCCTTCAACCTCTTCACTACCACTGAAGTCGCATCCTCAAGAACTGCCTTATATGCTGTCCCAAATGTACCTTTCCCAAGCACTTCAGCCGAAGCCCTCAACAAATCCTCCAAATCAAATGTGTAATTACAACCCTCAAAGAAAACAAGCCTGATAGTTGCATCTCGACTCCCTGGAATTGCCTTCTCATCTGACCTTTCACCCTTTGGCAACTTCCCAGATAATTCGCTTTTATCTTGTCTTTTTAAACAATAAATCACCCACAGCAAAGTACTTGTGATAAGAATAGCAACAAAACCAGCTATTGTAATTCCCCAAAACACTGATTCTCTAAGCTTTCCAACGACATTTCTTCTCTTCGCAGCTGGTGGAGGGACTAGTGAAACAATGGGAGAAAGCGGAAAAGAAACATTGTTTCCAAAGAACGACGAATTTGGGAAACTCTGCAGAGATTTTGGTACAACCCCAGTGAGATGGTTATTTGACAGGTTTAGTTGTTGCAGACTTGGAACATGGATATCCGGAATATCTCCAGAAAACGAATTGTTAGCAAGATTCAAAAATGTAAGTTGGGACAGATTCAAGAGGGAATAAGGAATGCTACCATTGAATGAATTATAGGATAGGTCAACGCTGTTCAAATTTTTCCAGACTGAGAAATTCGACGGCAGCGTACCAGAAAATTCATTGAATTGAAGATAAAGATTCGACAGGTTCTCAAGTTTCACAAAATCAATAGGGAAATTACCATTAATTCGATTAGATCTAAGACTCAGGATCTGGAGAGCAGAAAGTCTACTGAGAGTATTCGGAGGGATCGGACCATGGAGTCCAACCCCTGGCAACCTTAGCCCTACAATTCTTGAACCATCCACACTACAATTCACTCCAGTCCAGTTATTACACACTGTAGAATTCTCATTCCAGTTTAGAGTATGCAACATACGAAAATTGCTTACAAAATCAAGCAACGCACGCTTATCCTCTACAGGATCAGCATTCCCTACTGCAAAAATCAATCCGAGCAACAAAACAATCCAAACGAAGACAAAACGAACCTCCATTTCCTTCACACTCGCACAATCGAATTGTTTCAGCAAATCTCAAAGCACCGTTGGAACTATAAAGGCAAAAAAAATAGTACAATCAGTTTCTCCGCTGTCTCCATTAAATACTAAAGAGCCGTTACAGAAATATATCACCTAAATTAAGTAAAAATGAATAGCACAGAATCTCAAAATCGTCACAAGAAAATATGCTTGTTTAATAGATTCAACACAAAACACAATGAACCTTCTTTTTTACTTTTTCCATCCAAATTCAAAGTTCTCAATAAAGAAAACGAAATCGAATATGTTACCTTCAAATCTACGCCTCTGTTCCTCAGAATTCTCAAAATGAAGCAAACTAGACAGAAATTCAATACATTCTCTGAATTCCGGAATGTTGCATAGAAACACTCAGATTGCTACTTGACGAATGAGTCTTGCTTGTAAATGCAACAATCTGAAACAAGTAACAAAGAAGAACAATCATTGAATTTGCAACTTGCATGCAAGTGAGCGAGTAGAGAAACAACAGCGAAGGTTTTGCTTTCGCCTCGCACGTGAAGCGAGAACGAAAACCGGAGAAGAAAATCAATTTTAAACACTCAAAAGAAGAGTAAGCAAGAAAGCAATATTTCCAGAAATTCCGCCATTACTGACCTCGATTTCAACTACGCGAAACCACAAAATCCTCCATTAAAAAAAGCTCTTCAAACCTCCATTAAAGCTCTCTCGCTAGGGCTTTTGTTTCACTCTCTCTTCTCTCTTCTTCACTGTAATTGAGAGTGAATCGCAACGAATACACCTCGGGTGTATTTATAGACGTTGCGGCCTTGTGGGAGGGAAATTAAAAACCTGATTTATTGTCACGCGGTCGAGTGCTTTTAGGTAGCTTGGGTGTGCTGCTGTTGGGTGGCATTTTTACATTTTTTACCTCCGTTTTTTTAACTACTCTTTAAATATAACAATAACAAATGAGGGGCAAAAGGATAATTTTGCTCCCTGACTGCAAACGCAGGCTCCCTAGAATTATACGACGTGGTGAGTGTGGGATCGTTCTGTGTGGGGCCGATGAACACGTGTCAGGAGTTGAGTGGTGGTTGCCAAATGGAGGTGGACCCAAGGTTTTGCTATCCACGAGAGGGTATCTTTAGGTTTCTCCCTCACCTTTCCTTTCAGGTTTGCCCACACAAGAATATGAGTAATTCTAGATGTCGAGGAAATGGGCGAGGGAAGGTGAGTCGCACGCGCTGGTAAAAAGAAAAAAGGGGGGAATAAAAAATTTGGGGGAGAATGAGGGAATGGGCGAGCTTTCTCCCCATTTTCATTCTCAGAGACAGATTCTCCCTCTCCCCATTTTCCATCTCGACAGAGATAGAAAAGGCCCCCTCCCTCTTCCCATCATCGTCATCGACTCAAACGAATGAGAAGATAAGAAGCTCAAACGAAGCCAGAGAAGAAACTCTCCCTCGTCCCTTTCCTCTCGCAAAAGGTAAACCCGGACTTGGTTTTCGCTCTCATTTTAGGTTTTTGGTTTTTGATTTTCCCTTTACTTGGTTGTTTTAGGTTTTTGGTTTCGAACAACAACTTCTTTGCAACTCTTGAGATCTGGTTTTCATCGCTCGGACGCAGAGGTAAGATTTCGATGTCCCTCTGTTCTTCTCTTCGTTTCGTCTTCAGCCGAAGAATTGTGTTTGGGTTTCAGAGCTTCAATTTTATTTTATTTTTTATTTCAGTTTTCATATCTGATTGAATTGTGGGTTTTTTTTTAAGATGAATTGTGTTTGGTTTTTTTTCTCAATGATATTGATTAATTTTGTCTGTGATATCTGAATTGATGAATTTTTTAAGATGATATTGATGAATTGTGTCTGTCATATCTGATTAATTTTTGAAGGTGATATTGATGAATTGTGTTTGGTTTTTTTCTCAATGATATCTGAATTGGCATGAAGTAAATGTTGTCTGTGATTAATTTTGTAGAATACTTGCAAATTTGTCAGGTTCACATTCTCTTTGCAATTTTGGTTTTTTTCTCAATGATGGGGTAAAGGGAGGGGGCCTTCTCCTTTATATCTGATTACCCCTGATTGAATTGTGTTTGAGTTTCAGAGCTTCAAAAATTTTTTTGTTTAAATTTCAGTTTTCATATGTTTTTGAATTGTTTTTAATTTTTTAAAATTTAATCTTTGTCACAGAGAATGTGTTTTTTGAGAGTTAAAATAGATGATGGAGAGACAAAAAGGATGTGGATAGATTTGGTGGCATTGATCTGAAAATGCTGAAATTCTGATTGTTTGTGGTTTGGATAGAATTGAATAGATGAACAAGATCCATTCTGATGATCCAAGATGTTTTAGGATGATGTTTTGTTGTCTATTTACCTTTTTCTTTAACCATTGTTGTTGTTATAATGAAAATAAAATTAAGGCTTTGATTGGTATTGCTTTGTTAGAGCACTATGAGGTGGCTTGTTTTTGGAGAGACTACTGAGTTTCTTAAACATGGTCCCAACTTCCTTAAGAACCAAAGAGCAAGGTGAGCCTTTTTCCCCCCCTTCTTCTTATTGGATTCTCTCTTTGTAGGTAGCATTTCTGCTTCCCCCACTGTTGTTGTTTTGATTAATTTTTGTTCATCATAGATATCTTGAAACAGAGTTTTGTTAATAGGTCTTTTTTTTTTGTAATTACCCTTTGTTATTTTTTATTGAACGTGTTATTTGACGATTCTAACAATGAAAACTCAAATGGGTACATTTGATTTTTCTCATAACACAACTCCAATTAGCATAAGAGAAGCTTTGAGCAAAGTTACTTAACATGTTTTGTTTGTAATGACAACAGGTTTGGTGATATTTGTTGAACTTTATATTGCTGTTACCAAAATAACAAAATGTTCCGTGACTGGCTTCATTTGGCAGTCAAGTCTTCTATGTGCGTAGTATCATAAACGGTCATATTGCAGTATGGCTATCCAAAGGCAGAAGATGCATAGCAACATTATGATACATACTAACAAACTGCTCCACATAAGATATTCTATCTATGTTTTAGATCATTGGCTATTGGAAAATTGTAGAAAAATGGAAGTTTTTCAATTGGGGAAGTTACTTACTGGCTTAGTATCATTTCATTTTTACATTTTGGTAGTGTTTACAGGATGGAAACCCTTACTTCAGTTCTACTGACAGAGATCATGTATTCGATTGACTGAGTGTGGCAGTCTTTGGCAATGATAGACAAAGTTGTGCAGAAGAAGAATGAAGAGCTTGTAATTTGTAAACACTAAATTGATAGCAACAAAGGAATTGTATTGTATTGAAAGATAGGTAGACAATTCGAGATGTAATTTGCAAATGCTCTGATGTACAAATTCTTTACAAAATTCATCAATGAATACATTCTTTTGTTCTAATCCTATTCAGGACCTGTTTCTTTTGACACTATCGCATGTCTGTCGCAGAGGAGATTGTAGCAAAATTTACAGTAAGTAGTACTCTGTTGTTCTTGTGATTCTAGCGAAATTTACAGTAAATTACAGTAAGTAGTACTCTGCTGTTCTTGTATATATAAGACTGCATCAAAAGAGAAATCTATTTCAACTTCTATTGATATATAATACTGCATCAAAAGAGAAATCTATTTCAACTTCTTCTGACCCTATAAGACTACATCAAAAGAGAAACCACACACTAAAATGGTCGCTCACTGAAATGCTCCAATTCTTTTCTTTTCTGCAAGACTACATCAAGGAGCTTCAATTCTTTTCCGCAGAACATACCATAGGCTGCCAAATGGTCCAATTATTTTTCACTCACTGTAAGTCTTCTTTCTCCAGCAAAGTTTCAGAAGCCACACAAAATTAGTCCAAATCTTCAGCATTTTCATCATAGCCTGCCAAATGAAGTAACCCAAAAAAATGTTATTGGTTGTTGTTTGACCAAATCTTCAGCACTAGGAATAGAGTTCAGGTTATGTTACATGGAAGAATTTGCATTACATTCTGAAAAATGATAATGCATAATGTCAATCATTTTTAAAATGATAATCTTCAGCCTTTTTTTTTTTTTGTGAATTACAATGTCAGACTCTTCTTTTCATTTTGGTGAAGATGATAATGCATAATGTACCACCATTGACATTCAAAACAGAAAGATTGCAAAACAGATTCAGATTGAAAATACATAGACCACCTAAAGGCCCCCTCCCTTTACCCCATCATTGAGAAAAAAACCAAAATTGCAAAGAGAATGTGAACCTGACAAAATTGCAAGTATTCTACAAAATTAATCACAGACAACATTTACTTCATGCCAATTCAGATATCATTGAGAAAACAACCAAACACAATTCATCAATATCATCCTAAAAAATTAATCATATATGACAGACACAATTCATCAATATCATCTTCAAAAATTCATCAATTCAGATATCACAGACAAAATTAATCAATATCATTGAGAAAAAAAACAAAACACACTTCATCTTTAAAAAAACCCCCCACAATTCAATCAGATATGAAAACTGAATCTAAAAAAAAAAAAATTGAAGCTTTGAAACCCAAACACAATTCTTCGACTGAAGACGAAACGAAGAGAAGAACAGAGGGACATCGAAATCTTACTTCTGCGTCCGAGCGATGAAAACTAGATCTTGAGAGCTGCAAAGAAATTGTTGTTCGAAACCAAAAACCTAAAACAACCAAGTAAAGGGAAAATCAAAAACCAAAAACCTAAAATGATATGGGAAATCAAGTCCGGGTTTACCTTTTGCGAGAGGAAAGGGACGAGGGAGAGCTTCTTCTTCTCTGGCTTCGTTTGAGCTTCTTATCTTCTCCTTCGTTTGAGTCGATGATGATGATGGGGAGAGGGTGGAGAGGGAGAGCTTCGTTTTGGGGTGAGGGAGGGGGCATTCTCTATCTCTGTCGAGATGGAAAATGGGGAGAGGGAGAGGGAGAATCTGTCTTTGAGAATGAAAATGGGGAGAAAGCTCGCCCATTCCCTCATTCTCCCCCAAATTTTCGATTTCCCCCCCCCCTTTTTTTACCACGTCACCCTCTGCACGTACGACCCACCCTCCCTCGCCCATTTCCTCGACATCAAGAATTACCCAATGTGCCAATTCAAGATACTATATTTGTAGAATCTTGTTAAACCCCATGTTTTTTTTATGAGGGTTGATTGACATTATGCTCATAGTGTGAGCTAGCTAGACCACTTGTAATAAATTTATTTTAAGCATTAAGTTCATTGTTTTTTAATCTTGTTCTTTGAATGATAGGTTGTGTGTGTATGTGTGTTTTGTTGAGAGAAATGGTATGGTGATCATTGTTCAATCTTGGTTCAGATTTCTTCAATTTTTTAAACATGTGTTTTCATTAGGGGTGGGCACGGGACGGGATGGGACGAGATATACGCATCTCTATCCCATCCCGTTCATACGGGATCGGGACGGGACGAGACGGATTGGGAAAAACCTCATCCCGACCTCGTCCCATCCCAAACGGGTTCAGGATGGGACAGGATCAACGTGCTAATCTTCTTCACTTGCAGTCTGAGTCTGAGCAGTCTGCTGGAACTACTGGACTGCAGTCTGCTGGCCTGGAACTCCTGCCCTCTTTAACTAACAAGCGAATTTCACAATAAAGTACTCGGATTCCAGTAACAAAATACATGTTGAGTATTGTTTATTAGGTGATAGATACAAACAGAATAACATGCTCTATTGAATGACTTGTCATTAAAAGATAATGTGTTTTCCATAGTTGGCAAACTTACAGATTTTGCTCATTTAGGACCTCAAACAGAGCGCCAAACACCAATAGGAGCATTCATGGTTCCATCAAGCATTCCTTTGTCAAAATCACCTGCTATTCTGACTGGAATGCAGTATGTTTTCTTTGTCTCATACATGTTAGATATCATGTCTCCCATGGTAATTGGGTCATCTGGAGTCTGATCCAAAACAGTATTTCCCTTTCCAGTTGACAGCCCAGTTGGTCCTAAATTAGAGTAGGATAAGAGCGTATGTCTTATCCTGCACATAGTGGCTTGGAACATGATACATTCATCTTCAACAGCAAGCACGCTCTTTAGAGGAAGCAGAAGATGGCCAACTTCGGTGGCCTTTCCAGTTTCCTTCCCCTGAGAAGATCTGAGAGCATTTATTGAACTAAAATCAGACAAAGAAGATTGTGTAACATGGACCTTCACAACCAGAGGTTCATTCCAGTCAACCTTCATATCCTATATTTTGGTGTTCATCTTGGGATCTAAAATAAATAATTAAATAAAAATATTAATAAATTAGTTCCGAACGGGACGGGATTGGTGGGATTGAAAATCTTCATCCCATCCCATCCCATTCTAGATCGAGACGGGACGGGATCAGGATGAAATTATTCAATCCCATTAAGACTCGGAAAAATCGGGGCGGGATCGCGGGATGGGATGCCCACCCCTAGTTTTCACGTTTATTGAGATATTGATATTCTGGAAATTTTGGTTGGAAAATCACTTTTCTCGCAAGTTTTTTTTTTTTTGTATGTGTGTTTTTTCTGTGTGTGTTTGATTAGGCACATAAGTAGATAAAAATTCTTCAAGGCACATAAGTAGATAAAAATTCTTCAAGTTCCCTTGATTTTCCTTCAATTTTCTGATTATTTTTTTGACCTCCCCCTTAAGAAATCTGCTTAGAAAAATATTATTAAAAAAAAAGTTAGTTACAAAAAAGTCTCAAACTCTTATACACAAATATTTGCCTCAAGACAAGGTTGGTAATAATGTAATTACCAATTTAATCATGACAACGGACATTTTCAAGTATAATTATAGTTACAAAAAAGTCTCAAACTCTTAGCGAGGAGAGGCTGCAAACACCGTACTACCCTGTTGTCCTTGGTCTTCTCTTCACGAGTTTGTGGGAACAAGCATCGCATTCTCTATCCTATTGTCCTTAATCTTCTCTTTCAACATGTGAGCTATTTCTTGAGAAGACAGTTTGAGTTTGCTTATTTTCTCTTCCAACATATGGGCTCTTTCTTGAAAAGAAGGTCTGAGTTTTCTTTTAAGAAAGAGACATTTGCTCCACTCTTCTATCATCTTCGATTGTGTCAAGGTGTTGATGATGAGTCTGGAATGACATGAAAATGATCCAAATCCTTGCAAATATGAAAATCAACCATGCAATTTTGTACAATGCAACCATGAAACTAGCAAATCCCAAAGCGGGTCATACAATTCTGTACAGGTTCTGATTAGATCAAACAAAATCTCAAATACCCAATTGAAATTGAACCAAGAAATCACTGAATTCATATCAAAACAAACTAAGAAAAACCCTATTTTGAACCCAAATGAACAATTTTTATGTCAAAACATGATTTGAAATAAAAATAAAAATTCAAATCCATGAATCTGGACCGTTCAATAGATCTACAATCCAGATCTGTGCACATGACCCCTCTTTCTCCTCCTCTACCCCCACCTCTGTTGTTCTCACTTCGCCCCATTAGCTATTTTGATGAATTTAGTTAGAATCACCACCAGTTGAGTCAACCCATTTCTTCTTTAGCCATTAATTCCCCACATTTTCTTCACAATCACTCATTCAATATATATACAATAAAGAAAGCGAGAACAAAGCAGTAGCAGCAAAGTTGTAATAGGATGTTGCCTCTACCACCAGGGTTGCTTCCCACATCGACACAAATCTCCTTCCCTCAAATGGGTTGGGTTTTCAATTGGTGGTGGGTTGATGGAGGCGGATGGAAGCAGGTGAAAAAGGTTGTGGTGAATGTTCTTTGATGGAAAAACGAAAAACAAAACGAGGAAATAAGATAATGGGTAAAACATTGGATGGTCTCCGGATGAAAGGAAATTCTACGCCTTAAATGACTTTTCAGGACTCAACATGTGCCTTGCACATCAACCATCTATGTCGTAATTCATATTGCATCTATTATGCGCAATTTTTTTTATACTTTTTACAATCAAAATCAGTCCCTCTAACATTGATTAATGATAACTAAGTCACTAATATAATTTATTTAAAGCTTCGATTATCTATAAACTATAAATATGTCCTTACATGGACGTTCGATTTTGCCCTCCACATTCCGTACTTCTTACAATCAAAATCAATCTCTCTCAAATATTGATTAATTATACTTAAGTCTTTAATATAAATGATTTGAATCTTCTCATTTATCTATAAACTATAAATAAACCCTTATAATAGTGGGAGTGTAACATTTAGTTACAATATTTAACTCCATAATATTTTTAACCATTTTCATTAATTAAATTAAAAATATAAATAATTTCTTATGTAGTCATTTTTCGCTTCCTACTTTGATTTAGTCCCGCTGACCTGCTGACCTACACAAGTAACGCACGTGAGCCACGGACCACCGTTGTGGTGGTCGATGACACTCCGATGCCAAAGTCAGATTGGGATCTGAGGAAGGTGTAATGTTGTAAACATGGAATTTGTAGCTTACCTACCTCATGTCTTATTTATAGTGCAAAAGTCCAGATTCTACCAGGCCATTGAATGTGTAGTTTAGAAATGAGATCTTCGTGGAAATCCTTTTCTAATTAGGAGTCGTGCTGTAAAAGGGAAGTTTCCTGTTAGCCCTGTGCTCCTGGATACGTGGGAGATAGTTCTCAATCCAAGAGCAATTCGTAGAAGGAAGTTCCCCCTGCATGGAATGTACTCTGGTACTTGCTTCATTGTTGGATGTAAAGAGCTGATGAATTGCATGTCCGAGTTAGTGAACTGTCACATTGGTTCGCTAAGTCATCTATTGAAAAGATATGCCGCTCATAATGATTGAGTCTAAATTGTTGCTTGAGTCGCGCGTTGCATTAATTAAACATGCATCGGTTCATCGGAAAAGATGCGAGAACTTAATCCTTATTTAGGTCATTTGTAGTGCGGAGTCTGACTCTTTTATTTTTTTTGCTTTTGAAGATAATGCTTTGTTCATCTTTTGATTTAAAAAAATATTGTTCTTTTTTTTCATGGCTCAACAAAATCTTCTTGATGACGCAACCTTGGCCAGGGGCTTGGAGTTTTTTTTAAGACAGCTTGTTTTTTGAGCCCGGCCTCGCTGAAATCCAATAAAGTTTGGAGTCCCCGAGGACCTGTCGTTGTATGTCCTGAAGGGTGATCAGATGTCAATGTCACCACCGGCAGGGTTAATCTGCTTGCATCGTGAGATGCTTTAAACTAGGGGTGAGCATCCCATCCAGCGATCCCGAACTTGTCCCGATTTGTTTGGGTCATTTTGCGATTGATCAAATTCATCCCGATCTAGAGTGGGATGGGATCGGGATGGAGATTTTCAATTCAGCCTATCCCGTCCCATCCAGAATTTATTTATTTAATATTTATTATTATTAATTTTAATTAAAATACTCTTCTAAATTAAAGTTTAGGATGTGCTAAAATTAAATCAATGTAAGCTGAAATTCTATATGAAATCTAAATGAATCGAATCATTAATTCTAAATGAAATTTAATATTTATTTGCCTTCCACAAAAAAGTTTAATATTTATTTAATATCTATTATTATTTATGATGTAAGTTATATGTATATAAATTTGACATTATTGGTGTGTGAGGAATGTGAGATAAAAAAAATTTGTTATTTTTATTGGAGGACTATTTAGTACGTGTTCATCCCGTCCCATCTTGTCCCGATCCTGTATGAGATGGGACGAGGTCAGGATGAGGTCTATCATGTCCTGTCCCGATCCCGAATGAATGGGTTGGGTCCATCTCGTTCGATCCCATCCCGTGCCCAACCCTACTTCAAACTAGAGTGCCTTTTCCCATTCTGGGTGTGATTTCGGAATTATTGGACCTCTTTGGGATTCCTCTGGCCCAGTTGGGCCTAATGGATATAAGATTATCCTTCTCATTCTGATCAGGGCAAAGGAAGCTGGCGTTTGCATGACTCTGTGGGTAATCCAGTTGCTGACTTCTCCTCGGTTAAAGGGTAATGTCGTCTATAACATGATGTCGCCGGCCCGCTTCACGAATTTGCCAGACAACTTTAAGTTTTTGAAAAAGTATTGCTTCTTGGCCTTTGCGAATTCAAAGTACTTCTGATCGTTCGCCCGAACGAGAGTTTAGGCCGCTTAGTAAGTGTAGTTTTTTCTTTTAACTCTACTATGCTTGATTGCAGGTTAGCTAATCATTGTTGGTGTTTTTTCACAAGAAGATTTCTCAGTACTCCCCTTTCCCTAGAAGAGCAAAATATTATAGAGACATTCTGCAGCTTTTCAACGAGGAACATGGTAGATGTCATAAGCGTCCCCAACTTCATTTGCAGTGGATTATGGGACAACTGGCACATAGCCCCCATTCTGTACCGAGCATCGCAGGTTAAGCTTGAATATGGGGCCTCTTCTAGGAAGAAAAAAGTTGTTGGGGCCAAAGCTCTTGTTCTGTTTGACGTGAGTCGTTTGAGACGCTCGCCTCTTTCGTGAGTTCGAAGAGGTCTCGTGTCAGAACCGGGTTGCCTTTAGCACAACTTGCTCTAGTGAGGGAAAAACGTGAGTCTGATCGGCCTATCAGTGCGGAGACTGATGTATTTGGCTATGAGAAAGATTACCTGTGGTTTGCAGGGGTTGAAGACAGGTCGAATCTTAGTGATGCGCAGGTCGAAGCTTTGAATGAGTGTCTGGTGCGCGTTGCAAAGGCGACTTTTGTCGGTGTTGATTTGCGCGAAATCGTTCCAGTAGAAGGCTATTATGAAGATCCGGCCAAGGTTGTGAAATCTAATCGTTCCATTGGTGTGTTATCTGATAGTGGTCGTGGTGGCATAGACCAAGTTTTATGTAGTTTGCATTGTTCATCATCTCGTTCCAGGCCACAACTCGAAGTTTTAGAGGGTTTTTTGGATAATTCGCATCATCATCTCCCTCCGGATCCCGACAAGCCGTCTCGCACTAAAGGATCGGTTGTTTGTGACAAGGGAAAAATCGAATGAGAGCCTGGGAATAGTTGCAATTGCAAAGGGTGGTGCATGCGTGATTCTTGATCTGTGAAAGCTTCATCTGGATGCGCGGATAAGCCTGTTTGCACCAGACTTGGTAAGGATGAGTACTTAGGTCTGGCACCAAGAGGTTGATGTGGAGTATGCTTCGAGGAAGCATATAAGCAGACGTCACAGCTGGTTGATGGATTGCGCTCCAAAACTTGAGGAGGATATGCTAAAAAGGTGTATGGATAAAGGTTTAAAGTACCATTTGTTGGGTATGTCTCACTTGAGTCAAATGGTCGTTGCTTGGATGGAAGTCAAGGTGGCTCGTGAAAGGGTATACACTATGGAGCGTGTTTTCTCGCACATGCAATTGTTGTATTCGATGTGTTTTATGAAATTGAGCGGCTACAGAAGAAGGATGGGGAAAAGGGGCTGGAGTAGTCAGTCGTGGTTGTCGGGACTAAGAAGGCTCGTCTAGAGGCCCTTGAGCATGATCTGGCAGAGGCGGTGTTCGAGAGAGACGGACTCAAGCAAGAGTTGAGCCGAATCTTCCGAGACGCGGAGGCTGCGTAGGAAGCTGTGACTGAGGCGCATTCTGAACTGTGGTCTCTTACTGAAGATAATGTTTTGAATGAGGCAAACTGGGCTGCTCATAAGCAACAATTGGAATCTGATGTGGAGTTCAATGTCCGGTAGGCAAGGAAGGCTGAGGACCAACTTGAATTGGAATGACATGAACTCAGCGCTGTGAAGAGCAACCTTGCCACAGAGCAATCTCAAGTTGATGCACTGACATGCAAGTTGGAGTTGTTGAAGCATGAACTTGTTGATGTGAAGGCGCAAGAGGAAAAGCTTCTGCAGGAACAAGGAAAATGCGAGTTCCACTGGGTGGTGTACAGTAGGCTGAGCTATTGGTGCAGATGAAGAAGGATCATCCGAAATGGGATCTCGACCGTTATAAGAAGATGTCGTATGTAGACTTGTATGTTGCCTTTGTATCATCAGACGGGGAGGATCATCCGTAATACGTGTGAACGCGACTCCTGCCCCTTCCCCTGCTAAGCTTAGTTCTTCTATTTTTTAACCTATTTTGTTCAATCATTAGTGAAAACAATTTTATCCGTTTTGTGCTCATTGCCTTTTATAGTATGTTTTTTGTTTCACCTTGTCATCTTACTTTGACATAGGCTGGTTGAATCATTAGAACATTGAATGGTCGTCTGCTGCTATAAACTTGACCGTTTATGTTGCGAATGACTTCAGATTCACCGTTGGTGGGCATGTTGCGGACAGTTTAGCCTGGGATTGGTTTGCCCGAGTTGTTGTCTTGTCCTCGAGGTAAGCTTTTGGAGGCTCATCTAGTTTGTCTGATTGGTCGGCTGCAATTGTTGCTATGGGCGAGTTGTGATAGCCGAGCATACACGTTGTCTGATTGGTCGTAAGCTCGGGCTGACACTATGTAGCATTTATTTGGGCGTTGGCCGAATGATCTATGTGTCAGCGCGAGTTGTCTCTGCTGGTAATAGGATGACAATCCGTATGAGCGTAAAGACACTGACTTTGCGGCTGCTGCTTCGCAGAAAAGCGTTGGTTGCGTGGCGAAACATCTATATCCAAAAAATGTGGACTACAGGTTTGGAAAGTAAGGATTTGGTGACTACGCTAAAGAGCAGTCGTCCCATGGCTAGCCGTCGACATCAGTCGGGGACTGACTAGTCTCCCACCTTTCGAACAATCTACACTCGTGCGGTGGGGGCTACAAGTTCGAGTCAAAGGGGTTCGACATCAGGGTTAAAAGCAGTGATTTTGTGGCAAGTCGTTGGAATCAATTTAGGACTGACTAAGCTCCCACCTTCCAAATCATCCACACATGTGCACATCAAGCTACAAATTTGAGAAGTTTCGGCAACCACACTGAAGAGCGATTGTGATACCCTTGTGTGGGTAGACCTGACGAGCAGTGTCACGACCCAATCCACAAAGTACTATATTGTTCGCTTTGGGCCAAAATCCCTCACGGCTTTAAAACACGTAGTACTTTGTAGATTCAACCTCGTGCATATATAGCACATCCTCTTCCATCACCTAGGCGATGTGGGACAATAATCTTCCTTTGGTAGCTAACCTAACCTCTCTTGGGATCCACATGCCTATTAGGCTTCGCCATCACGGGCCTATTCCGCACCCCCCTCAGGTCCGCCAACACAAGGGTATCACAGTCCACCCCCTAAGAAAACTCAACGTTCTCATTGGCACACTTTCGGCTAGGTCTGACTCTGATATCATTCTGTCACGACACGATCAACAGAGTACTATATTGTCCGATTTGGGCCCAAAGCCTGCACGGCTTTAAAACGCGTAATACTTTGTAAATCCAATCTCATACATATATAGCACATCATTTTCCCTCATCTAGGCGATGTGGGACTATAATCTCCCCTTGGTAGCTATCCCAACCCCTCTTGGGATCCTATTGGGCTTTTCCATCACGGGCCTATCTCGCACCCTCACCCTCAGGTCCGTCCATATAAGGGTATTACAGGGAGGGTGCGAGAGAGACCCGTGATGGCGAAACCCAATAGGCCCATGAATCCCAATAGGGGTTGGGCGAGCTACCAATGGAAAATTATAGTCCAACATCGCCTACTTGAGGGAAGGGGATGTGACATATATATGTACAAGTTTGGATCTACAAAATACTACGCGTTTCAAAGCGTGTAGGCCTGGGGCCCAAAGCGATCAATATAGTACTCTGTGGATTGGGTCGTGACAGTATGATATCAGAGCCAGATCAAGCCAAAAGTGTGCTAATGAGAACGTTGGATTGTGATACCCTTGTGTGGGCAGACCTAAGGGAGAAGGTGCGGGAGAGGCCCGTGATGGCGAAGCCTAATAGGCCCGTGATAGCGAAGCCTAATAGGCCCGTGGATCCCAATAAGGGTTGGGCGAGCTACTAAGGGTAGATTATAATCCCACATCACCTAGATGATGGAAGGGGATGTGCTAAATATGTACGAGTTTGGATCTACAAAGTACTTCGCGTTTTAAAGCTGTGCGGGCCTTGGGCCCAAAGCATTAAATATAGTACTCTGTGGATTGGGTCGTGACAGCGGTGGTCCCGAGGCGAGCCATCGAAATCAGTTTGCGACTGACTAGAGTCTCACCTTCTAAACTAACTACACCTGCTCAGTGAGGCTACAAGTCTAGCTTGGCAATTCGGCGGCCACGCTGAAAAGCAATGGTTCATGACTTGCCCGTCGAAATTAGTTCAGGATTGACTAGGCTCCCACCTTCCAAACCATCTACACCCGCGCAGTGTCTGCTACAAGTCTGGGTTTTGATCATAAGCTTTCATTGTCAGTCATCACCGGCTAGGCTTACCTGATCAAGCTCGGCGATCATTGACCACGAAGGGGGCAACAATCCCTGGCGAGTCATCGTCACCAAGCGTGATAATGCTGATTAGACTCCCACTTTCTAAACCATTGGGATCCGCGATGGGCGGACAAGGTATCAAGACGCACCAGAAGTCATTATCATCTGCCTTGGCAGACTAAGCTTGCTTGGTCGAAGAGAGATTCTGCATGTTTGAGGGCATGCAAATCCATGTCCACTAGTGTCGCGCACTGTGTAGACAACATTACCTTAAATTAAACAGCAATTCATAGGTACGATCCGTGTTAAAGCTGATTTGGATTTGTGCTCGTGCCAATCATGTGGCAGAATGTTGTTTGAGTAGTTGGTCGTGTCTTTGGGCCCACAGAGGAAGAACTAGGGTTTCATGTACGGTTGTGCTATGTGTACGATATAGATTGTGCGGTAATACGTGTACGACGTAAGCTGCAGGACGGTTGAATATCGGTTACTCCCTCTCAATTGATGGGGTTGTGTGCAACGCAATTAATTGATCAAACGTGGTCTGCGTAGCCTCCTTGGGAACTATTGTCTCCTCATTTCCCATACGGTATTAAATGATTGAAAGTTAATTTTGGGGCGCCCGTTTGGTGAACCAACATGTCTATATAATGGCGTTCTCCAATCATTGTAGGCACTATGTTTCGCAGAGCGTATTCCTTGTAATGTTTTTGTTTGAAGAAAATATTTTGCGTTTTCCAAAGGCTTAAGAGAGATCTCTAGCAATGGAGTCTTCGAATGTTATGACATTTGCACTGATCACGCATGATCATAATCGCCATTATGCGTGGTCACCTGTTTTAGGTGGGCACGTAGTTGATTCGCTGAGTTCTCGTAATTTCTTTTCAAATTTTGTAGAAGTAGTACAGATTATCTACCAAGGGAGATGCCCTGGTGTTACTTTGTGCTGATTGTGTTCGCATGTATGCGAATCCCGGTGCTAACTTATGGCTGATCGAAGTATTAGCGGATGTGTGATGCTTTCGGGTGTGGTATCTCTTAGTTACCCCCGGTACTGGGCATGTGAAAAACGTCATCGCTTGACAGCATTGTGAGATCTTGACTGCTTCGTTGCTTGTGGCCATCCTCGTCCGCCTTCTTCTATCTTTTTCGAGAGTCCAAAAACCGTTCGAGGAAGTCATCAAGGAAGTAGGATGCCTTTTGAGGAAGTCAGTCATCCGTTTGTAAGGTCTACAATGCTTTTGTAGGGGTGTTTTTCTGGGGTGATTTGACCGAGCAATCGACCACTTAGTCCTTTCAATCCTCTAAGACACTTTGTCCTTTATCTTGGTAAGGGATCGAACGAAGTCCATTGAATGTCTTTGCTGTCACTTGCAGATGGCTTGCATGGCCTCCTTCAGACACCTTTAGGTGATTATATCATCTATACAAGTTTTTACTTCATGTCGCACTGATTTCAGATGCTTATAGTATGTAGTCTTTTGTATCCACCTCAAGTCGCTTGTTGTTACATATTTCTAGTAGTCAATAGAGTTTGTTTTCGTAATCCTTTCTTTACTTCTTAAATGATTGCAAATCACATAAACCTTTAAGAATTAAAACTCTACATTGATTAGGGAAAGAGAAATAAAATATCGAAAAAAGACTAATTGTTGACTGGGAGAAATTGATCTTGGTCCTGATGTGAATGCGAATGGCCTTTGCGGATCGTTAGTGTTCTCAGCGGACTATCGAGATTTGTTGGCATTTCTGAGGTTACTGAAGAGTACACCTTGTAGAGAAGTTAATCTTCGCACCGACGGAAGGTGGGGGTTGTGTTCTCGTTTGCCTCGGCCTCTCCATTTCGCTTGGCTTAAAACATAGTGTTCCTGTACAACTTGACTGTGGTGCTTCCGCTGTCATTCAACCTAACACTGATTTAGGCTGCTCCATAAGACTCAGTTGGACCTGAGAGCACTCTATTTGTTTTAGCGCAGCGTAATGGCAACCTCGTGTCATAGGTTGGTCTCCATGTATTGTCCATTTGGAGATGTTAGCATTGTACTTAATGCACTGATGAAGGGTGGAGGCTGCTGCTTCCATCTGGTGGAGTCATGGTCTTCCCAAGATAAGGTTGTAGGTCGACGACGTGTCTACTACAATGAAGTCCAGAAACATGACCTTTCTTAGCTGCGACTCTCCTACCACTGTTGCTAACCTTGTCTTTTTTATGGGGAAGCATTTCTCCCCACTGAATTCTATAAGCGAGTAATCTAAGAACGTCAGGTTTTCTTACTTGAGGTCCATATTGCGAAACACATTGTAGAACATAACGTTGAGCGAGCTTCCAGTGCCTATCAGAGCTCTCTTTACCTCCCACCTTGCAATGAAGATCGGGATGACTAGGGTGTCGTTATGTGGCACTAGGACTCTTTCGATATCTTTGTCCATAAAGGTCAAGGTGGGAATAAGGCTCTGAACCCTCGAGTGACAAATGTGTTTGTCCTCATCCGCGAGTTATGTTCGCATCTTCAGTAGAGTCCGCTTGCGGGACCTATACGACTGGTCTTCACTCGGTCCGACTTTGTGAAGGACATAGATTATCCTTGCGGATCCAGTATTCAATCTTAGAGTTCAGGAATTTTTTTAGTTTGCCCCTGCGAATCCAGTACTCAACCTCATACCTTAGACTTTTGCAATCGTTGTTATCGTAGCCACCCTTATTGTGGTATGTGAAGTATTTGTCGTTGTCACGCTTAGAGGGGTCTTCGCGCTGCTTTGGGGGCCACTTCAGTTCTTCCCAATTTTTCATGAAGTTTAGTACGTTCGACAGGCTAGAATTGAGGGTGTCACGACTTTGGATCCAACGTAATTGGAGGGCTTTTCTGGCCTGGACCGACTAGGGTCTGACCTGTTGTCACTGCACTTTTTCTTACTCTTTTATTCATCCTCGCGTCTCTTTCCCTTTTTCTTGCCCTTAGGAGCGGAGGGTTTCTTCTCGCCTTTAATTTCCCTCTTCAGTCCTCAACTCCTCCAAGATAATGTGCTTCTGGGTGCTCTTAAGGAGATTCGTCATGTCCATAGGGGGCTCCAAGGTGAAGTCTTCGTAGAGCTTTCCGTCATTGAGGCCCGCAGTGAAGGTTGTCACGGCTGTATCGTTGCTGCATCCGTCGATAAGAGTCAGCTCATTGTTGAAGCGCGTGACATACTCTCTGAGTGTCTCATTAGACTTCTGCTTTAAAGAGAGTATGTAGTGTGGGCCTTTTGAAAATGTTGGCTCCCAATGAAACATGTCAATAACTCTTTTGCCAGGATCTTGAAGGAATCGATCGAATTTGGTGGATGGTTGTGAAACCACGTTAGTGTTGACTTCTTCAGGCTAGTGGGAAAAGTTCTGCACATCACCTATTCAGATCATTCCTTGAGAGCCATTACGTATTGGTAATGGCGCAGGTGGTCGAATGGGTCAGTGGTTCCATCGTAGAAGTCGAGCTTCGGGGGAGTGGACTTCCTTGAAAGGGTCTCATTCATGATTCGGTCCACAAATGGTGAGACAGAAAGACGGTACAGCAAGTCCGGGTCATGTGCCCCTCTCCGGAAGGGGCTCTGGTCGAGCCTCTCTGTTTTGGCAGCAAGCTCAGTGTTAGCCGCACAACCTTTTCTAGTCCAATGAAAGTTAGCGGGGGCTTGGCTTTCTTGTATTTGTTCTCTGCCATCACCTGGGGACGAAGGCCTATGTTGATCCTGGTCTACATTAGCAGGTGGTGGATTTTATTGCGCGAGAGTCTCTACCGCTTTGGCGATCTATTGTATTTGAGATGATAGTATATCTATTATGGGGTTCGTCGTTGTCATCGGTGCGGGGGCATAAGTCTGTTGTCTGTGTATGACCGAAACTGCTAAAAGCGGTGGTACAGCGTCAGCCCGAGGTTTGACGTGTCCCTTTGTTCTCCATTGTTGTGTGATCTAGTAGTCACAATCTTTCTGGGTTTTGAAGAAAGACGGTGCTAGGAACTTTGTCGTCCCTACGGACGGCGCCAAACTGATGCAGTCATTTTCCGCTCGCTGTTTTGACCTAGTCTCGCTGACCTGCACAAGTAACGCACATGAGCCACAGACCACCGTTGTGGTGGTCGATGGTAATCCGATGCTAAAGTAAGACAGGGATCTGAGGAATGTGTAAATAGGGAATTTGTAGCGTACCTTAGCTTACCAACCTCATGTCTTATTTATAGTGCATGAGTCTTAGTTCTACTCGGCCATCGAATGCGTAGTTTAGGAATGAGATCTTTGTGGAGATCATTCTCTAATTAAGAGTTGTGTCGTAGAAGGGAAGTTTCCTTTTAACCCTGTACTCCTAGATACGCAAGAGATAATTCCCAATCCAAGAGTAATCCTTAGAAGGAAGTTTACCTGCGTGGAATGTACTTTGGTATTTGCTTCCGAGTTGGAAACATATAGTTGTTGTAACTGCATGTTCGAAGCTGATCCTTGAGATACTTGCCTTAGTAGGGCTTACGGGTATTAATGATAGTTGTGAGACGTGTGGATCTAGTGTGTTGTAAGAGTTCAGGTTCACTTGACGGACTGAGTTAGGTGGGCTTGGAACCACTTGGGTCGGATCAGTGTTGGGCTGATGTCGAGGCCCGTAATTCCTTGAAATCATCATGATACGTGTATGGCTCAAGGATGTGACTATTTTTATGTATCATCAATTATTTTGATTATTTTGCTTAGAAATCTTTAGTCAAATCTCCTAAAATTTAATATTTTACGTATTATTGAATTTTTAGAGTTAAGAAAATTGAATATACACGCACATAGAGTGCGTCGACACCCTGGCAGCTAATAATAGAAAAAGGTTGAAGCAAATTTTCCATCCTATATGACCAAGTTCATTATTAGTCATTTCAATTTATTTATTCTTACTCTTAACCCCTCCCACCTCATGTTGATGTTGCTGGTAGATATCAAATCCAAGATGTGAAGGACAAACCGCAATAGCCTTAGCCAACCAACCTGGCTTCCTTTAGCGTCATGTCGATTACTCGAGGATTGCATCAAACCTTTTTGCAATAAATGACACATTAAAATGAAAGATATTTTATTACTTGGTTTATAACGTACGACTTGCTGAAAGACACATGAAGCCAATAGGTAAATTTCTTTTTAAAAAAAAAATTCTTAGGACCATATGGGCTTGTCATAACAGATGGGGACATTCTGGAGCCCAGCTTTGTGTCAAATTTAATGGAAAAGTTTGGACTATTGGGCTTAAGTGCTATTTATAGTGATTGTACCATCCTATAATTGTAGCTAACAATGGGTCCTTTTTCTACTTCAATAATGCGTAGTACAATGCCATAATAACAGGAAAAGGACATGCTTACTAAAACGAGCGATTGTTTAGTACTTGGCTTATCACCAAAATGACACATGCTTACTAAAACGAGCGATTGTTTAGTACTTGGCTTATCACCAAGACTTGCCAAAAGACGCATAAAGCCAATAGCTAAATTTCTTAGGACCATATGGGGTTGTCATGACAGATGGACATTTTGGAGCCCAACTTTGTGTCAAATTGAATGGAAATTTTTGGACTATTTATACCCATATTACAACTAATCCTATAATTGGTATCTAACAGTGGGTCATTTTGTTTGTTGTGATGTTATCTCTATGATTGCTTATTTTTCCTCCTTTTTTTACATCAATGATACAAAGTACAGTGCCATGATAAGAGGAAACATATCAGTCGACAATATATGTCAATGGCATTTTAGCTGTTCCACAATGGTAATAATATCATGAACAAATTATTGAACTAAAGTACAAGTATTTTTGGCTTTCAGAGTATGAGTGGCTAAGTCATAAAGGAAAAATCTCAAGCAATGATAAGTTATAGTGGTTCTAGGGTCAATGAAATTAGGGAAAGGCAACAATTACTTTGCACCATCAATTCTTCTTTCTTACACCATCTGTTTATTTTTTACACCACCATACTCTCTCACACCACTTATTTAAACAAAAACCTCCATTTTTTTCCCTCACCATTCAAATTTACGTTCCTCCCTCCCTCCTCCATTCCAAATCTCTTCCAAATCTCTCCTCAAACTCAAATCTCTTGCAAATATCCTCACTCTCTCTTGAAAACTCTCAAAATCCCCTTAAAGTTTAAACCTTTAAGCACAAAATCAATAAATATGAATAACTTAACATAACAGACAAATCCAAACTCAAACCAAAAAAACGAAAAATAGAATAACTTTCAAACTAATTTAAACCATCAATTGAGACTGATTTTCAAGCTTATTAAAACACGAAAGTTGTATTACTCTAAGTTATCTAATAAACACAACTTGAATCACTTGAAAATATTTTGAAATGAGCAAGTTATGGTCATTTTAATAAAGTTGCACAAATCTGTCTGAAAAATTAAAACGGGATAGTGTTTCTGATTTTCGGCCAACTTATATGATCGATCAAGACCGATTCTCATGTTGATCAAAACACAAAAGTTGTAATACTCTACGTTATCTAATAAACACAAATTGAATCACTTGAAAATATTTTGAAATAAGCAAGTTATGGTCGTTTTAGTAAAGTCGCGCAAAGAAAAAAAATTGTTCGTAGAGTGCACTGTGAGGTATCCCAAAGTACTAAATTCCATGTTCTTGAGCTTGAGAATCAGTTTCAATTGGGGTTTAAATTGGTTCGAAAGTTACCCTGTTTTTTGTTTTTTCGATTTGAGTTTGGATTTGTCTGTTATGTTAAGTTATGTATATTTATTGAATTTGGGTTTAAGGGTTTCAACTTTAAGGGGATTTTGAGAGTTTTCGATGAAGAGTGAGGAGATTTGCAAGAGATTTAATTTGAGTGTGAGGAGAGATTTGGAAGAGACTTCGAATGGGGGGGAGAGGGAGGAACCATTGTAGATTTGAATGATGAGGGGAAAAAATGGAGGTTTTTGTTTATATAGTGGTGTGAGAAAGTAAAAAAAAAAATGAAATGAAATCAATGGTGGTGTGAGAAAGAAGAAATAGTGGTGCGAAGTAGTCGTTGCCTTACAAAAAAACAACTATGAAAGCCCATTTTTCGACTGTTTGGATACCATAGTTGGAGTAGTGCTATGAAGGCCTACTTTTTCAAACTTATCACCAATAAGGCAAGATTAATAAATCTTGATTATTTAAAAACAAAAATAGACAATCCTAACCTATGTAATCTCGAAATTTTTTAATAAAAATCTTGAAGCATCAAATAATATTGGTGACTCTAAATTTTAATATCAATCTCAGGTTAATAGAGTATATATAACTAACTTATACCCTATCCGACGAGGATCAATCATGACTAGGCACTACAAGAAATTAGGCATTTACCAACGACTTTATAATGTTGTTGAGTCATTTACGAATGGTTTTGTATTGTAGTCGAGCAAGGTTTCACCTTAGAATAAACACATTTTATTTGCATATTTACTTCCTTTATTCCTTATTTGTGTGTTTATTGTTATTTTTAGTGAGGTGAGTGCAGGTACAACATGATATGCTTCATGACAAGTGATTCGAAATCCATGTCACTCCCCATTTCATCTAGTTTTATAACGAAAATTGAGATGCATTGTTCCATGAACAATATCTTATCTGTAAGTGTGTTGAGATTTTTAATTTTTGAATATACTCTCACTCGCATTTTGAATTTTCCAGCATATCCTTATTTATCTATAAACTATAAATAAGCCCTTACAATAGTGAGAGTGTAACCTTTAGTTACAATATTTAACTCTATAATATTTTTTGACCATTTTTATTCATTAAATTAAAAATATAAATAATTCTTGATGCAGTCGTTTTTCGCTATTTGTTTTGACCTAGTCTCGCTGATCTGCTAACCTACACAAGTAACGCACATGAGCCACGTACCACTGTTGTGGTGGTCGATGGCACTCCAATGCTAAAGTCAGACTGGGATATGAGGAATGTGTAATGCTGTAAACATGGACTTTGTAGCGTACCTTAGCTTAGCAACCTCATGTCTTATTTATAGTGCAGGAGTCCAGGTTCTACCAAGCCAACATAGGTGTAGTTTAGAAAGGAGATCTTTGTAGAGATCCTTCTCTAATTAGGAGTCGTACTGTAGGAGGAAAGTTTCATGTTAGCCATGTGTTCATAAATACACGAAAGAGAATTCCCAATCCAAGAGCAATTCGTAGAAGGAAGTTTCCTTGGGTGGAATGTACTCTGGTATTTGTTTCTAATTGAAAGCAGAGAGCTATTGTAATTGTCTGTCCGAGTTAGTGAGCCATCACATCAGTTCGCTAAGTCGTCTCTTGAAAAGATACACCGCTCATGTTGATTGAGTCAGAATCGTTGCTTGAGCCGCACGTTGCGTTAATTGAACGTTCATCAAGTTAGCAGAAAAAGAGGCAAAAACCTAATCCATATTTATGTCAACCGTAGTACGGAGTTTGACTATTTTATTTTCTTTATTTTGAAGATACCGTTTTGTTCATATTTTGATTTAGAAAATATTGTTCATATTTTTCATGGTTCAACAAAACTTTATTGATGACACAACCTTGGCTAGGGGCCTAGAGTTTTTCGAATACAAGAGTCTTTCTGAGCCCGACCTCGCTAAAATCTGACTAAAATTTGGAGTCCCCAAGGACCTACCATTGTATGTCCTGAAGGGTTACCAAATGCCAATGTCGCCACCGGCAGGGTTCATATGCTTGCATCGTGGGATGCTTCAAACTTGAGTACATTTTCCCGTTCTGGATGTGATTTGGGTATTCTTTGACCTACTTGGGATTCCTTCGGACCAGTTGGGGCCTAATGGATATATGATTATCCTCCTTACCCTAAAGGAGCAAAATACTATAGAGACGTTGTGGAGACCCTTGTGTGGGCAGACCTAAGGGGGAGGGTGAGGGTTGGAGCCCAATAGGCCTAGGCTCAAGAGGGTTGGCAATCTACAAAGGGGAGAAATAATCCCACATCGCCTGGGTGCGGAAGGGGGGTGTGCACTTATGTGCGAGGTTGAATCCACATAGTAACACGCGTTTTAAAGCCATGCGGCCGGTTGGGCTCAGAGCGGACAAGATATTATTGTGCGGATCGGGTCGTTACAGACGTTATGCGGCTTGTCAACAAGGAATGTGGTGGATGTCATAAGCGTCTCCAACTTCATTGTAATGGGCTATGGGACAACTGGCATGTAGCCCCCACTTTGTACCGAGCATCACGGGTTAAGCTTGAAGATGGGGCCTCTTCTCGGAAGAGAAACGTTGTTGGTGCCAAAGCTCTTGTTATGTCTAACGTGGAAGAGCCGTCTGAGACGCTTGCCTCTTTTGTGACCTCGAAGAAGTCCCGTGTCAGAATTGGGTTGCCTTCGACACAACCCACTCTAGTGAGGGAAGAGCGTGAGTCTGATCTGCCTGTCAGGGCAGAGACTGATGTATCTAGCTGGGAGAAAGATTACCTGTGATTGCAGGAGTTGAAGACGAGTCGAATCTTAGTGATGCACAGGCCAAAGCTTGGAACGAGCGGCTATTGCGGGTTGCAATGGCGGCTTCTATCGGTGTTGATTCATGTGGAACCGTTCCGGTAGAAGGCTCTTGTGAATATCCATTTAAGATTGTGAAATATGATCGTTCCATTGGTGCGCTATCTGATAGTGGTCATGGTGGCACAGACCAAGTTTCATGTAGTCTGCATTGTTCATCGTCTTGTTTTAGGCCACAGCTCGAAGATTTGGAGGGTCCTTTGGATAATTCGTTTCCTCGTCTCCCTCTGAATCCCGTCAAACCGTCCGACAAGGAAAAGGTCACGGAGGAGAGCTTGGGATCAATGGCAACTACGAAGGGTGGTGCAGGCGTGATTCTTGATTTGGAAAAGCTTCATCCGAATGCGCAGAAAAGCTTGTTTGCACCAGACCTGGTAAGGATGAGCACTCAGGTCTGGCACCAAGAGGTTAATGTGGAGTATGCTTCGAGGAAGCATATAAGCAGGCGTCACAACTAGCTGATGGATTGCGCTCCGAAACTCTAGAAGGACACGCTAAAAGGGTGTATGGATAAGGGTTTAAAGTACCTTATGTTGGGTATGTCTCACTTGAGTCAGGTGGTCGTTGCTCGGACATAAGTTAAGGCGGCTCGTGAGATGGTATACACTATGGAGGGTGTTTTCTCGCACATGCAAGCGTTGTATTATGATGTGTTTTATAAAATTGAGCGGCTACAGAAGCAGACTGAGGAAAAGGGGTTGGAGCAGTAAGCCATGGTTGTCAGAACTCAGAAAGCTCATCTGGAAGCCCTTGAGCGTGATTTTGTAGAGGCGGTGTCTGAGAGAGACAAACTCAAATAGGAGTTGAGCCGAATCTGCTGAGACGTGGAGGCTGCCTAGGAAGTTGCGGCTGATGCGCATTCTGAACTGCGGTCTCTTGCTGAACATAATGCTTCGAAGGAGGCTGACTCGGCTGCTCGGAAACGACATTTGAAATCTGATGTGGAATTCAATGCTCGGGAGGCAAGGAAGGTCAAAGACTAGCTTGAACTGGAATGGTGTGAGCTTATCACTGTGAAGAGTAGTCTTGCCACAGAGCAGTCTTAGGTTGACACGTTGACATTCAAGTTGGAGCTGTTGGAGCGTGAACTTTCTTATGCGAAGGTGCGAAAGGAAGAACTTCTGCAGGAACAAGTCAAATGCAAGTTCAACTAGGTCGTGAACAGTAGGCTAAGTTGTTGGCGCTGATGAAGGAGAAGCATCCGAAGTGGGATCTCGGCTGCTATAATAAGATGTCGTATGTAAACTTGTATGTTGCCTTTGCATCGTCAGACGAGGAGGACAGTTTGGACCCTAATGCCCAAGCTGTAGTGTGTGTGGACGCGAGTCCTGCTCCTTTCCCTGCTAAGCTTGGTTTTTCGATTTTTGTACCTATTTTGTTCGATTGTTAATGAAAACAGTTTTACCCGTTTTGTGGTCGTTGCCTCTTATTGTATGTTTTTCATTTTATCTTGTCATCTTGCTTTGGCATAGGTTGGTTGAATCATTAGGACGTCGAATGGTCATCTGCTGCTAGGAGCTTGACCGTCTATGTTGCGAATGACTTCAGATACACCGTTGCATAATCATGTCTGATAGTTGGCATGTTGCGGACAGTTTAGTAGGGCTAAACAAAGAACTGATCAAACCGACCGAACCGATTGGTTCGGTTTGGTTTTAAAAAAAATTTAACCGAAGTGGTCGGCTCGATTTTCGATTTTTATGTGATTTTAACCAAACCGACCGAATATATATAATAAATGATATATATTTTATATATAAATAATATAATATGTTTAAAATAGTCGGTCGGTTCGGTTGCGATTTGCATAAATTAGAATTAGTTCGGTTTCAGATCGGTTTTGTTAATGGTCGATTCGGTTTCGGTTTGCATAAATTAGAATTGGTTCGGTTTCGATTTTCAACCCTACACTTTAGCCTGGGATTAGTTTGCCCGAGTTGTTGTCTTGTCCTCGCGGTAAGCTGCATAGTCGTTTTTCGCTCCCTGCTTTGACCTAGTCCCGCTGACCCGCTGACTTACACAAGTAACGTACGTGTGCCACGAACCATCTTTGTGGTGGTCGATGACACTCTGATGCTAAAGTCAAACAATGTAATGGTATAAACAAAGATTTTGTAGCGTACCTTAGCTTACCATCCTCATGTCTTATTTATAGTGCAAAAGTTTTAATTCTACAAGGTCATCGAAGGCGTAGTTTAGGAATGAGATCTTCATGGAGATCCTTCTCTAATTAGGAGTCGTGTTGTATGAGGAAAGTTTCATGTTAGCCCTGTGCTCCTAGATACGCGGAAGATAGTTCCCAATCCAAGAGCAATCTGTAGAAGGAAGTTTTCCTGCGTAAAATGTACTCTGGTATTTGCTTCCTAGTTCAAAACATAGAGTTGTTGTAATTATCTGTCCGAAGCTGATCCTCGAGATACATGCCTTAGTAGGGCTTATGAGTATTGAGGATAGTTGTGATACGTGTGGGCCTAGCGTGCTGTAAGAGTTCGGGTTCGCTGGCGGACTGAGTTAGGCGAGCTTAGAACTTCTTGGACCGGATCACTGTTGGGCTGATGCTGGGGCCTGTAATTCCTGGAGGTCATTATGACACGTGTATGGCTCAAGGATGTGACCATTTTTATGTATCATCAATTCTTATGATTATTTTGCTTAGAAATCTCAGTCAGATCTCCTAAATTTTAAAATGTTACATATTATTGAATTTTTAGAATTAAAAAAAAATTGAATATACACACACATAGAGCGCGTCAACACCTTAGTAGCCAATAATAGAAAAGGTTGAAGCAAATTTCCATCCCATATGACCAAGTTCATTATTAGTCATTTCAATTTATTTATTTATTTATTTATTTTTAACCTTAACCCCTTCCACCTCATGCTGCTGGTAGGTATTGAATCCAAGATGTGAGGGACAAACCACCACAGCCTTAGCCAACCAACCTGACTACCTTTGACATCTATAATTTTCAGGTTATGCACAAAGAAACACTTGACAAAGAACTTTGGTTAACTTAGTGAACAATGGAGGACACTTGGATCATGATTAGGACATTTTTCTGTTTTTTTGAGTAAGTGGGAGGACGTAATAAATTAAAATGAGTCTAAGATACAATCAGAAGCAAAGTGAGGTACCTCTCTCAACTCACTCCGAATATCCTGCAAGAAGTCTCTCTATAACGTTTTTGAATGTTTAAATTTTTGCAAGATATCAGACTGTGCTAAAAGCAGACCTAGCTAATTGCAATTGAGTGTGTTTTGATTACCCACCTCATCACTCCAATTCACGTTCAGACTTGGCCAAACTAATTAAAATGAACTCAAATAATTAGAGCCAATGAGAACGTTGTTCATATGACCTCACAATAAGAATAGACCGTGTCGAACTCTTTCGAAGCAGAGTTGTTTTAGTGCCAGTTGGTATGCACCGGTAAAGGCCAATGTGATTTCACCACCATTTCTTACCTTTTCGCCTCGAGTGTGGTGCTTCGACGAAAATTTGCACAAGTATAATCTTATTGTGATTAGGAACACAGAGGTTCTTGAAAGTTTTTAAGTGATAGCTAAATTTGTGAAAACTCTTTGGATCTTAAAAACGCCCTTTAAAGGCTTAAGCAGTTCTAGCATACCAAACATGGTAAAACCTAGCTAGAACGCATCTCTGTCTAGCTAGCGTGGTGATCTAGAGAGTTTTTATGTAATAAGCTACCCCTTACTTACTTACAAGACATATAGAAAAATCTAACTAGGGTGAACATTGAACTTTGAGGCGCTCAAAATAACTCTCCACTCAATTAGATTTAGTCTTAAAATCAATTGTGCCTTTCACTTGACTGAAGATAAGCAATTTGTTGTGTGCTACACACCTTCTAGTGTTTGATAGCTACATAAGAAGAAATGTAGGATAACGATTCTCTAGATTCACTTGACTTTCTTAATTAATTTTTTCTAACCTCTCCCCTTAAGAAAGTTGTTTTCGAGTAAGCATGAAAAATATTATAAAAAAAAGTCGTTATAAAAAAGTATCAAAATTTTTTTTGGCCAAACACGATGATTTTTTATTAAAGAAAAGAAGATAAACAAAAGCAACTATCCCTATATCAACGAATGCCAAGACACCATGAAAGTGTCAAAAAACAAGTCTCTAAAGAGATTACAAGCCCAACCCATCATTCACAACAATTCTCTAGTCTCGATAATAATATAGTGCTCTGATCTGTTAAGCTCTTAAAAAATTTTCTTATTCCTCTCTTTCCACACACACTACATGAGCACATGAGGAACCTTATGCCATAACCACTCCGCGCGCCGGGACGGATTAGTTTGGGACCACTAACTTAAACAATCTAAAAGAAAACCCTGAAACATCAAACTCAGACCAAATTCTGACAAGAAACTGTTCCAAATGGATTTGGAGAATCTGCAATGAAGCATCAAGTGATCCAAAGTCTTGTCATTCTCATTACAAATCACACAAAGGCTTCTTGTGAGGATTCCTCTCTTCTTCAACCTGTATTTAGGCAAAATCCTCTCATGCAATATTGACCAACAAAAGAAATTAATCCGAGGAAAAATATTTTTCACGTAAACCAGATTTTTGTGAGAGAAAATGAAGGAGTTAGAGTGGGTCTCATAAGGAGATCCATCCAGCATATCCAAAAATTCTTTCACCGATAAACCCACATTTTTTCCCTTCCACACTAAACTATCATATCCCTCCGCGAGCATCCGACTATCCAACAGGTGCATTAAATTGGTGGCCTCATCTAGTTCTCCATCATTTAGGGGTCTCCGAAAAGAAATATCTCAGGAATCTTCATTGGACCAAAAGGTGCTAAATCTTCATTTTTCTGGTTGCTAATGAAACACAACATTGGAAACAGATCCTTCAGAAGTTGGTTGTTACACTAAGAATCATGTCAGAAAGAGATGAGATCGCCATTGCCACAGCGAAGCGAGGTGTGAGGGTAGAAAATATTGGTGCATCGAGAGATGAACTTCCACATAGAGCACCCATAGAGAATGTACTTGATTCTGGTATCTCAATCCCATCTATTTCACCCATATTTATTAATGATGAGTGATCTCCATAAAGTGTTTTCTTCTTTTGCAAATTGCCAAATCCATTTGGAAAGTAATGCTAAATTGAAAGTACTCACTTTGCGAATGCCTAGACCACCTCGAGTTTTTGGACAAAAAATTTTCTCCCAACCCACTAGATGCAACTTTCTAGAGGTCTGTGTGGAACCCCAAAGAAAATTTTTGCGTGATCTGTTCCATCTTGGCTGCCACTGAAGAATGAACCTTGATAAGAAACAGAAGGAACACAGGGATAGAAGCTAAAGTTGATTGAGCAAGTGCAAGTCTACTTGTCTTTTAGAGGAATTTGCATTTCCAAGAAGCTAGTATGAATTCCATCCTTTTGATTGACTCATCCCACACAACTTTACTTTTAAATCTAACACCCATAGGCACACCTAAGTACTTAACTGGAAATTTACCTGCTGCACAACCAAATAAACCCGCCAATTGCTTCAGATGAGGGACATCTCCAATGGGCAACACTACTGATTTGTGAAAGTTGATTTTTAGACCTGAAATAACTTTGAACCAAAGCATAATTCTTTTGAGAAAGCAAGAACCTAAGTGGTAGAGACATCATCAAAAAGGATAGTATCATCCAGATACTGAAGAATGGAAACAAGAGGACTATAATCTATGACTAAAAACCCTCTTACTAGAATAACATCAACCGCTTTAAAAATCATTTGGGTCAACATTCTGCTGCTAAAGTAAATAGAAGAGGAGATAGGGGCTCACCCTGACAAATGCCTTTAGAGCTATTGAAAATCGTGTAGTTGTCCGTTAATCTTTAGAGTAATAAAAAATGATAGTATGATCCAGATATTGAAGAATGGAAACAAGAGGACTACCCTCTGCGACTGAAAACTCTCTTACTAGACCAACATCAACCGCTTTAAGAATCATTTGGGTCAGACATTATGCTGCTAAAGTAAAGAGAAAAGGAGATAGGGGATCACCCTGACGCGTGCCTTTAGAGCTATTGAAAAACCCGTGTAGTTGTCCGTTAATCTTCAGAGAAAAAATATTTGTAGATCTGCAAGTGTAAAGCCAATGGATCCATTTAGAGTCAAACCCCATGCGAGTCATTACCAAATCTAAATCTTTCCAAGAAAAATTTGTCAAGGGCTTTAGAGAAATTTAATTTAATGATGAGCCCTGGAACACCTTATTTTTTCCTGGAATCAATAATTTCATTATCAATCACAGGGCTATCAACAACCTACCTTCAACTGACTGTTGCACTTTGAAATGGAGAAATGACTGAATGAAGAACATTTTTCAATCAATCTGCCGACACTTTGGCAATGATCTTATAAGCCCTATTTAAAATGTTGATGGGTCTGAAGTCCTTGACTGTCCGCACTCCGACACATTTAGGAATAAGCGAGATGATAGTGGTGTTCAACCACCAATCCAAAAAATTCTTAGTATTAAAATTATTAATAACTTTAAGAAAATCAACTTTGATTACCTCCCACATTTTCAAATAGAACTCCATTGAGAAACCATCAAGACCCGGAGAAACTTCTGATTTGAGCTCTTGCATTGCTCATCTAATTTCCATCTCTGAAAAGATTTCTACCAAGGAGGTAGCCACCGGCTGGGAGATTATCTGAAAAGTAATCCCCAAGAAGAAATGGCGTCACTCTTTCTTTTTGCTGAACAACTCTTTGAAGTAAGTGACCATGATTTCTTTAATGCTGGTTTCATCTACTACCATCTCATGATCCATGCTAAGAGCTTCAATAGAGTTAAATAGTTTGCGTCTGTTAGCAAAATTATGAAAGAATTTGGACCCCTGATCCATATGACAAGTCCAATTGACCCCACGTCATTAATGAACTGATTGCATTTTTGCATGCTCATGGACCTCTTTCCGCAACCTTTCTTTTCGTTCATGTGATGGAGAACATTGAAGTCTCCTACTAACACCCATGGAGATTGCACCCTGCCAGCAATGTCATATAGTTCTTCCCAAAACTGTTATCTTAGAGAAGGATCACACGATCCATAAATGTTTGTTCCTTACCAAAAAGAGTTGTCTGGGTTCATTTAGAACTGAATAAAATGAGAAAAAACCCCTTTCAACACTTCCCTATTCTGCAAAAAATCAACATCTCAAATAGCTAAAAGACCTTCTGAACTACTAATGGATTCTACCATAGCCCAATCAAAAAATTGTCACCCCACAACTTTCTGATAAATTCTCTAGAGCATTTCTCCAATTTGTATTCCTAAATTAAAACAAGATCTGGACGATTATCCGAAATTAATCTTCGGCAACCCCTTTGTCTCTCTGAATTTTCGAGACCCCCTACAGTTTCAAGAAAGAATTTTGAGGTTCATGAAGGACCTTCGACGCCGAGGTTGTTGCACTTGTCCCTATCTTTGTTAGACGCTAAACTCTGCGCTGCAGCTTGAACCATACCGAAAGCCATTTCTTCATCCTGGCTGAGATCCACTCCCACTGCCAAGCCAATTTCTTTGAAAGCTAATCAATTAGATGTCTCTTCTTGAGGCAAACGACAATCAGAAACAGAGGGCTTTGCACTGTTATTGACCCTAGAAACAACCACTGAAGACTTCCTAGACCCTGTTCTCCAGGAAAAACTCCACCTAGATTGTTCGTCCAAATGACCTCGAAGCCTGGGGGAGCGCCTACGTGGTCTGGTGTGGACGAGCAACTTTCCAAATGTGAGGCGCATTGTTCTATTGGCAAACCATGGACTCCAACACATTGTTTTGTTGGTGGTTCAAAATCCGGAGGATAAACAAAATACACTGAACACTCGTTGGTGTTGTTGGAAGACTCAATCCTTACCTACCCAACAGAGCCGCTACAACCCTTAAGATCCACCCGCTCCGATTTTGCTGGAAGAGACTGATTTAGTGGATCTTTGTTTAAGCATATACCTGGATCTGGTTGAAAAAATTGACAAATTAGCATATTCAACAGCTCTGTCTCGCTGGGCTTTTTTAGCCAGCATACGATCCTTGTTGGCTTGCATGGACATCTTGGTCAATAGAAGGTCCAGGTTGAAGACATCTTTCTCCACAGCTTCTAAGACCTTCCAATAATTTTCAGAAACCTGTTGTTCAAAAGGTTGGGTGAGACTGCGTTTCAAGTTGGACATGGGCCCCTAGCAAGGCGAAAAAATACCCTTGCCTTTATCTTGCAGTGATGGGCGAGTTGATTTCGAGGTTGGGTTACCCACTTTACCCATTGAGCCAAATAGAAAAGTAGGGGAGTGAGGGAGCCCTGGATCTTGCAAGGGAGACTGAACACTCAATGTCGAAAACATATATGAAAGCTCATTATGCTCCTCAAAAGGATCATTTGTGGAGAGTTGACAAAAACCAGAAAAGCTTTGTGGCCACCGAGAAGAGCAACAGCCGACCATTTAATCACCGAATCAGACAATTGTATCACCGATCTTGTACCGTTCTCTCATGTAACTGGAACTGTCTAAAGATGATGACTTCCCCCAAGTCAAGCCAAGAAATCAATAGGATAATCAAGGTGGATGGATGTTGCGGTAACTGGGCCTTTACTAGCATCAAGAGAGGATCTAACACTTGAAAGATTGGTGGTCACCACCTCAACAAAGGTTTTGTTGCTCTGAGGGCGAACATTACTAAGCCCTTGCATAAAGGAGCCCCCATCTCTGCTTAATTGTTGCTTGAGATCTAGTAGAGGCACCTTCTTTAGAACTTCATCCTTCAGTGCTTGAGCGAGCTGTTTTCAGCCCTTCCCTTCTACATCAGCTGGCACCCTTAGAGTTTTAGACCCTGACCCCCAATCCACCATAGTAGAAAGAAATACCCATCTATTGGCCTCTTTCACCACCATAACCCATCTATTGTTGATCTTTCAATTAGCTGAGAAGGCATTGGAGCTTGATTCCACAACTTTCTTAAGCTGACACCCTATCCAATCTCCCATCTGCAGTTCTACAAAAACTTTGATTCTAACCCTCGAACTTGATTCAAACAATAATAAACCTCCTCTTGACCTTCGAACCCCAAATTCTTTCCCATCAATTTTTAGCAAGCACAAATTTCCACTTTCTAAACGCATCTCTTCACAAATTTAAGCACACTTGAACAAACATACAAGCATCATAATAAGAAATGAAGAGATCAGATTAAAAAAACTGAACAATATTACTCGTAATTGGAAACGTCACTAGCTGCAATGAAGTCGCTTGACTCCGGCCAAGTCTCAAACAACGTTGGCTCCAATTCTAAACCCTACCAGACTTCTTCCACCATCACCAAACCTCTCTTACTGCAAGAAGCCATCTCTTACTGCAAGAAGTCGAAACCCTTTCTTACTACAAGAAGACGAAACCCTTTCTCACTGCAAGAAGAAGTAGCCCTCTCTGCAAGAAGAAGAATCCCACATTTTAAATGGAACGAAGAAGCCCTCACTGCAAGAAGAAGAAAAAACTCACTCTCTGTCTCAGTGAAGACGAAATCCTCTCCCACCAAGCCCTCTCTCACCAAGTCCTCTCTCACGAATCCCTCTCTAACCAAGCCCTCTTACCTCTTATCTCTCACCAGATGAACGAAGACGAAGCCTTGATCTCTCAGGACGAAGCCCTGATCTCTCAAGACAAAGACGAAGCTTTGATGTCCCTCTCTCAGTGAAGACGAAGCCCTGATGTTCACTAAATTGGTTTCTGAAACTTACCCTCCAGACTCACATACAATAAACCTTGATTTAAAACAAGGTTGGTAACAATGTAATTACAATATATCCATGACGACAAACATTTTCGAGTATAATTTTTTGGGAGCAATCAAACAATAAAAATCATTTTTCTAGTAAATTAATTTTCCTAGTCATTTTTTCCAAGAAAGTCATTCCCTAAAAAAAAGATTTTATGGGTTATTAAACATACCCTTAGTTTTTTTAAACATGACCTTTGAAATAACTCAAGGTGAGTAGAGTATAAATAACTAGCTTATACCAACTCGATGAGGATCAATCATGACTAGACACTACGAGAAATGAGTCATTTACCAATGACTTTGTAATGTGGTTGAACAAGGTTCCAAACTTAGACAAACACATTTTATTTACATACTAGGGTATTCCCTTGCCATTGACACGATAAAATTTTAAAACTTATCAAAATATTATCACCTTGAGTTTTCAACACCACAATCATCAACAATTGAAGAAAAATAAATATAAAAAAAATGTTGGGTATGAAAATTGAACCCATTCACTTTTGGTGCTTTGGGTTCTATGTGATCTGTTAGATTCATATATTTAATTAAATCTCAATCGTCTTTTAATCACTCAGCCCAGACACCCTCCTGTTATATACATATAATTTACTTTTTTTTAAAGGCGAGCGTTGAATAGTGTATATCTAACTAACTTATAACAACGGGATGATGATCAATCATGACAAAAACTATAAGAAATGAGTCATTTACCAATGACTTTATAATGTGGTTGAGTCATTCACTAACAACTTCATAATGTGGTTGGACAAGGTTTCACCTTAGGACAAACACATTATATTTACATATTTATTTCATTATTCGTTTTTTTTAAAAGGCATGTCATTGGTGGGTATCGAACTCTCTGGAGGGCAAACCACTACAACCTTAGCCAATTAATTAGACCCATTGGCTATGTGTTTAATATTATTTTTAGTGAGGTGGGTGCAAGTTCAACATGATGTGCTTCAAGACAAAGATATGCTATCCACGTTACTCCCCACCTCACTATTAATCATGCCCAACTTCGTTATTATTATTGATGCAAATTTGCCATGCCCAACTTCGTTATTAATCATGTAGATGGTTATTCAAGGGTTCCATCACACTATTGCAACACAATGACACATACTTACTAAAAGGAGCCATTGCTTAGTACTTGTTCATCAATCATGACTAGCCAAAAGACGCATAAAGCCAATAGCTAAATTTCTTAGGACCATATGGGCTTGTCATGAAAGATCGACATTTTGGTGCCCAATTTTGTGTCAAATTGAATGGAAATTTTTTGACTATTGGTCTCAAGTGCTATTTATTATAGCCATTACAATTATCCTATAATTGGTATCTAACAATGGGTCCTTTTGTTTGTTGTGATGTTATCTCTATGATTTGCTTATTTTTCCTCTTTTTTGTACATCAATGATACGAAGTACAGTGCCATGATAAGAGGAAAAATATCAGTGGACAATATGTTAGGCATTTTAGCTTTTCCACAATGGTAAAAACATGAACAAATGATTGAACTAAGAGTGTGTCTGGTTGCATGAAATTTTATGTCATGAGAATTTATGAGGGGACCACTACATTTTAGGTTAAATTGATATATCACTCCACATTTACCATTTAACCACCATTTGATTTTATGATCAATGGTGGGAATAGAAGTCCCATGAATATGAAAATCTCACTCCTTGGCCCCCCAAGGCATGTGATTCTCATGTTCATGAGAATTTCATTCCCACCATTGATCACAAAATCAAATGGTGGATGTGGAGTGATATATCAATTTAGCCTAAAATGTAAGGGTCCCCTCATAAATTTTTATGGCATAAGATTCCATGCAACCAAACACACCCTAAAGTACATTAAATTTTTTTTACCAAAAGTTTACAAAAATGACTATGAAAGCCTACTTTTCGATCGTTTGGATGTATAGTTGGAGTAATGCTTCGAAGGCTTATTTTTCAAACTCATCACAAATAAGGCCTCATTTAAGGTAAAATGTATATGTAAAAGTTGGGTCAATCAATCTAATGATTTATTGTACAGTTGCATTCATATTTACTGAAAGTTTTTCTTATTTGTTCTTGTCACTGCCTTGAATTGATGGCCACATTCAAATTAGTTTTTGCACCGCATGGAAACTGGAAAGACACAATGTATGATTTTGATGGAAATTTTGATAGATTAAATTTCCATCTTGGGGAAGAAGACAACTCTACCGTGGATATTTCTTGAGATTGGTAACAAAATTTAGATTGACCAAGTGATGCCTCAAGATTTGTATTAAAAAATTTGGAGATTGCAAAGGATAGGATTGTCTATTTAGTTTTTTTAACTAATCAAGGTCAATAAATGGGGTCTTATTGATGATAAGCTTGAAAAAGTTGCCCTTCATAGCCATTACTCCAATTATAGTATTTAAATGATCTAATTTGTTAAAAAAATAGCCCTTCATTGTCATTTTTCGATGAAATTATGCATGTGCCTAAGAAAATTTTTACCTTTTGGTTTAATGTTCCATCTTAAAATTCCTAGCTTTTTTTTAATAACTTAAATAATTAGCTTCTAAAAAATTAATTATCCCCAAATTCCTCTCACACGTATACTTAATTTTTTCCATTTCCTTTATTTACCTATACATACACAGAAAATCAAATTCATTCATTCAAATAATGAACCTTGTTTTTAATGCGAAGGAAGATTAGTAGGTGGTAGCAAATGCGTGATCGAAAAGTAGGTGTACTGTAGCTTACAGTAGTGGTGCAGACAACAAAGGCGTAACGAATTAGCAATTCTCAGGGACTCTCTACCGGTTGTCAAGGCCTTAGGAGAAACGAAACACCTGGAGTGGCGATAACATGTGTTTTGGTAGTGACCATGGAGAATATGCATATGCAAAGTTTCATTTTGACTGGGGCACAATTTCCTTGCCCACATAGTTGCACAATACACTTTGAAGGATTCACACCTTGTTTTTTCCTTTTGAAGTGCCCAGTTGCAATGGTAATTTTAATTTTGAATCCTGCTGCAAATACTAATAGTGAAAGGCAACAACACAGTAGTAGTAGTAGTAGTGGCTCCACCTAGTTTTAGATGTTGTATAAAAGCATTTTCAATGGCAAAAGTTAAAATGTAGAATGAATCATCCCACGTTTTAATCAAAAGCTAAATTTAGGGGTTTTCTATATCTTCACCACTCCAATCACATCTCCTATTTTAACTTTTTCATCATTATTTTATTATATCTTTCACTTTTCTATACCAATTTAATTTCAATTATACTATTATTAATTTTAACTTAATATAATTATACTATTATTAGTTTCAATTATAATATTATTAAATATATAATATTATTAATTTTAATTATACTATTATTAATTCAACTTAATTTAAATTTGACTAATTAAAGACGATGGAAAGGTAGTTGAGGGTTTCTTTTATTTTTATTTTTGATTTATTTTTAATTTAAAAATTAAATATTTGAAATATTTTATTATTATATGAAATATAGAGGATAATTAACTTCTCCCAAAATTTAGAAGGAGGTTGTACGTGGAGTTATTATAGGGAATTGTTTAGGAATGATTGGAACAATAATTTTCTCTATAAAACTCCTAAAATAGTTTTTAAGGGGGATGATTGGAGATACTCTAAGACGTTTCCTAACACAACCTTCTTTTATTTGACTATAGTACACAAAATAACTACCAATTTTGTAGTATTTGCACTTCTACAAGAAGTATAAGCGTTACATAGGGTGTAATTTTCCTACAATTTTCAAATAAACTCGTTCTCGATTATCTCCAAATACTTATCTACTTCCTCTTATCTTGTCCAATGATCATCGCTTATTGTCCAATCCGACTCCATGACGAATGTAGGAACCTATGAAATGGATTAGAGGAATGTGAACAAATTAACTTAGTGCTGGAGCGATGAATTAAACAATTCAAAACAACACAGAGCCGCCGCTTGGACGCATAGAGAAAAGCTAGAGAAAAGCAACATAGAAAAAAACCCCCCTTTCCCTTGGATTAGAGACGATTACAAGCTCTGTTTCGCTTCCATCATACCGAGAACAGCCATCATACCGAGAACAGCCGCCGCCATCAAGCTCTGTTCGCTTCTGAAGAACAGCCGCCGCTTGGAGAAAAACCCTCTTTTGAAGAACAGCAGCCGCTTGGACGCATCAAGGCCGCGGTTTTCGATCTGCTTCAAGGCCGCGAGATCCAACCGTCTCACGGCTCATGCTTGGACGCCTCACGGCCGCGAGTCACCTCTTCTCTGCCTGGTCCCGACGGCTTTGGCGCACGGGAGACAGGTACGGGGTGAGCCAACAGGACAGCCGTCATCCGCCGCCGCCAGCCGGACTGATTACTGGATGTGATGGTCACGGCCCCAGCCTCCACCCCTCCCCCCACGGGACCGGGTCATGGGGATTCTAAGCCCTCTTTCGCTCAGATTTTGGGAAAATTTTTGGTGGAAGCAGCTGCGGAGACTCCGGTCGAAGGAACCCGTTTCCGCAAAGAGGGGGCCCCAGCAATTGGAATCACGGCCACGGATGAAGTCCGTGGACAAGCTTTCATGGAAAACCACGTGATTGTCCTAAAATTCTCCAGTTACCGACCAACTTTGGCAGATATTCGAGATTCGATTCACAGAACTTGGGCATTTTAGGCGATTTCTCACTTGGTTTACTAAATCAACGGCACGTGTTAGTCCGTCTTCAATCTGAGGAGGAAGCAAAGAAAGTACTGTCGAGAGACTCCTTTTTGATTCGTGGAGTTCGGTTCAAAGCTTTTCGATGGCATGATGGTTTCAGTTTGAAGGAGGACCCGATTTCGGTGCCGTTATGGGTAGAGTTGCCAAATTTACCTTTACATTTATTTCATCCCCCTATTTTAAAAGCAATTGTGAACTTTTTTGGTAGTTTTTTGCGGATGGATGATCATACTCGTTGCCTGTCACATCCGGGCTTTGCCCGTGTTTGCGTGGAGATGACTTTGGCGGAGAAATTACCAACCCGAGTTTGGATTGACAGGGCCAACAATAGGGGTTTCTGGCAGAAGATAGAATACCCTGGTTTCAAATACTGTGATTTTTATTCTCTGATAGGGAACCAAGAGGAGTTTTGTAGGAAAAAATTAGGCGGAGGGAATGCCCTGGATCTTGGTATTGAAACGCTGACCAAGCCAAAGGTTGAACCCAACACTGTCCAACAACAATATGTCTCCGTTATCAAAAAAGTCAAGCCTCTCAATCCTGCAGCAGGTCCAAGTGGTGCAAAGAATAGTCAGGGGGAGGAGATTAATGATGAAGTTGGGGAGAAGAGGCCAGTGGCCATGGATCCGGGTACGGTGGTGTTGTCAAAAAAATTTGAGTCGCTCACTGCAAACATTGAGGCAGAGGAGAGTGAGAACATGGTTCTAGTTAGTGCTGAGCAGGTTCCAGAAACTACGGAAGAAAGCCTTTTAGAGGCGGAATATACAACTTCGGAGATTGCAAATGCTATTGGAACTCAAGAACAGCCGACACAGCCAACAGATGACATAATCTCAGGGGCCAAGAGTGGTCTTTCCGACGACATGCCAAATGATAATATCCGCCCGAAACATCACATTGTGGCAAGGCCACACGAAGACACTGGGGACGCTCAATCAGAGCATCCTGGATCAGAGACACGAGCTTCATTAGCAGGGGAATTAGGAGTGGCTTCGCCCCAGCCAGCTTACGGCCCCAAACAGAATGCGCTCACCACCAGTCCAAGCCCTGCGTCAGATCACGGTCTCGGTCAGACCACGACTCTGGGGACTCCTCGGGTCCAGCCTGATCACGGCCCCAGCCCGTCCATGACTCGAGCAGGACAGCAGTCAGACCTCAGCCCACGTCCGAGCACGCCCTGCCCACGGCCCCCCAGTCCACGGCCCCAGCCTCTTCACGGCCCCAACCCAGAGGACGTGCTACCTCAGGCAGCGCGTGACGTGCCTGCTGTTGGTGATTCTTTAGTGACGCAAACAATATCGAGTGGAATGATACGGGAAATAGAGGATGCCACGGCGCACTCGGAAGTGATGAAACGTTTGACAGAGGTTCTGGCCAAGCGCGCTCAATCCGCGGGTAACAGGTAATTCTTCAGTGCCCGCAACAGCACGGAACGACGAGGACGGGATGTATGAGGTCATCATCCAGATGTTTGAGGAGAACCGTGTTTTGCGACTAAAGAAACAATCTATGAACACTAATACACTTGATAGCGCCGCAGATGATAGTGACGAGGTTGCGTCGGAATCGGAGTTGGGGCCGAAATCCCATGCTATTAATGATATAAACTTGGGGGCGCACTCCGATAAGGATCAACATAGCAAAGTCAAATCGGCGGTCCTTCCGGGCAAGCGTCGTACGACAAAGAGGGGTAAATCTTCCTCCCGCGCTTAAGATAATGGAGTTAGAGTCAGAATTCTTATGATTGCGGAGCCTATGATTGATACTAGTAGATCTATGGAGATTGACAACAAGCTCCACCTTGGTGGCTTTGCCTCGAACAATATTTTTGGTGGCAAGTTTCGGCTGCGGCCCAATTTGTTTTGGTTATGTCACGGGTAAAGTCGTCATGTACCCCCTTATAGATTGTAACTCATTTTTTTGACAAGTAATAACGGTCTGACATTCCAACGGTGCCCCTCCACTATGGAGGTTTAAAGAAAAAAAAAAAAATATCCGACTCCAGAGTTGGGCAACACGTTAACAATGACAAAACCGTGGCCCAAGGTCTTAGTGTTCATTCTTGGGCTTAAGAATGACTACGTACTAGGTTTGATTCGGATATGCTATAACCAAAATCTAAAGAACAACTATTATTGCTATTATTATTTGTAATCAACTCATATAACAATCCAATTTTTATTTTTTCCAAGTAAAATTATTAATTTATTTATTCATATAATTAATAATTAATTAAAATATAAGATTCATTGGTTTTTGTTTTAAAAAATACATTACACATCTAGTTCAAGTCCGGTTCGGATTACCGAGAACAAGAACCAAAAGAAAATTGAGACGATTCCTCTTCACCAAGACCCGGACCCGAGCAATTGATTATAGACCCGAACCATTAAGGTATAGTGGTGGTCATGGGTTGAAGCCTAGGCCCATAGCCCATCGCCTAGACGCTAAAACCCTTGTATGCCTTCCCCAAACCCCACTGTTTCTCCTCTCAAAATCGCGCAGAAGGTTAAGAGGCTTTGCAAGGTTTACGAGAAGCTGTCTTGTGAAGGGTTCACTTCTAATCAGATCGAACGCGCTCTCAAAGCTTCTCAATGTGAGTAGAAAAATTGTTTAAGTGTGTTGATTTTAGTTAAATTTTAATGCCAATTTCTGTATGAATGATGAAAATTGGGACCTCTAGGATTTTAGTGTTCGTTCTTTGGTTGTGATTGGAGAAAGAAATTATATGAAATCAACAGACAATGTGATGCATGGAAATTTTGAAGTAATTGTAAACTGCCTACATTGAAAAACACTGTGAATATGAATCAAGTATGAAAATTTTTGTGGAATTTAATAAATGAAATTGTTAAATGTGGGATTGAATAACTGACTAAGACCGGGTTTTTCAATTCTTATACTCATTCCTAATTGGTTTGAGCACCGTAATCCATAGCAAAGATACTATAGAATTTAGAAAGATGGATGTTGGAGGAGATGGTAAGTTGAAGGCTTGTTGCCTTAGGGGATCTGAGCAGAGAAAACACACACACACACACACACACAAAAGGAAGAAGTGGAGGAAGGTCTAAATCCAAGTCAAAACTGATGCAAGATTTGACACATGAAAAAATGATAGGAATGATATTATTACATAAACCAGTTTTGATGATGCGGGGATGTTCATTTAGTGACTTTAACAGAGACAGACAACTTTTATATGGTTGGACACTTGACTCTGAATGTTTCTACTTTCGAGTTTCGACCATGTCTTAACACCATATTAAACATTATGATCTTTATCTACTATACCCCTCTCTTTTTCCCCTTCCCTCCTCCTTCACACTGTTCTAACAAAAAATCACTTGTCTAAGTAGTTCAACATGGTTGCAAACTAAACTGAATTTCTTCTTCTCTATAGCCTAGAAATCTCTATAGCAATGGAGTTCGTGAGCCCTGAAGGTCTTCGTTTGGATGGTCGTCGTCCCATGGAGGTAATAAGTCTCTCTATAAATTTCAACCTATCTAATTACTATAATGGATTTTGTTTGCTTATTTATGTTCTTGAATGGGTTCATCTCAGATGAGACAGATTCGAGCAGAGATAGGAGCTGTATCCAAGGCTGATGGGTAAATGGCAGTCTCAACTTTAGTGTTTTACCTATTCTGTTGAGTTTTCTTATTTTATTCCGCAATTTTCATTTTTCCTTTTACTCCAATTATGACCATATTTTTGGTTTAATCACAGTTCTGCACTTTTCGAAATGGGGAACACTAAAGTCATTGCTGCAGTATATGGTCCTAGAGAGGTACAAATACTTGACTTTACATAACTTAGTTAAAAGCTTTAATAACCCAGAGCAGTTGTGAATGCCAATATGTATATATATGTGTTTGTGCATCGATGGACTAAGTATAGTTTGTTTATTCTGCTTTAATATAAACAGTAAGCAAATTTCTCTGTAGGGGCTTCCCTACTGTCTGTGTTGGTTGTTTTGTAAGGATAAATATAATTTTACCAATCAGAAAATAAAAATAGTTATGAGTCAATCTTGAAGATGATTTGGGATTGAGTAGTGATATAGGCCATGAAGGTTATTTCATTGGGAAGGTCAACTGTTGGGATGGATTCGTTAAACAATTAATTGATAGGTTTGGAGCAAATAAGAGTTTTTTTAATCTTATTTTCAAAGATTTGATATGGAAAATTTTATTCTAGGTGAGATACTGACATCTCCAGTTGGTGATCGGACAAGAAGTAGTTACTAGGTAGTGTGTAAGAAATCGGTGTAAGGGAGAGTTTATAATATGAGAAGGTTTGATGCTTGTTTTAGGAAGTTATGTTATTACCGAGATAGTCAAAGTGCTGGAGTGAAGGCGAAGCGATGACACCTCTTATCGCTTTAAGCGAAAAGGAAGCGAGCTCTTTACGAATGTAGTAAGTCATAATAAAATTTTATAAAATGCAAACAAATGCATTTTTACTTATACTTAGGCTTTTAAATAACAAATTAAACTTATAATGCTACTAGTGTGTCCACACGCTCTACGTGCACGCATTTTCATTGTTTTTTAATTAAAGAATTCAATAAATCAATAAGTGCAATTTTAAGTGTTAGCAAATTTGGCAAGTGATTTTTATGAAATATTAAAAATATATATAATTATGAGTTTTACAAAATAAATAGTGCAATATGTGATCCATGTAAATTGAGGTCTATTTCCATGTACATTACTTATATATGGTCCATGGTATGAGTACTCGAATGGTGTTATAAGAAATGAAATAGGTGGTCATGGCTCAAATACAACCAAATGGCCCAAATAGAGCTAAAAAAGCCCATTTGGTGTAGTGATGAAGTGATTTGAGAGAGGGAAAGATGGCCGGTGGCGACAAGGTAAATTGGAGACGGTGGGTTTGGGTTGTGGCGGATGGTTGCTTTCAATGTGAGGATGAGGGAGGAAAACGATGGAGTATTGAGACTAGAAATTGTTGGTGGCGGGTTTGATTTGAGTGAAATTGTTGGTGGGGTTTGATTGAATTAAGTTTTCATTTTACTTGAACCCAAACACATAAACATTATATAGGGTTTTTTAGTATCAAGTCTTTCTTTGCAGCAATAGTTGTTTCTTAACTTGGTTGGCTTTGGCTTTAGTGGTTGAATCCATCTCAGGCTCTCCAATGAAACCAAGTGACGTTTATTTTTAAAAATTTTATACCTTGTAGTCGTCGTTTTAGATTTTGTCTATTAGACATAGAGTAGAAGAGAGTCAGTCAGTCAAGGGTTTCTAATTGTTGTTGAAAATGATGGGTGGGGCTTTGCAATCTGAACAGAGATGGAGGAAGGAGATGTGGTGGTTGGAGGAAGCAAGAGTGGTGGTTGGTGTTGGAACAAAGGAAGAAGGGTGTTGTATTGGTGGTGACTGAGCAATTTGAATAGAGAGAGGGATGAAGGCGAGTGTGTTTTTGTGTTCGGTTTTATATAAGGGCATTTAAGGAATTGCAGATTTGTATTGGGGGCATTTTAGGGAGGGACACTAAAAATTGAGTCCATTACTAGGTAGGCACACTCCATTATTCATCCGTGCCTTCATGCGTTAGCTCAGATATTAATGATAACTAGTCATGTAATTCCCTAATTAATTTGCGCAATAATAGTCATTAAATTTTCATCTAATAAGTAAGCAATTTTAAATTTATTTGAAGATATATAAGTACTAACAATTTTAATATAAATTTTCTATATTAGTATACTATGTAGCAAATTAGAAATATGGTTGTATTATAATACTTTGAAAATAACTATTAAAAAATGTGTGGACCTTAGAGTATTTGAAAATTGAAACCAATTTCTATTGTAAAAATATATAACCCTAATAATATATCCAATGTTTTCAAAAACTCTTGAAACATATGCCTTGAGGACGCCTCTTTATGGAAAACGTCTCGACGCGCACTTTGAAACCTTTTTACACGTGAGGCGCAGGTCAAGTGTGTGTAAGGCACCGGTGAGGCTTGTGAAACTCATTGAGGCGTGAGCTTCACTTGTGGATGAAACTAATAATGTGGGCAAATAATCAGGGGGTAAATAAACCTGAGAAATTAGGGCACAATTGTTTCAGATGTTATTGTCTTCTCCAAAATGCCAGCACCAGTAGGCAATAGCGGGATCAATAGCCAACCAACCACAATCTATTCTTCGTCTTCACTTTATTCTCCAACGATAGGATCAACAACCACTGGGTTGTTCTTCATCTTCTCTTGTTCTTCACTTCATCAACTTATTTTTCCTTTCACATTCAAGAGTTGTTACCTTGCGTATAAACTTTTTATTGATTTATTTAAACAAAATTAATATTATAGAATGAGTTTTTCTAAGAATGAGAAATTTGCTTGGGCAATATGATTTATTATGATCTAAATTTGCTTTTATATTATAGAATATATATATAGACCATGAAATACTAATGTGAAAATTCATTTGCTTCAAGCTTACGCCTAACGTCTCGCCTCACTCGCTAGTCCAACTCCCAGCCTCACGTTTCAGCCTTTGAAAATATTGAATATATCTCATTACCAAAATTTCTATTATAAAAATAAAGATTATAAAAAGAAAAATTCAAAAATCTCGCTTTTCCTCGTTTTTTCGTGTGTTGTCACCGTTTTGCTTCCTAAGTGGTCATTTTGGCTTGCTTTGATTACACTGGTCATCACCATGTAGTAAGATGGAGAAGATGTTGAGATGGGTTACGGACATAGTAGATGTATGGAGGAAATTGATAATATTAATACATTAATATAACGAAGCATGAAAGTCCAAAAGTTCAGTCTTCAAACCTACAATCCCATTAGAGAACTTTGACGGTACTAACTTGAGAAGTTCTGCTGTTGCACTTTCTTGAATCAATGAAAGTTGGTGAAAGCTGAAAGTGACATGGATGTGCCTAATTTGCCATTCTCATTAGTGTACCAAATGCTTTAAGAAATAAGATCATAAGATATTTGTTTTCTAGGATGCCTGAAAGAGTTGAAGACCGATAATAAGCATGACTTGGTCAGTTCAAGGAATTATATGCAGCTTTTAGAATATGATCCGTCTGGAGAGCACTAGTCTTGTCAGTTCTCATACTACATCAATTTCTTTCAAAAAAATATGTGGAGGCATGAAGAAGTTGGATCTAGGTCTACGTACTGTTCTAGTGTTTTTTTTTTCAATGCAAGACTTATACTCCCTTTGATAAATTGTTTAGATAACAAATAATTTCTTAGAGCAATTTCTGCATGTGACAAGTATTTCTATCTGAATTTTTCTCGACCAGTTTTATTTTTTTGTTTGTACTTGGCTACTATAACACATCTGCCATATATTGACATTTCAATTATTTTTTAAAGGTCCAAAATCGGAGCCAGCAAATGAATGACAAAGCACTGGTAATTGTCTTAGTTTCACAATAATTAAGCTTCCAATTATTCACTCTTCGAACATGTTCTTAGTCTTCCTCTTGTGGTACATAATGTCATATTTAGGTTCGCTGTGAATATAGCATGGCCAATTTTAGCACTGGAGATCGCATGAGAAAACCGAAGGGTGACAGGTTATCCTTTTCTTTTGGCTCATGGTCACAATATATGTTCTTGTTATTGGAGTTGAGCTTTTATATTTTATTTGTTGTGAAAGGCTTGTGACCAAATCGTTATAAAGCTGATTGTGTAATCGGATAAGGATGCATTCCATATATCCTATTCAAAGAAAAAACAAGAATTTTCAACAAGATAAAATGATTTGGTGCTCAACATATTTAGGCGAGGATATGTGGGAAGACCACATTGCTTGGAGAACCAAAATCCATGTAGCCGATCCTGAAAGTATCTGGAATGGGCTTTGATGATGATGATGATATTGTATCATTAAACCTTTGTTTTATTTCAGGAGTTTGGGTGGTTGTAAAATCACGATTTATATATATTTTATATATTACGAATCTAGGATCCTACTTTTACTAAGTAGGGTGGATATACGAGGATTTAAGTTTGGAGGATACCTTTGAGACTATCCATGTATAGGATGCCACCAGCCATGAGCTTGCTACATGTTTGGGCGTTGTGTACACCATTGGAAAGGGTATCAAGTTTCTATCATTCAAGCGGCCAAGAAGAGGCTTGCAGCTCAACAAGCTCCAGCTCCAGCTTAGTGTTTTTTTTAATGAAAGTGTGTGCTAGTGAGGCATAGTTTACGTGGTTGTTGGATGTTTTATTAGCCATTTGGATGTAGCGTGAATTTTTTTCATCATACTTTTCTTTGATATCGTGGTCATATTATGGATGTTATTGTCGTAGGAATCTGGGATTTTAATTCTGTAATGGACCAAAGTTCTGATTTAACTAAGATGCCTAGTCTTTTGCTTCCCATATTCTTGATTAAAATAAATAAATAAGGTTAATCTCCAATTGGTGAAACTCATATAGTGGTTAACAATTGTCAATGTTCTTTCGAGTTTTGACTTTGGCCTTGTTGCACTCCTTTATAGGTTTGACTTTGGCCTTGTTACCTCTCTTTGTCCCACGTAAAAAGAAATGGAGATTGGAAGCCTCCTTCCTCATTCTAGATAACTACCCATCTCCTTAGTATGCGTTCATACATTTCCTGAATGTTAAGATGATGTGATATCCGCATTAATAAATAGATACTAATATTACCTATTTATTATTTTGTGAGATATTATAGTATTTCCTATTATGTAAGGGATTTGTTTTGTTTATAGTGTGTGTGTGGGCGTGTTTAGACAAATTAGGAAAACCTGCAATAAAATAGCTATGTAAATTCCCTTAAAACAAGAGAATACTAAAAAACTTTGCTTAACAACCTACGTAAAAGAAAATGTACTAGAAGAGTGAAAATGAAAAGGTGAATTTTTTTTTTCTTTCAGCACTAGTTCCTTTACTTTTAACTTTATTATTAAACTCATTCCATGCTTCATGTTTTTTTTTCTCATAGAGGTGATACTAGTATTGTTTGAGTTATATATGGTTTGGGGAAAATATTAAACTTAGATTTATAAGAAAATCACATGGAAATATATGTTGCTAGATTTCTAATATCTGGGGTTTGAGTTAGTTTATTTATCAAGGTAGTGTACTTCTACAACTCCATCATGTAGATTTTGGTGATTTGTATGGTTAAGATTGTGACTTTGATTGATAACACTTATTTTAGCTTGGTTTGATAAGTGCAATGGTGTGTCATGTGTTTTTTTTTCTTGATTCGTAGTTATAATATGTGCTATATACTTAACCATGCACGTGATGCTTTAGGTCCAAGGTTACTAATGCTCTTTTCCATAACTCTGAAGAAAAGAATATGAAAACGAAAAGTAGATTGACTAGAAAAAAGTGGAAGAAAATATGGGGACATTGCCCAGGAAATTTATATGGTGTTAGTATACAGACTTGCTTGTATATTTGGTACTCTGTTCCTAGTGAGTTTGGATGTATGTATAGTGATTAGAACATACTTGCCATGGATCAAACTTTTGTTGTAGTGGCATAACCCTTGAAGTGGCACCCCACATGGGATATGCACACGCCCAGTGGCTTCGAAGGCAAGGGAGGCGCACTTAGCTGAAGTGTTTTCGACACCAAGGGAAGTGCGATTGTGGAAAAAGCGAAAAAAAGGACAATAACAAAAGCATTGATTTTACCATAATGCGCAATCTGTATTAAAACTCGAATAACTTTTTGCACATATTAAATTTTTTTAAAAAAAAATTCTATAGAAAATTGAATTTTGAATTTTTTTGTGAAATCACCTTTTGCTAATTCTGCTTGGGTTAGTCAGAAAATACAAATTACGATGACCCTGTTGGCTTTTGACAAAATTACATCGATTGTCCCTGTTGTAATAGAAATCAAATATCTCTGTGTACATTGAGAATTTGTTAAATCCGTTTCACAATCCAGTACAAAACATAATTCTGAGCAACTTTTGTGAAATAAGATTTTTTAAGTTTTGGCTTAAATTTTCCAGAAAATGTATATTTCTACAGAGTTGTTTATTTTAAAATTCCAGTTTGAAATATTAGATTTGCGCTGGCGTGGGTCAAACTAATTTCTTTACAGGATTCATCACCCCTGAAAATTTCCATTCATGATTAAATTCCTAATTACTTTGTTTTTATATATGTAAAAATTATCTTGAGGGAAGAAACTAAATGCACAGTCAATCATAAAATGATAGCTACATGTATTCCTTAATGCAAAATGCTTATTTGTTGGTATTTTTTCATAATCGTTTTTAGTGGACTATGATGTGTATATTTGTTGAATGCAACTTGCTCGCGCTAGTATTAAAATAATGACCAAATTGTATATTTTTACAAATCTAGGCGCTAGAAGGTAGAAAACCGCCCAAATTAATGGTTGGGCGGTTCTGGGCTGTCTGGGCGGGATCTAGGCGGCCTAGGCGGTCTGGGCGATTTTTTTATTTTTTTATTTTTATTTTTTAATAAGGTTGTGTTCTTATTTTATTTTTATTTCCTATTTTTTAGAAATAAACTATTTAATTATTTTTATTCAGTATATGTCTAAATATAGCAAATGATGATTACTTAATGGAATTCTCAAAGGATCTGCCGGTACCAATTTAGATTTTATAAAAAATAACTGAGGTTATTCATGCAATTTGAAGAAAAATAAAAGATTACACAAATTCAAATTTATATAAAGTATCCATCATGACCAACTTTAGTCATTTGAGTTTTAATAAATTTTGTTCACGATTGTTAATTTTTCATGTTTTTAAAATTTGCATATGTATATTGGCATTAAATTGGATGTAATTGATAAGGTATTATGCTTAACTTTTATAAATTATTAAAGTTATAATACAAAACCTAAGACCGCCTAGGCCCCTGGGCGCTAGGCACCTGCTCGCCGCCCGCCGAGCGCCTAGTGATTTTTAGAACACTGTAATGAACGCAACTCAATAAACTCATCAGGGTTAGTTTGGAGCTTGTAGGAGAGTGATTCTAGCTTTGTGATGTTAGGTGTGGTGTTGACTCATTCAGTTAGATTTTTAAATTTGTTTATCGTGCATGTAATATGACGTAGGACACAATTATTTCTTTCTGTATTTGAAGTTAAAGACTTTGAGGTTGTTGATGTAATAAATTTAGACAGGTTTGACGATTATGTTGATCTTAGTTATGAGAAGAAGATTTTGGGAAGTTCGTTTATTATATATGATTTGTTTAATGTTTGGACTGTTGTAATTGTTTGTATCGTGCCTTGATTTTTGGATAATCTATTAGTTTAGATTGTTTAAAATCGGGGCGTGGCATACGAGATTTGTAAACGACCAACTAATCTCTTTGTATATGTAGGCGATCCATCGAGATATCACTTGTTATTCGTCAAACCATGGAAGCTGCCATATTGACACACCTAATGCCTCGGTCTCAGGTTTTTATTACAAATGCTTGGAGACTTTACTTTTCTTATATCAGCGCAACTGCTCCGCTATTTTTGTCTTTTAATTATTGTTTTATTTTTTTAATTATTATTTATATACTTGCAGATAGATATATTTGTCCAAGTGCTTCAAGCTGATGGAGGTATGTAGTAAATTTCTTGCCAATCCATTTTGCATTGCAGATGGTTCTCAGAACCTTTTTGCCTCAATAATATCCTATCTTGTTCCCTGTTTCATATTACTGAGGCATTATATACTAGAAAGTAGGGAAAGAGATATGTTATGAAATTTTTACCTTGCGAAAAGAAAAACCCGGAAAGAGAAGTCATAAGCAGATAGATTATGAGCATATATGCACCAAAATTCGTAGTTTGTTTTGGATCTATTTATTATAAACTATCAAATAAAATTCTTTTGTTTCTGGCATGATAGATGGTGTGGCTTGAGCCGTTGAAAGATATGTTCCTTAGTTTGTTTCAGAAGTCCAATCTCAGCAGGTGATGAGTTTCAATGTTTCATTGTTGAAAGCTCAAATAGAGATGGCCAAAACTTGCATTTGAGAACCGTTCAGGCCTTATATGACTGGGAGGAGGAGAACGTTTCAATTGGTGGCAGCTCTCGAGTTTATGGTGCCGGACACCAATGAGGATGGATTAAAATGGAAATGAGATAAGAGTGGATGTTTCTTAACGGTTACATCTTTCTATACTCATTTGATTGAGGATAATAATGTTCTAGGTTTCATGGCTAACTATTGTACTTACATTATCTGGAAGAGATTTGTGCTTCCCAACATGTCTTGCTTTGTACGGGAGTTGTTTTGGAACTATGCAACCATGAGGCACATCTCGATAAGGATGGGGATGGTGGTAGATCCGGAATGCCCCACGCATAAGCGTAACTATGATGTAGAGTTAGGTGACCATCTGTTGCTCCATTGTGGTTCGGTGTGGTTGGATTATCCTCATGCTTGTGGGGTCTCCTGGGTGATGCCTTGGTCCAGTAGTGGAAGTGTGAAGCCTTCTCCAAACATAGGGGTGGGGGCTTTGGTCCTTAATTCTCTACGACATTTTATGAGTTTTGAATTAACCAAGGAATAACAAAGAGTTTGAGTCTTCGTTATGTCTAGAGATCGTATTGGGATGGATGTCCTTGGCTTTTTGTGGTACTTGTGCACCTCTCATTCTAAGGAAGTTCATTTTGTTCAGCGTATGTTAAAGTGGGAGCTACAGTTCATGAAGTTCAATAGGCCTAGGTTGGGGTCTTTTTAGGGTCTCTTGAGGTGGGGGCTGTTGTGCTTGTATTTTTCTATCCCAAGTTCTTGTACAATTGCTCGTTTCTCTGAGTGCTTGGATCTTTTAAAAAAATAAAAAATAAATAAAAACTTTTATGTGCTGGAAAATTTTGCAGTGGTCCTAAAATGTTACTTTATTGCAATAGAAGCCACTATCACTTTTATAAAAGAAATGGTTTCCCTATGGATTTGCATCGCATATCCAATCAAACACAGCTAAATATCAATATTGTTGTTCAAAATGTCAGAGGATGCAAGAATTTATTTTCTTACTGCAACATTATCATGAGATGTTCAAAGGCCAAATATATGCTTTAGATGTATTTTTTTTATTTTTTTTTACCACTGATTCGGATTGTAAGCCAATCTGTTCTCTTCTTTCTTTTTAGGAACAAGATCTGCTTGCATTAATGCTGCGACCTTGGCACTTGCTGATGCTGGCATTCCAATGCGCGATCTTGTCACTTCCTGCAGTGCCGGATATCTTAACAGCACCCCTTTGTTGGGTACATAACTCATTGTTTGCACTTTCCTGAAGTATTGCGTGTATTACAGTTTGAAAGGATTTCTACGTCTTAAACTATTGGAATTTTATCTCAACAGATCTGAATTATATTGAAGATAGTGCTGGAGGCCCTGATGTTACTGTTGGAATTCTACCAAAGTTGGACAAAGTGACGTTACTTCAGGTCTGTAGTGATGATTTATATTAGGATTTGTTTCTGGAAACGTAATTGTATGCTTGCATATGTTCTTAGTTTCTAATACTTTCTGCTGGGCAGACAACTTGAGGAGCAAGCCATTAATCAATCTGCATAGCTGTCTCTTTCATATATTTTAGGATTCCACTTTCCTTGCTTTATATTATAAACTTAAATATCAGAAGAAAATGGAATGCTCAACTCTCGCCACCTTAAGTGTGTACTGATGTACACATTCAAGTAGGTTATTAGACATGAATTGTATGGCAGAAGTTGTCATAGATTGCATGTGTGAAGAGCCTCAGAAAGTAAACACTATCAAACGGGTGGGGTTGTTAAATAATTGAATTTGATGTTTGTGGTGTTTGGTTTTATGAGAGCTACTAGGAACTATGAACAACTATATTGTTTGGCAATGGGTATGTCCCTTTGTGCATTGTGTGACATTGGTTGTTTCACATGAACTTCGGGGATATACACCTGGCCTTGCCATCCATCACCGTAAAAAGTTCCTTCTGGCGAGATTCGAACTTTAATAAAAACCTAGCCTCTTGTTTTTTCAGGAATTAGTTCTTCCTATATTTTGATAGAAATATCACTTAGTTGCACTAATTTGAAGTCTAGGAGAATATCCTTGTTGATTGATAGCCTGTACCTAATAATAACACAAATGTTTATAGTGCTTCCAACCACATCTTTCTAAACCTTTCTTGGACATTGTTGATAATGTTTCTGTACGTGTTATTCAATGTCAGATTAACATATTACTATCAGATTTTATGATTCAATATGTTTACATCATTGTGCTTTATACAATTCAAGTAATCTTCAAGCCTTTTTTTGATATCTAAATTGAATCTCCCTAAGACCACCTTCCCTACTATTTTAGGAGTTAAAAAATTTTAATGCTCGCATACAAATATTCTTTTCTACCATAACAAGGCTCTGCGTAGTTTTTGTTGTGCAGTCAGTTTAATCCTGTTACTGGTGTTATGCAGATGGATGCAAAGCTACCAATGGATATCTTTGAAAATGTCATGAATCTTGCCACAGAAGGGTGCAAGGCAATAGCAAATTACATTCGAGAAGTAAGAGCCTTCTGTGTTGATCAATATATGGTCCTAGACCATTTGTGTTATCATTTTGTCTAGTTTAGTAACTATATACATTTCAAATGATCCATGTGCATAGAAAACAATTTCTTTTGGTGCAGTGGCAAATTTCATTCTAAATTGAAGTTGTGGAAACTTCAATACTTTTGTTTTGTATCCTGGTTCCTATTTAATATTCTTTATTTTTGGCGTGCAATCGACAGGTACTTTTAGAGAATACTAAGCAACTGGAGTATCGGCGTGGTTGAAAGTTTGTTTGTTTATTTGTTTATTTGTTTTTGTTTTTTTCATGTAAAAAAGTTTGATACCTGTTCTTTAGATAGTATTTTGATGAAGTATTGCATTCATGGTTGTAACATAAACCTCCTGTTAGGGGTGACTTTCACGCTCTCCCTTACTTTGGCGTTTTGGGAGCAAAGTACATTGTATATATAGTCGCTCTCAAGTGCTTCAGACATTAACAACTTTTGAAATTAAGCGCTCTCACGCCCCGCTTGTGCTTCAAGCTCTTGCTGACTAAGGTTGTACTCGCACCACTCTAGTATTCCTACGTAGCCACCACTAAGTATAAGTTCCCTAATATTTTGAAGTCAATTTGCAAGTTTGGTTCGAATCAATAACCCAACTCAGTCAAGAAATCTTGCTCAGCAATAAGTACTACCTTTGATTTAACGAGCCAAAGCCTCGTCATTGTTCATGAGATTTTGTAGGCAAACAAAAGCATTGTTGGAGTAAATAAACATGATTTTTATTTAGTGGGAATGGTTTGCTTATACTATTTTGAAGCTAGAGGAATATAACTTTTGATCTACAAATTTCATTGAAAGGGATCCATTCACATGTAATCTATTATTTATCATAAATCAAAATCTTACATGTTCAGTTTTTGTTCGTTTCATGTTGGGCTGTCTACTTCCTGGTAGGGTAGGAGCATACTTTGGTCATTATTGTGTGGGTTGATGCAACTGAATATTGTTTTTAGGAATTAAATAGGTTTAAAGAGTGTTTGTTAATACTTAAAATTACTGCAGTTTTAATTTCCGAATTGGGAGATTTAATGTAATTGTCTTTGCAATTCTTTGTTTACGCAAAAACAACCTACATCAAAATCAACTATCTAAATTAAATATAAATATAAGTCACCAACTATCAGAGTGGCGCAGCGGAAGCGTGGTGGGCCCATAACCCACAGGTCCCAGGATCGAAACCTGGCTCTGATATTCTAAATTTTTTTTTTTTTTTTTTATTGTGCATTAATTTGCATATACATTGGTAGAAAATTGATGCAAAGCTATACATGTATTTGATTTCTCTACATTGTTTTAGTGGTGGTGGTGATGATGATGGTAGTCATGGTAATTGAAGCATGACCGTGGCGATGGTTGCGATTGTGGTGATGGTGGTTGCAAAGGCAATGGTGTCAATTTTTGTTTGTTTTTATAGGATGAATGTGTGCATTAGTTAGCATATGCATTGGTTTACAATATATTACCTTACGAATGCGTGGTAGCGGTGGCGATGGTCGTGACTGTGGTGATGGTGGTTGCAAAGACGACAATGTCAATTTTTTAGTAGTGCAAAGGCAATGTCATATACATTGGTAGAAAATCAATGCAAAGCTATACACGTTTTGATTTCTCTACATTATGTTAGTGGTGATGTACATGTATTTGATTTCTTACATTGTTTTAGTGGTGGTGGGGATGATGATGGTGGTAGTTGTAATTGTGGCATGACCGTGGCGATGGTTGCGATTGTGGTTGCAAAGGCAATGGTGTCAACTTTTGTTTGTTTTTATAGGATGAATGTGTGCATTAGTTAGCATATGCATTGGTTTACAATATATTACCTTGCGAATGAGTGGTAATGGTGGCAATGGTTGTGACTGACGGTGGTTGCAAAGACAACACCGTCAATTGTTGTTTTTTTATATAACGAAATGTGTGCATTAGTTTGCATATGCATTGGTTTACAAAATATTACCTTACGAATGCGTGGTAGCGATGGCGATGGTTGTGATTGTGGTGATGGTGGTTGCAAAGACAACAATGTCAATTTTTGTTTGTTTGTATAGGACGAAATGTGTGCATTAGTTTGCATATGCATTGGTTTACAATATATTAACTTATGAATGCTTGATAGAAAATCGATGTAAAGCTATACAAGTATTTGATTTCTCTATTAGTGGTGGAGATGATGGCAGTGACATGGTCGTCATAGCAATGTTTGTAGTTGCAGTGATAATGGTTGCAAAGATACAATGGTTGGAAAGACAACAGTCAAACAATCGTCTCTCAAAGAGATGAGCCTATCACTATGAAGTTTCTTGATTTGCAAATCTTCGTTCCAATATATTAGTAAGCCTATTTTAAAATAGAGATCCCAAGCATTATGCAATATCCAAAAATCCAAAATGTATAGCACGAAGAACAAATTTTGTAATTACATAGTAAAATTGTTTCTTCAACAAAACACAATAATACTATAAAAATTCTTGACTTGCTAACCACCAAATTATTGTTCAACAAAAATTGATTGAGGTTTAAAATATCAATTTTTTGGTCTTTAAATGACAATTTGGTCTCAAATTATTAAAAAAAACAATATTTTGTGTGAATTTTTTATAGATAAAATCTCAAGGAGGATACATTTGTTGAGGCAGATATTCATATTTCTTTATGTGTCCCTTTTTCTCTCCAAACATGGTTGATGTCCCCTTGCTTAACTCGATGGTCCTTAACTCCTTTTATAATACCCTCAGTTTTATAGTTTCATATTCTTCTATCAAAATTTACATGCTATAATCTTGTAGTAGTATATGGGAGATTATAATAACTCAATATTCCATCATACAACTTGGAACATTTCAAATACTAATAACAAGATTAGGAGGATGATTGCTCTATGGAAGAAACACTTTGTTGGCGCTACACACATGCACCCAACTTGATGCATGTTTCAAAATTCAGATACCATGTTATTTTCTTCTCTAAATGGTAATGGCTGGAATGCCATTGAGGTTGCAATGAAGTTTGGTTCCCATGATGAAGGTTTCATGATTGCAGGGAAGGCTTTTGATTTTGACAATAAACAATCAACTTTTGTTGAGTTTCTTCAGGTGGACAAAGACTAGTTCAAATAAGAGCATGTAGCCACTACTACAAAAATGGGCAATTATGGCGGATGCTATATGACACTAAAGGCATACTCCCGATGGATTAAGGGTATCCATTGGGCAAAGGAAAATCTTGACACCTTTATCCGCCAGGATAGTGTTTCTGGCATTTATATTCATCACGAAGATATAAAGAGGGAAATTCCCCCGCCCAAATGCCGATTAAAAATCAATAAAATATTTGCTAGAGGTTATAAATCCTAAACGTTTATATTCGCCACGACAATATAAAAAGGGAAATTTCCCCGCCCAGATGCTCATTAAAAATCAATAAAATTGTGCCGACAGTTATAAATCCTAAACTGGAGTTTATATCCGCCATGAGCGTCTAAAGTGGGATAAGGAGGGAAATTCTCTGCTCAAATACTCATTAATAATTAACAAAAATTTGTGCCTGCAGTTGTGGGGTTCATTACGGCATTTGTATGGGCTACCGACCTAATCTATTCGCCCCTTTAGTTTTTTTTTTTTTGTTAAAGCCCTCTTTAGTCTTTTTTTTTTGTTAAACTTAAACCCTATTTAGTATACAAGAAACAGAGCTTTTCATCTCCCTCTCTTCATTGCGACAAGAAACAGAGCTTTTCTTCTCTTATGACAAGAAACAGAGTTTCTTCGCCATTACGACAAGAAACAAAGCTTATCCTCTCTTCATCTCCCTCTCTTCATTACGTTAGCAAATCTTTTCATCTCCGCCATTCTCCTTCTGATGTTCATTGTCGACGACGATCGTTGCCGACTACATTTCCTGTCGAAGACATTCCCTGCCGACGACGTTGGTGAGTACTTGTGTTCCCTTATCCATCGTTTTGTATGTTTTCACAATGGAAAATTTTTCACCTAACAATTTCCTATGCATTCACCTAATAGTTTACACACCAACTGTTTGATTAAATGCTTAATAGAAGAAAAAATATTTTTAGTTTTAACTTTCAGGATTCAGATGTAAGAAAAATCACTATCATACATTGGATCAATGCATTTTTTAATAGTTTCTCAAAACAAATGTGTTCTAGTAGAAATGTAATCACAAATATATGATTACTTCCCATAGCATAATCAACATCTTCAAATTCTACATGGCTGCTCAATGTACATTTGAAATTGGATTTGGAAGAGTTTTGAGTTCAAAAGTGATGGAGGTGTGATCAGACCCTCGACAATAAGAACTAAAAATGAGTTCCTTCTTAAGACGACAAACCTAGCTAGCTATCAGAAGTCGTAATCATGCATGGTTTACTCTGCGATCATTAGTCACATAAGTAATATGATTTAATGAATTGAAACAAAAAGGTTTTTGATTCTGACAAGAAAATAGTTCAAAAATTTTCAGGAGTCTGGCATATGAATTGTAAGTTCATGTGAGGGACAACCATTTTCTTCAGAAAACAACATTTTCCATATTTGGTTATCTTTCCCCTTTACGCAACATTCTATTTTTCATTACGTTTATCACATGGTGTACTGTACAACATGAGGATAAAGTTTGTCGATCTTCCATTTAATATTAAGGGTTTTAATGAGTTTTCTCCCATTAGTTTACGTCTAATAGAGTCTAGCCTTATTTCCAAAAGTATTTCATTGACTATTTCTCTTCATTGGACATACATATTTTGGTGTTAATATCATTTATTATATGTTATTTTATCAATTGTTCATCATGTCTCTTACAAAATTTGGATATAGATGCAATTGATGACTATGCTATACAAAATTTGGATGATCAAATGCTTGACAATGAGAATATACAGACAAGAGCTGACGTGGAAGAAACACCTTTAGACGAAGCATCATGTTTGTCCAATGTGTTGGTTAATTCAGTTGTTGATGATGTGTTAAATGATGATGATATGGAGGCTTAAATTAGTTTTAGTTTATTTGTGCACTCATGTAAATTTTTTTCCATAGTGGATTTACTTATGCTAGATAAAGTCTCATGTTTTTTTTTTTTTTTTTTTTTTAAATTGGGTCGTTGACCTTTTTATTTATTTATTAATTCATGCCTTAAGGCTACATGACTGACCCTATAGGGTTAACCAAACCAGGCCCGAAGGCTACAATATTGTTGTCAATTAATATCCTCGTCGCCTCCATCTTGCATAGAGACTTGCTTTCGCTCCGGTCCATCGCCTCCACCTTGCATGAAGACTCGCTATCCTCGTCATCGCCTCCATCTTGCATAGAGACTTGCTTTCGCTCCGGTCCATCACCTCCACTTTGCATGAAGACTCGCTTTCGGTTCGCTCTAGTCTAGTCCATCTAAGCAGCTGCATTCAATACCCGAAGGCTTATCAACGATGGAGCAAATGTGCTCCCAATAATCGGGCGAAAACTCACAAATCCACTGGTGAGTCTCGAACCCGCGACCTCTCACAAGGAGAGTGGATGTCCGACCAACTGAACAACAATTGGTGGACAAAGTCTCATATTTTACTTAATGTTTTATTATCATAATTGAACTTTAATAACTAATGTAGTTGACAGAGAAGATATGGACATCAACATGAATGAGGATGGCGAGGAGCCCCATTTTGGTAAGATATAGTTTGTGTATATCGAAAAGTTTACTATTTTTTTACATAATTTAATATATTTTTCATTCACAAAACTAATCAATATGAATATGCAGATGTTTCTTCAGCTAATACTCGGGGGTCTGAGAGGGTTACTTGGGCAGGCGATGAGTATAAAGGAAGAGAATATTGTGAATTTAATGAATTTGGGTAGTGCGATGGTGATAGCAGTGTGCGGTTCTTGAAATTTATAGGGTTTGAGGTGCAAGATCCTACTAATCTTCCTCTCTATAAAGATTGGAGATTGGTTCCTATAAGATACAATGAAGCTTTATGGGAAAGAATAAAGGTATGTAACTATTCGTATTTTCGGCCATTCTTCTTTTTCTCCGGGGAGATAATTGGTGAGTCCTAGGCATCGTTGGTCAGCCGTTGATAGCGTTGGTAAGCCAGTAAAAGTATGTTGGTCAGCCGTTTTGAACCCTGAGTAAGTTTCCATGATGAGCGCAGTATGAGAGGGTGAGGTGGTCCTATATCGGTGTTCCAGCTGTAGGTGGTCCAGGCGCAGTGATCCCAATCCAACCCCAAGATTTTGAAAAATGTCTTTTTTGTCAAGACTTTCCCACTCTTCTAGTTCTAGGGAAAACAATCCAAATTTACAAAACAAGATGGAATGTTGAATTCCAAAAGTTGAAAAAGATTTACAAAACTGGTCTATCCCAGCTGTCTATTACAAGAAAATCTATGAAGTTTTCCAATCCTTTTTCTTTCAAAAAACTGAAGATCTAATTGACATAATCGAACAGACTGTGCCTCTCAATGGATCTTTAGATTCAAAACAATTGTTTTCATCTCAAACACTTGACTATTTACATAGCTAAGATTACAAGTACATCCATATCGGGTTGATCCAGATCGGACTCAAACCCCTTACAAGAACATGGTTAGATACATGTGCCTTAATTGCACTTAGCGATTGTAGACACAATAGGTTTCACGATTCTCTGCTTGGAATCGCAGAGTCAACTCTGTCATCGGGTCCAGTTTATTTCAACTGTTACCCCCAATTTCTCAGTGTCTCTCAAGGATCAAAACATCCTTGAAACACTAACTCTCAATATTCAGACCTTTGGTTATGATATGATCGAAGATTTTGAACCCTTGGCTCTCATCTACAAGATCACCTTTAAGGCTATGAAGACTCAGTTAAGCCCAAAAGCCTTACAAGAGTCTGACAAAGGATACACAATCCTTTTTCAAGCCAATAAGGAGAAAACCAATGTTATTGTTCCAAAGACAATTCATTGGAACCAAGTTACCCTTCCAGAAACTTGGAAGGTTCAAGGCGCAACTGTACCTCGGAGACTTCCTCCCAGTCAGCTTGATCATGTTTTTACTCTCCTTGATGGGTTAGTAGAACTACGTTTCTCTGAAGCAAGAGTCACACGACTCAATCCTTCAGACTTCCAATCAGGACACAGATCTGAACCTTCTTTCAGGACGACTCCTATACATCTCACTAGAGCAACTACACTAGATGCTCTACCTCATCTTGATCTTGCTAATACTAGATTAAATCCTCAGTCTCCGCAGATCCCGCAACCAATTTACAATCCTCCTTCTGAACAAGAGTTTGATCAAGAACATCAATCTCCAACACAATCAGAAATGAACTTTCCACCACAAATCAATTCTCTACATTGTCTGTCTAAACCTTTCGAACTAAATAAAGAAAAGATTAGAACAAAATTTATGTCAGAAACCAATAAGCAAAGACGTCAAACGTTCTATGCTCAAACAACTGAATCTCAGAGAACTGATTTAAGAAAGAAATTTTATGAATGTTGTGAAGAACTTAAAGAAAATCTACCTTTCTTAGATTGGTACTTTAATGTTCATCTTCAAAATATTCATGTTCTCAATGTTTCTTCCAAACTCTGGAACTCTACTGAGAATCAAGTAATTAATTCAATATTGCCCCTTCTTAGCGAATTTACATTTGCTACTATGGGACAGGACCTTGTTGCTTCTCCTTTAAAAGATTCTTCTTCTGAGACTCAATCTAAAGGAATAAGCAAAATTATTCAACAAAATAATTATACCAATATTCTTCTCCATGAACTTGGCGATAAATTTGTACAAAATCAACTTTTACAAAATGTTCTTAAAGATAAAAGAGTTCAAAAAAAGTATACTGAAGAAACAAAGAAAGCTACGTATTTCCAACCCACTTCAGTAACTCAAAATGTTTTTACAAATTCTCAACAAATAATCAAGGACATTGATGCTAAGCTTGAAGCATTAAAACTTGATTCCAGACTCATAATTAATACTCTGTCCAACCCAGACATGACTATTGAATCTGACATCAGTGAAGATTTTGATCCTATGGCTGAATTGGATAGATTAAATTTTATTCAATATCAGATCAATCCCATAAATCATGCTCGCAAGGCACAAACTTATGGCAATTATCAAAATCCTCTTCCCAAAACTAGAAATTATTATCCAAGGCCATCTTTACCAGACATGCAGTATGAAGAACGTTCATTACAAGCATTTGGTTCATTTTCTACAGGTAATCTCTATATTTGGAATATAGATGGTTTATCTGAAGAAAGTGTTATTGAAGTAACCCAAGAAATGGTTATGCTTGCCTCTACTCATCGTAGTGAAGGTAAAGATGATAAAACGGTCGCTCATGTTATCATCGCTGGCTTTTCTGGGTTAATCAAAGGATGGTGGGATAATTATCTTACCATAGGTGAACAACAAGCTATTTTACAAGCAGTTAAAATTGGTCATGATGGACAACCAATGAAAACTAAAGAAGGTCAATTTATTCTTGATTATGTAATTACTCTTATTGTTAGCATTCTTAAGCACTTTATTGGGGATCCAGGTGAATTTCAAGGTAAATCTAAGGATCTACTTATGATTCACAAATGTCCTACTCTTAGCCATTTCAGATGGTACAAGGACATTTTCCTCAAAAAGGTTATGCAACAATCTGAAGCAAGTAATCCATTTTGGAAACGAAAGTTTCTTTCTGGTTTACCTGCTATCTTTGCAGAAACAGTTAGGAATAAATTACAAGATCAGTATCAAGGAGATATCCCATATGAACGCCTTACATATGGAGATTTAATCTCATTTATTAATAAATGCGCTCTGCAATTATGTAATGATCTTAGGCTTAAACATCAGCTTAAGAAACAGCATATCACAGGGCCCAAAGAACTTGGTGATTTCTGTCAATAATATGGATTTGAAGATTTTAGATTACCACAATCTAATTCCAAATCCAAACAGCTTTACAGATCTCATCCAGCTTGCTAGTACAAATCTAAAAAACCTTATGGGCCTAAGTTGCCTAAGGATTTAGATAAATAATATAGTAGGCCCAAAAGGCATGAGATTCATAAGCCCAAGCCCGAACAATTTAAGAACCATTACAAGCCCAATCCAACTTCAAAGCCTGTATGCTTTAAGTGTGGACGACCTGGCCATTATGCAAAGTCTTGCAGAACGACCCAAAATATTCATACTTTAAAAGCCCCAGAAGAAATTAAGAACATGTTTCTTAATGTCTTAATGGACTCTGAAGCTGATTCTTCTGATGAAGATTTCCAAATCTTCAATATCAATCGTTTCTCTTCTGATTCAGACATCTCTGATGATTCTGATGACGGAGCCGGAAAATGTCACTGTAACAACATAAATTGTTCTCACAAAACAATTAATATGTTGTCTAACAAGAAACAATCTAGTATCTTATTAGATTTTGTTGACAAGATTGAAGATCCTAATTTAAAAAATGAATATCTTCAACACATTAAAACTTCATTAACTTCCTCTCAAAACATTCCTGTGGTTGTTCAACCATTCTACAGTCACAAAGAAGTTATAGATAGATTCAAGTCTTCTATTTCTTCATCTCCTGCCAGTATTTCTGATCTCCAACATGAAGTAAACAATATCAAAAAAGATATTGCTTTAATTAAACAATCTCAACTATATTTAGATCTGAAAGTTCAGAATCTGCATATAGTTCCTCAAGAAGCTTCTTCTTCCGAACCCGTTCCTCAAGAAGAACCTACTCCTCAATTTTTGAGCAATATTAAACAAAGTGTTCCTCATAATTTTACAATTCAAAAATGGTACGTTTCTGTTGATCTTTTTTATTAAGAAAGAGATCTTGATTTCTACCATTGCCCTGATTGATTCAGAAGTTGATATGAATTGTATCCAAGAAAGTATTGTTCCCGCACAATACTTTACCATCACAAATCAAAAATTGTACACCACTGACAATTCACAATTAAATATTCAATACAAACTTACCAATGCACATATCTGCAAAGATAAAGTTTGTATCAAGCAACATTTTCTCCTTGTTCAAAACATGGAACAGAAAATGATTCTAGGAACTCCTTTTATCTCTGCAATCTCACCGTTTACAGTTACTAAAGAAGGTATTAAGGCTACCTACTTAGGAACCGGTGTTGAATTTAAGTTTTTGTTTAAACCTGAAATATTCGAAGTTAATCACATGGATCGCAAGATTCAATGTCTTAATTTCATTTCTCAGAAACAACAACATTTAAATTCACTTAAACAAGAAATAGCTTACAAAAGGATCGACGAACAAATTCAGGATCCTAAATTGCAATCTCAGATTGTTCAATTTCAGGAACATCTTCAAAAGGAATTATGTTCAAATCTTCCTAATGCTTTCTGACACAGGAAACAACACTGTGTTTATTTTCCCTGTGAACCAGGTTTTAATGAAAGAAAAATTCCAACCAAAGCTAGGCCAATTCAAATGAATTCCGAGCTTATGGAATATTGTAAACAAGAAATTCAACAATTGCTGAATAAGAATCTCATTCGCCATTCTAAGTCTCCTTGGAGTTGTTCAGCATTCTATGTCAGAAAAGTTGCTGAACTCGAGCGTGGTAGTCCCCGTCTAGTCATCAATTATAAGCCCCTTAATCAGGTCTTACGATGGATTAGATACCCCATTCCTCATCAACAAGATCTTCTGAAAAGATTACATTCAGCATGTGTCTTTTCTAAGTTTGATCTCAAGTCTGGATTTTGGCAAATTCAGATTCATCCCAAGGATCGGTACAAAACCGCCTTCAATGTTCCCTTTGGACATTACGAATGGAATGTAATGCCCTTTGGTCTAAAAAATGCACCGAGTGAATTTCAGAAAATCATGAACAAAATTCTCTCTCATTTTTCTCATTTTACAATTTTGTATATCGATGATATACTCGTTTTCTCTAAGTCTATTGCAGCCCATTGGAAACACTTGTATCAATTTGAAAAATGTATTAAAAAATGGTTTGGTTTTATCACCTACCAAAATTAATCTTTTTCAAACAAATGTTCATTTTTTAGGTCATACAATCTCCCATGGTATGATCACTCCTTTTTCAAGAGCAATTGATTTTGCTGACAAATTCCCTGATGAAATTTGGGACAAAACCCAATTACAAAGATTTTTTGGATCTTTGAATTATGTTGCTGATTTTTACAAAGGCCTCCGAGTTTTACTAAAGCCCTTTTACACTTAAGCAAAATCCAGGTCCATGGACAACAACCCATTTTCAAATAGTGCGTCAAGTCAAAGCCCAAGTCAAGAGTCTTCCTTGTTTAGGAATCTCAGATCCCAAGGCTTTCAAGATCGTAGAAACAGATGCGTCTAACCAAGGTTATGGTGGTATCCTCAAACAGCGTCTACCTGATTCTACTTCAATCCAATTAGTCCGATACCATTCTGGTATTTGGAATTCTGTACAGATCAATTATTCAACTGTGAAAAAAGAAGTTTTATCGATTGTTTTATGCATCATGAAATTTCAAGATGATTTAACAAATCAAAAGTTTCTTTTACGAGTTGATTGCAAATCTGCCAAAGAGATTTTAACTAAAGATGTTTTAAATCTCGTTTCAAAACAGATTTTCCCCAGATGGCAAGATTTGATTTCTGCATTTGATTTTGACATCGAATATATAAAGGGAGCAGACAATTCTCTTGCTGACTTCCTCACAAGAGAGTTTATCCAAAAATGAGTTCACAGAGCTCATCTTCTTCGCAAGTTTCCTCTGCAAGACCCCAATTCAAGTCCCAATATATATGCTATGCTGCCTACTGCGACACAACAAAAACCTCCTTTTTCTTATGCAACAACCCTTACCAATCCCTTTCAGCCTTTTCAGGAAGCTGAATCAAGTCAAACAATGGCTTCCTTTCAGAAGCCCCAAATTCATTCCAATCAATATGTGACAAAGACCTGTCTCGAGCCTCTTCTCATGCTCGAACCAAGTCGTTATTCTCTCATCAAGGATCCGCAAGCAATAGCCTGTCATGTCTTCTCTTCACAGATTCTCTATGAAGAAGCTGATGGTCTCAAGAATCAAAGATTTTATGAGTTCATCCTGGTCGACACTGACTCTGTGGTGATTACTCATAACAAGAAGTCTAATTCTGATAAGATTTCTCATTCTAAGTGTCAGATCTTGAAGATTTTGACAAAAGCTGACTGGAAGCAACATCCTAGCTCCCACAAGAAGTTCTGTGTTAATTTCCTTCCTGCATCTTACAATTATCAAGACTACAAGCAAGCATGGAATCAAGCTTTTCTTGTTCCCTCACAGAATTGCTCCCATTCATGGTTTTTCTTCTTCTGCAAGAAATTCATGCAAGCTTCAATTCCTTTGTGGTTCCAACATAAATGGTGGAATCATTTCGGTGCCAAAGATGGGATTCTTCCTCCTCCTGTCAATGAAGGATGGTCCCTTTTCAAGTCCAAGTTTCAACCACCATCCCCGGTTCCTCAACAAGTCCTGTTGTTGTGGTTCTTCATCAAGTTCAATCTGACATGGATTTCCTGTTGGGGTTTCTCTGTCTCTGCTCTTACTACAATCAATCAGTCAGCACAACCACCCCTCTGGTTCTGCCGTCGATTCAAGATCAAGTGGTGGCCGACCTTCGACCACAGTCACGCTACAAAAGATGGTGTTTCTCGATTCTTCTCTGGACAGCTTGTTCCTGCTGCCCCAATCCTGAGGCCTTCTCAAGTTCCAACTCAAGCAAAGCTTCTTAAGGATCATATTAAGAAGCAACTACAAGGTAAACCAACGAGAGCTCAACTCCTTGAGACTCTCTCCATGACAGCTTCAGAAAATTTAGATGAAGAAGATGAAGCTACAGAGTCCTCCAGTGGACCCTCCAACGAGGATGACTGTTATGGCATATTTCCGCCATTCACGTCAACCTGACCCTACAATAATTATGGTGTCTCTCCATAATTCCAATCACCTACCAGCACTCGCCAGCAGACAAAAATGCTTTCGGTCACAGTACCCGACAAACATCTTTCTTTTATTGTTTACAAGAGGACGCGTGTATCTACAGTTGATCCACTCATCCACAAAAGTCAAAAGGTGAATAATGAAGCATCTTCAACTATTCTCCTTCAATTATCACAAGAAGACAAGTAGGAGATAAGCCTCCAACTCATCTCTTTCCAGAAGCCTTATCGCTTCTTGGGTTTCCTTTTATTATAAATATAGCCACTCGTCTTCATTATCAGACAGACGATTGTAAAACCCCAAACCTGACTGTAACCCTTAGACTACGATTGTAAGCTTTCCTCTCCTATTATCCTATAAGTCTCTTGTACATATTTTATTTCAATAAAAGCATATTATCTATTTAGTTTGTTTTCTTCAAAACTTATCTTGGATCTAGTCTCTGATAAGATCTTACAGTTAAACTTCAAGTGTAAAACAGGAAACTGTCTTGGAGCTGTATCGATCGATTGATCTAGATCAAGGATAATCTTGAAACTTTGATTATCTTGTTTGGTTTTAGTTGAATATACCTGTTCTTGTTTATCTTCTTCTCCTCTTGTATTTTATTCTCTATCTTTGTTATGTATGTTTAGATTGTTTTCTTCAGTCCTAACAGTCCTGGGTAACAATATCTTCCTCTCTATAAAGATTGGAGATTGGTTCCTATAAGATACAAGGAAGCTTTATGGGAAAGAATAAAGGTATGTAACTATTCATATTTTAATATAAATTGGATGACATATAGAACATATTTGCCACTTTGGCATATTACATTATTTATTTTCCTTGTGGATGTAGAGCACAATTGCTTTTAGGGATGAAGATATGAAAAGGATGCCACTTATTAGGCGCATGACATTGTCCACTGTTGCTCATCAATATATAGATTACAGGATGGAATTGTATAAGAAATACTATTTTGATAAAGAACCGCGTGTGCGAAGGATATGTCCTCAAAATTTTGCAGTTTTAGAGATTGTTGCAGTGTTCATGATATTAATTAATTATTTTTCATTTATATATAGACCACCTTCCTAGTGCTTTCCTTCGCATGACTGTTTATTTTGCTTTTAGCTATTTGTGTTTCTTCTTCACCATTTTGTGCATTTGTTTTGTTTAATTCACCATTAGAAATTTTCTAGGCGGGAATCGATCATTATAAATTCACCATTTTGTGCTTTTGTTTTGTTTAATGCAACATTTGTAATCAACCAAACTTGATCCAAGGTTATTAAGGAACCCCAGAACTTGCATCAATTCTCTAGCTGTGTAGCTACTTTGCAGTTTTAGAGATTGTTTCATAGTTATAAAAACCAATACTTCAATAGTTTGTTCTTTTCTGATTGTGTCATGGTTGCAGCATCATTACTTCAGTATATGCTACCTTGAAGATTGTGTGTGGTTCTTGCATCATTAGTTGTTTTCTTGTCAAACATTTCATGATTTTGAATTGCATGTTTGTTGTGATAGAGATTATGCGTGGCAAAGGCATCATCAAGGTTCATGTTCACAGTTTCTTCTTAGAAGTTTCTGTTTTGAGTTGTTCACAGTTTCTTCTTAGAAGTTCCTATATGTTTGTCAGGATTTTCATTGAAAAATAAGTATAGCATTAAGTATAGATGGATCTAGCATTTTTTTTCTGGTAGAGCCCACGAATAGCAGACAATACTACATTCTTTCATGAAAAAATAAGTCAATAACTGCATGTTAACTATGAATTTTTCTAGTCTATCAGATATGTTCACTGTTATAGGAAAATTCATTAATTTATTTTCATATTTTTAGGGAAAATCGGTAAAGAATAAAGTAGTTCGTGCTAAGCAAACAATGGGCCATACATCTAGATCGAAGTCCTATGGACGTGCCCGAAAAGATTATGTATGTATATATTTTTTTCATTTTATTATTTAACAGTTTTAATAAATGTACAAAAATATGATCTAATTATTTTTTGGTTCTTCAATTCATATGTAGAAGAAGCTGCGTGGAGAATTTCCTGATCCTCTTTTATTCTTTCGTTTCACCCACACAAAAAATTAAAGATAATTCTTGGATTGATGAGCCATCGCAAGAGAAAGGGGTAACTGTTTTTAATTAATATTTTGATTTTCAGTTAGTTTATATTAGATTTTAATTTTCTTAATTATGAATAGTTCTAAGTATTTTTGCAAGGTTTCCATGGATAATTCCTTTCAATCTTGAATTGAGGATGGATTGGAAGACTCAGAAGAGTTCCGCACACAAGTTTATGTGGAGCAAATGGGTCCTGAAACCCGAAATAGAGTTTGGGGCTATGGGAATGGTGTGACTCCTGATTTGGTGTCTTATGCCTTGGGTAGTGCTAGTAGTTCATCAAGGAGAGGATCAAAAACTAGAGAAGCCTTCTTGGAGTCTCAATGCCTAGAAATGAAGACCAAGCATGAGGCTATGCAGAAGGAACTGGATGAGTTACGGGCTCAACAACAACAAAAACAACAATATCAACAAATGATGATGATGTTCATGCATGCTATGCAGTCGCGGGGGACCATGGAGAGCTCTCAACCATCACACCAGTCAGGAAAAAATCAACCATTTTAGCCTCCTTATCCTATGAATCTGATGCATCCTATTGGACATATGCCTTTCGTGCTACCCTCACAACATTCTTTTGATAACTCTCATCATTCTAACAGTGTTCCATTAGGTGGATTTAGCGGACTGTTTTCTGGTAATATGTCTGATGCAGATATAGTTAGGCTTATTAGAACATCTGGAGGATCAGGGACACATTCGGGTTCAAATTCAGGTAGTTGATTGGACCGTCTACTTATCTTTACTAGCGGATGTACGATATGTATTTTTGTTCATGGTGAAGATGTATGACACATATTTGGGACGTCAAATATATGACATTTTGTTTGATATTAATATTATTTTAAGATTAGGTGCAATTTTTTTTAAATGTTTACAAAACCTATTGGTGGATAATATTGAGGTCTTGGCGGATAACGAGCAAAATTTCATGGCGGTTATGAAGTCATTCGTTGCGGATAATATTAATGTCTGGCAGATAATATTAAATTACAGGTGGATATAGGTGTTGCCCAATATGAATTCCTGACGATTAAAAACTCATTCCTGGCGTATACATGTGTCGCCATTCTGGAGTCCCGGCGTTTAACAATTTGTAGCCGGCGTATGTATGTGTTGCCCAATCAATTACTTTGTCAAATATAAGTGCCACGAAAAAACTGTAATGCCATTTATATCCGCTACTATTTTATGCAAGCGGATACATACAGATATATATATATAAATTCAAAATTACTAAGGGACATCCGCCGGGACAATCCCTTTCCCGATGCCAGTTTTGCCAATGGATATAGTATGTTTTGCACTGGGAGTATGCCTTTAGTGTCATATATTTATCCATCAGAATTGCCCATTTTTGTAGTAGTGAGCTATGTTGGCCATGGAGCATATTATTTTCTGGAGTGAGGAACAAAGTTGGAACAAAATATGAATTATATGTGATAAGCGTTTCAGGCAAAATGTAAATATTGCCTCATTTGATTTGGAAGATCCCAATCTTATGGAGATTTTGGAGTGTATCATTACCTTGAAGATCTACATGTCAAAGTTCAGTTTTTCACTAGTTAAATATCATGATTGTTGGATGTACACAAATTTTTTGAGTGTATGCATAAGAAACACCCATCTTTTGTATCTGAGAGATGGGTTTTTTATGTAGTTGCTCTTTTTAGTTGATTAAGGTTCTGTTTGGTTCACTGTAAATCTATTGTAAATGAAAATGATTTGGCTTGGAAATATTTTTCCAAACCAAATACATTTTCATGTCTATTTTCAATATGCTTGGTGGTGGATGAAAAATGTCTTGCAATTTTTTCTATCTAGGATTTACTTACTATATGAAATTAGAACTTGGCAAAAAATTGATATTTAATCATCCACATTTCCGTAATAAGATCATATAACATGCACATTATCAAAAATAAACATGTGAGTAAATGCGGGTAAGAAAATAAATGCTTCCGCAAATTGATTTCAGTGCCTTGAGTGGTGACATCGTTTTGTTACAAATCCTTGCATACACGATAAGTCTTACAAATTAATTTTCATAATTTTTTTTTTCATGTGACCTAACAAACACCTGAAAGTAGAAGTTTCAACAAATTAATTACTTTTACAACTGACTAACAATTAATTATAATTATAAAAAAGAAAATCATGGGGTCATTGTAAATTCCAAATTTTTAGTCTCATTTGAAATTGACAAAAATGTAGAAAAAAAAGGTGAGTTCTTATGTTCTTCACTATTATAGCAATTGGTTTGATTTGATTTGATTTTATCGAGAGAAAAACAATAAACTACTTGATATACACGTAATTATTACAAATTATGACCCTTAATTTATATATGTTAGTGCTTCAATTAATATATTTTATTCTAATTATTTCAACTTTTATGTTTTTGTAGGAATCTGCGCGCGGTGAACGATAAAGTCGCATTAAGGCGACAAATTTGAGAAAATGATTAATTTGTCGATTCTAGCGGTGGTACAAAAGAGTGGTTCACACATCTAAGCCTAACCCAACTTACTTTAACCAAGCTCAAGCCCAAGCCCAGAAAGCTAGAATCCTAAACCCAGCCTAACAAGGAAATAGGGAAACCCTATTTAGGTTTCTCTATTACCTTCTCTTAAGGGACTCCTCCTCTCGTCCACGTTTTTCTTCCTTTCTTTTCCAGCCTCCATCTCCACCTCCACCAGGGCAGAGACAGAGCTCTCTCGCCACTAACCAACCACCACCTCGCCACTAATCAACCTCGCCACCGCCACTAACCAGCCACCTTCACCTCGCCACAGTTCTCTCTGTCCATAACACAGCCACCACCACCATCTCCCTCCATCTCTCTCACCGCCACCATCACTCGAACACCATCGCCACCACCGCGCGCATACACCGCCGCGAAACAGGGCACCTCCCTGTTTCGCTTCCTGTTCCTCGCCATCTTTCCGCTTTCTCTCTTCTCCAAGGTTCTCCCTCCTTCACGCCTCTCCCTGTTAGAGCACCACCACCACGAGAACCTCGCTACCACCACGAAACAGGAAGAACACCACCCTGTTTCAGCTCCCTGTTTCTCGTCCTCTCTCTCGCGGTTTTGTTATTATCTCTGTTCCTTCACCCTCTCTCTTTGTTCTTGCAGGTACAGGAGCGATTGGGAGGAGAGGAAGCTCGCGAGGAGCGGAGAACGGAGGCGGGAAGGGCGCGTCTCGCTGGAGAAGACGAAGGAAGCAGCAGAGCGGGTTTCGCGCGGGAGAAACTGTTTTTCATTTTTGAAAAACGGTTTTGGCTATTGCCACCCCGAGAACTTGTAAGAGCCACCACAGAGCCTTTTTAGCTATTTTTCTCGGGATTCGTGCGCGGACAGGAAGTGATGGATTCCTCCTTGATTGATGCTGTGACCACCACCACCATGAGTCACTAAACCCCACGCAAGGTGAAGAGGTGAACTCCTAGATGTAACGCACTAGATTAGTAATTGATTCGCTCTAAGTGTTCACGATGAATAATGATGTTTAATGATTCTCACTTTTATTTAATATAGAAATTTATGTTATTTTAGTGACAGAGATTTCATAGATTTCTTCGTAGATTTTTATTACTCCGGTGATTATCCTTTCTTCTCCATATAAGCTTAGTCACGCTTTTCTTATGTGTGGAATGTTTAAAGATTAATTGATTCCGGTATGTTAGTTATATGTGATCGTCATTTATTACGGTATTGTCTCCGGATATATCGTAAGTTTAGGATATCACATATGACAAACCTTTGTGCTTTTCTTAGAAGAAGTGAAATCTTAAATTCATTTATACTAGGATATATTAATGATTAAAAGATTATTTTTCCGATTACGTCATTTGGGATGTGAAACACGTAGTTGAGTCATCATAGCGAATCATTACTAGTTAGCGTGTGAAGTCTAGGAGGGATTCTTGGAACCTTGTGATTTTTCTAAACTTAATTTTCATTAAATTAAATTAAATTTCGTATTTTAAATTTGTTAGAATTTATTAGCTTTAGTTTCGCATAGTTTGTTTTCCTTAACCTTGTTTTGTAGATCGTTTTTTCTCGTGGGATCGACACCCCATTCTTTACTGCAATTGACCGCGTGTATTGTTTGGGCGTAATCACTACTTTAATTTACAAAATTAATTGAGGTTTAAAATGTTAAGTTTTTAGTCTTTAAATGACAAATTTTGGTCTCAAATTGTTAAAAAAAAAAATTTCCGTGTGATTTATTTTATAGATAAAATTTTAATGAGGATAAATTTGTTGAGACAAATATTCATATTTTCTTTCTCGGTTCTTTTTCTTTCCAAAGATGGTTGATGTCCCCTTGTCCAATTCGATGGTGTTTAACTCATTTTATAACATTCCCTTAGTTTTTACAGTTTTATATTATCCGATTAAAATTTACATGCTACTATCCTATGGAATGTAGGGCTGAACAAAAAACCGATCAAACCGACCGAACCGATCAATACCAAACCGATTGGTTCGGTTTAAATTCGGTTCGGATCGGTTTCGGTTTAAAAAAATGTAAAACCGAAGTGGTCGGTTCGGTTTTCGGTTTCTATGTGATTTAAACCGACCAAACCGAACCGAACCGAACCGAATATTTAAATATATTATATTATTTATATATAAAAATAAAATATATTTATATATAAATAATATAATATGTTTAAATATTCGGTTCGGTTCGGTTTTATTTCGGTTTTGATTCGATTTTAGTCGGTTCGGTTCGGTTACGGTTTGCATAAATTGGAATCGGTTCGATTTCGGATCGGTTTTGTTAATGGTCGGTTCGGTTTCGGTTTGAAAATTTTAAAACCGACCTAAGTCGGCTCGGTTCACGATTTAGGTGAAAAACCGAACCGACGGTTCGGTTTTCAGCCCTAATGGAATGGTTTCAATTGTTTGTTATTTGTTATTATCATTAGTAGAGTATGGGAGATTAGAAATAACTCAATATTCCATTATTATGTCGGAACATTCCAAAAGCTAATAATAAAATTAAGAAGATCATTGCTTTATGGAAGAAACAATTTGTTGGTGTTACACATGCAAAATCACGATCAGTCCCAACTTGGCGCAGGTTTCAAAGCAGATACTAGTTTTTTTTTTTTTTTTTTTTCTCTAAATGGTAATGGTTGAAATAACATTGAAGTTGCAATAAAGTGTTGTCCCATGATGATAGTTTCATGGTTGTAGGGAAGGCTTTTGATTTTGATAATAAACAATCGAAATTTGGTCTCAAATTGTTAAAAAAAAAAATTGTGTGATTTATTTTATAGATAAATCTCAATGAGGATACATTTGTTGAGACAGATATTCATATTTTCATTCTATGTTATTTTTCTTTCCAAACATGGTTGATGTCCCCTTGCCCAATTCAATGGCACTCAACTCCTTTTATAACATTCCCTCAGTTTTTACATTTTATATTCTCCAATCAAAATTTACATCCATAATCATATGAAATGGTTTCAATTGTTTGTTATTTGTTATTATCATTAGCAGTATATGGAAGATTAAAAATAACTCAATATTCCATCATACGACTTGGAACATTCCAAAAGCTAATTAAGATTAGGAGGATAATTGCTCTATGGAAAAAACAATTGGTTGGTGTTACACACATGCAAGATCAAGATCAAGATCAATCCCAACTTGATGCAGGTTTAAAAGTAGATACTAGTTATTTCCTTCTTTAAGAGCATTTCCAATGGATCCCCTAAACCATTCTCCAATTTAGGTGTCTCGTGTGAAAAATTGCATGCTCCAATGGAACTCCTAAACCATTCTCCATTTTAACTTCACATTCAACTTTCCCCTAAATTAGGAGCAACCAACCATCCCCTAAAATTTGAAATATCATTAAAATATTCCAAATCTTTAATTTTCAAATTAAAAACAAAATAAATAAAAATTCAAAACGAAAGGAATATAGAGATGAAAAGTGTAAGATATATTTAAATAATGATTAAAAATTAAAATAGGGGACGTGATTGGAGTGATGAAGAAATATGAAACCCTAAATTTTGTTTTTGGTTAAAATGAGAAATAATTGATCCTCCATTTCAACTTTTACCATTGGAGATGCTCTAAATGGTAATGGTTGGAACTTTTATTAAATTTCTTCAAGTTGATAAAGACAAGTTCAAACAAGAGCATGTAGCTCTATTTGCCATGGAGCAGATTATTAGCTAGAGTCGGAACAAAGTTGGAACAAGATATGAGATATATGTCGTATATATAAATATTGCCTCATCCGAGTTGGAAGATCCCAATCTTGTGGAGATTTTGGAGCGTATCAATACCTTGATCTACACATCAAAGTCTAGTTTTTTCACTAGTTAAATATCATGATTGTTGGATGTATACAAATTTGCTGCGTACATTTATAAGAAGCACCCAACATTTGTATCCGAGAGGGATGTGTTGATGTAGTTGTTCCTTTTGGTTGATTAATTAAGGCCCTGGTTCACCGTAAATCTATCGTAAATGAAAATGATAGTTTCATGTCCATTTTCAATATGTTTGGTGGCGAATGAAAAACGTCCTGCAAATTTATTATTATTTTTTGTCTTGTCTAGTTTGACTTATTATATGAAAAATATAATTTGGCAAAAAATTGTTATTAATCATTCATATTTTTATAATAAGATCATATAACATGCACATTACCAGAAAATAAACATGTGAGTAAATGCTTTCGCAAATTGATTTCAGTGCCTTGAATGGTGATATAGTTTTGTTACAAATCCTTACATATACAATAAGTCTTGCAAATTAATTTATCATAAAAAAATTTCATGTAACCTTCAAGCACCTACAAATAGAAATTTCAGCAAATTAATTACTTTTACCGCAAATTCACACCGATATATTATTATAAAAAAGAAAATCATAGTCTTTGTAATTGGGAGCCCTTCTAGGGAGTGAGGTTGAGAATGCGAGGTGGAACCACCATTCATTATTCTCGAGATGCGTTCATTGGCAACATCTCAAGGATGATAGATGGTGGTGGCGGGCCTCGCTCTCTCTCCCTCGCTCCCTAAAATCAAGGAACTTCCGAATTTTCACTCCCACTTGAAAGGGAAATTCTAAATGTCGAGGGAAAGAGCGAGGAAACCAGCGAGGTAAATGAGGTGGCGGGGGGTGAACCGTTCACCCCCCTCGAGATGCTTTTCGCACGCGCATCTCGAAGGGGGTGAACGGTTCACCCCCCGCCACCTCGTTTACCTCGCTGGTTTCCTCGCCCTTTCCCTCGACACATAGAAAAGCTCTGCTTGAAAATATGACAAAAATGTAATAAAAAAAAGTGAGGTTTAAAATGTAATAAAAAAAGAAGAAGTGAGTTTTTATGTTCTTCGCTCTTATCGCAATTGGTTTTGATTTGATTTGATTTTATCGAGAGAAAAACAATAGACCACTTTAATTTACATCTCTCTCACGTAGTGGTTTGGTACACGTGTGAAACCCAACCCGATATATCGTTTTACGCAACAAAACCATCAAACAAAACGAGAGGCAACGAAGAAACCCTAAACTTCGATGCGAGATCTCGCGAGACTCAATCGTCTCTGTATATCTCTCTCGTTGAAAATCAATAAAAATTGCAACTTGGCGATAAGTTCAGTTTTGGGAGATTTCTGGTTATCTCTCTCTTCTCTTCATCTCTTGAAGTGAGTTTCTGAACTCTTTTTCTCTCTCACTTGGTTTATTGTACTGTTTATGCCTTTCTGTGTTGACTTTTTCATGAAAGATTTGGTTTTTAGGGCGAAATGGAAGAAATTGAGAAATGGGTTTTGTTTGAAATGGTGAAATATTGTAGGGTTTAGTTGAAGACTGGGGAGAAAATTGGATGAAGGGTCTTTTGGGGAGAAGGTTGGAACTTGGGGGAAATGAACAAAAGGGGCTGTTAAAAAACACTCGGAATTTAGTGATTTGATGAAGAAAGTTTGGAGTGAGTGTTAGTACGGAAATGTTATAGTTGGGACAGTTGGAGGTTTGAAAGGAAATGTCCGAAAAATGAACAAATTCCAGGACTTGTTTTCACGTGTGATTCAACCCCATGATGATGTTACTTGCTAGTTGCTATACAAAAACATGGGTTAAGATGTATAAACCCAGAATTGATTTTGACCCGTGATTTTATTTTCTTCAAAGAAAAAAGTGATCTATAATAAATTGATAAATTACCTGTCTTGTAGTTAAAATTTCGAACTTGTGAGTTTTACCGGGAAGTGGCAATGTGAGAGGGTTTTAGTAGGATTCTTGGAATGTTGTGAAGAAGAAACCTGGGGTTTGGCAGAGTGCTATGTGTAAAACATCTTGTACCTGTTTGTTTTGAACAATGAGAATTTACAGTTATTGTTCACCGGCGTAAGCAATCTTGTCAAAACATGTCAATTCTTGTGTTTTTGTGTCGCGCGTTCTAGCTGTTTTTAATTCTGTTGTAGTATATGTTTTTGTAGTCTTTTGGGTCGAACACATGGTGAGTTGGCTGATTCATCAACATGTGGTGTTTTATGGATTTGATCAATCGAGGGGATTCGTGTCAAAATAGATAAGTGAAGGTTCCAAACACTGAGTTCAAGATGGAGAAATTCATTGGAGGGAATAACAGAATAACTGAGGGTTTTGGTGTCGTCCAAGTCCTGGGCATCTAAATTTTGGTGGAGTTAATGAGGATAAATTCTCTACATGAAGAATGAAAATAGGGAAGGCTTTGACCTCCGGGATTCTATTACTCTTGGGTTGTGATTGGAGAAAGAAATCATAGGAAGTCACTTACAATGTGATGCATGAGAAGTTTGCATTATCTCTTTGGAAGAAGTTGTAGACTACCTACATGACAAAGTATGCGAATATGAATGAATACTTGAACTTCTGCGAATTTAATGAATTTGTTAAACGTGGGAAATGGAAGGATCAGGCCAGGCTTGCCAATTCTTATATTTTTTTAATCAGCAAAACTTCTGAACTCTTTCTCTCTCTCTTTGTTTATCATATTGTGTTGTGCCTTTTGTGTGGGAATTTTTCATGAAAGGTTTGGTTTTTAGGGCGAAATGGAAGAAATTGAGAAATGGATTTTATTTTGAAGTTGTGACTTAATGTAGGGTTTAGTTGATGAGTGGGGAGAAAATGGGGGGAAATGGAGTGTTTTTTGGGGGAGAAGGTTGAAACTTAGGGGAAATGAACAAAAGGGGTTGTTCAGAAACACTCAGATTTTTAGTGATTTTATGAGGAAAGTTTGGAATGAGTGTGTTTGTAGTGAAATAATATAGTTGGGACAGTTGGAGATTTGAAAGGAAATGTCCAAAAAATGAACAAATTCCATGACTCTTTTCATGTGTGATTCAATCCCATCAGACTTTTTCATGAAAGGTTCGGATTTTCGGGCGAAATGGAAGAATTTGAGAAATGGGTTTTGTTTCAAATTGTGAAATTTTGTAGGGTATAGTTGAAGAGTGGGGAGAAAATTGGGGGTGGAAATGAAGTGTTTTTTGGAAGAGAAGGTTGGAACTTGGGGAAATGAACAAAAAGGGTTGTTCAGAAGCACTCGGATTTTAATGATTTGATGAGGAAAGTTTGGAATAAGTGTGTTTGTAGTTGGGACAGTTGGAGATTTGAAAGGAAATGTCCAAAAAATGAACAAACTCCATGACTTGTTTTCATGTGTGATTCAACCCCATGATGATGTTACTTGCTAGTTGCTAAGATCGGTTAAGATGTATAAACCCATAATTGATTTTGAATTGTGATTTTATTTTCTTCAAAGAAAAAAGTGATCTATTAGTCGATAAATTACCTGTCTTGTAGTAAAATTTTCTAACTTGTGAATTTTACCGGGAAGTGGCAATGTGAGAGGGTTTAAGAAGGATTTCTTGGAATGTTGTGAAGAAGAAACCTGGGGTTTGGCAGAGTGCAATGTGCAAAACATCTTGTACTTGTTCGTTTTGTACAATGAGAATTGACAGTTATTGCTCACAGGCATAGGCAATCTTGTCAAAACATGTCAATTCTTGTGTTTTTGTGTGGTGTATTCTAGCTGTCTTTTTGTCTGTTTTAGCATACGTTGTTGTACTCTTTTGGGTCGAACAAATGGTGAGTTGGCTGATTCATCTACATGTTGTTGCATTCTAGCTGTCTTCTTATCTGTTTTAGCATATGTTGTTGTACTCTTTTTGGTCGAACAAATGGTGAGTTGGCTGATTCATCTACATGTGGTGTTTTATGGATTTTCAATAGAGGGAAATTTGTGTCAAGATACGTGAAGGCTCCAAACGCAAACTTCAAGTTGGAGAAATTCATTGGAAGGAATAACTTTGGGTTTTGGTGTCGTCCAAGTCCTGGGCATCTAAATTTTGGTGGAGTTATGAGGGAAAATTCCCTACATGAAGGATGAAAATAGGGAGGGCTTTGAGTCGCTTTGACCTCCGAGATTCTAGTACTCTTGGGTTGTGATTGGAGAAAGAAAACATAGGAAGTCACTTACAATGACAAAGTCTGTGAATATGAATTAATACTTGAACTTCTGTGAATTTAATGAATTTGTTAAATGTGGGAAATGGAAGGATCAGGCCAGGCTTGTCAATTCTCATATTTTTTTTAATTAGCGAAACAAGATTTCAATGAGAGGGGGGAAAAAGCTTATAAGAAGATGAGTCTCTGTGAGTGAAAAACTCAGAAAGTAAACCTCGAAACTGTGAAAGAAATTAGAATAGGAAGCGTTACATTCCATCCCAGCCAAACAGATGCTCGTTAAGAGTCACACTTAGACCCCCACTCCCAAACCATGATCTTGATCTCTTCGAAGACTTGAACAGATTTTTAATTCCCTTAGATATCGTAGTATTTATTTCTATCCAAATAGCAACGATTGTGGCGATGAGAAATCTGTCCCACAACCATCTTCCCTTGTCTGAGATATTTGCCTTTACCCATTCATACGACCAATCCATTGTCACTTCTTATTCTTTCCCAATTGTCTTGAGCACTTGGTGATAACCTTGTTCCATAGGAAAGACACCATAGAATTTGATATGTCGGTGTGGCACTTCCGTGTTTAGTCTAATGAATTTAGAAAGATGGATGTTGGAGGAGATAGTTAATTGAGAATAAATATGGATTATATATGTATAAAACCCAATAAAACTATCATACTTGAACATATTTTACAAGTGAGGTTGTCTTTCGTTATGGTGGCCCAGTACTAAAGAATCGATTTCTCTTGGAGGATGAGATGGTCCAATTGGATGTGCTACCCCTTTAAAAACTCCCGAGTCTCTTCTTTCCTTGTGATTCAAGTGATGACATGTGGTAAATGATTCCATATGATTCCCTCCGTATCAGTCACTCACCCATTGTTTGAAGCTTTAATGTATCATTGTTTCAATCTTAAATTCATTAAGTGTACTCAAATAACTTTGGGCATGTTACAGAGAAGTCAGGTCTTCACAGATGGTTTGAGCTTTCATTTGTCTCATTGCGCAATCCATACTTCCCTTCTACTTGCACTCCCTTTGCTCTCAAGATGTATTTTGTTTTTAGTTTTCTTAATACTGCTGGTCACGTGAAAAAATGCGAGTTTCTGGATCTACCCTAATAATACTTAGTTTACCCACTTTAAGTTTTTTAAGAAACAGATATATGAGAACTTAAATATCCTTCTAGTAGAGCTTTCAGTTCACCGGGTATAAAAATAATGCATCTAAAGAACCAAAGTTTATTCATCTACTTCCTCACTCTTCAACATTATTTTTCTATTTCTCCACTCCATCCTGCTTTTCTATCTCTCTTAAACATGATGCCTTTCATCTGAAATCTGGTATACATATGCACCTTTGACCCAACACATTGAAAGAAATTCCGTACCTAAAAACTTATAGGTTTCATAAGATTATCAGTGTGTAACAAGCCCATACGTTCAATTCACATATTCTTTTTCTCTCCACCTTGGTATTCAATCGCACAAATTGTTCTCTATATATATGCACTTTTTTGAATTATTTTTTTACATAACACACAAAATGATGATTGGTGAAAAAAGAATAAACAAAAGAATAAGAGAGGTGGCTGGAAAAAAATGAATAGAAAGAGAAGAAAACCTTATAATCTTTGCAATTTAATAATTTGTTTTTTCTTTCATTATCACGAATTACTAAAATCAATCATAACTTTGTACTTTAAATTGATTGCGTAGTTGCAAAAAACTTAAAGAAAGGAAAATGAAAATAAAATTTAATTTACAAGAAAACTGCTTTCGGATCCGAGATTGGGTGCACAGTTTTCGAACCCGAGATGAGATTTATATCTTGAACAATGATCATGTACCCGAAAGTACCTAAATAGATCTCGAACTCTAGTGTTTTTTCAATAAAATAGAGAAAATTTTACCCCACCTCATGGGTAAACTACAGGTTTTTGGTGGATAAATTAAGTAGTGGGTAAACTGAGTATTTGGCATAGATGCAGAAACTCCAAATAATAGGTTGTTGCTTTTTGACACCGCTATTTAAAAATCAGGCTTTTTTGCACTTTGTTCCTCATTAGTTTTGTCTGAAACAACTCCCCCCCCCCCATTTATTTTACATAATTGGTTTTCGTCGATCAAATTGGTCAACACGTTACATATATTTGGATATGGCCAAATCACCCTCTAGTGAGATGATGATCAACACGTGACAACCCAAATATCTATTCCAATATTCCTATCTCCGTTGGATCAACATCGATCATCAACAAGAAGCTCGATAAACATCGGAGGCTCCAAAAGTTGTCTTCCACAAGGGTTTTTTTCTACCCAAATTTGCAGAAGTTCTTGAGAATGAATCATACACAACTTACCACCTCCTCTATATTTGAGACAACTTTTTAAGGGCTACCAAAACAGGTGGTGAGAATTGGTGGAAAAGATAGGATGGTGAATTGGGATTCAAAATCATCCACCCAGGTTGTAGCAATGGAGTAGTTGGGGAGCTGGAAGAGGGAGGTTTGATTGTCTTTTCATCACCTTTTTTCCCCATTGTTCAACCACTTCAAAGGTAAAGAATAAACAAACCTCATTGGTTTTGTTGTTGTTTCGAAGAAGGAAGAATTGAAAGTGATGATAGTTGGTGGTGTTATTCAGCGGGGGTAGTGTTAGTCAGAAAGGTGGTGTTATTTAGATGGCGGTGTCAAATAGTGAAAGCGGTGGTGTCAAAAAGAAGCAACAAAAAATATTATGGGAGCTACTTTTGCTACCTAAACATTTATATTTGCGATCTGTCACATTCCTACATACTTCTTTGAAGAAAAAAATCTGCTATTATTATCCACACCCAATTATCGTCTTCCTTCTTTAACTGCACTCGTAGTGTTATAAATAACAATTTGAGTCGGGTCGTACCAGGTGTGATCTGAATTGTTATGCCGGTTTGAGAAGCATCGTAGACTCGAGTCGAGTCGAATTGCAAATTCACGATTTTACTAAATCGTAAAACTCAAATTTTCCTAGAAGTTTCTTGTTTTTCAATTCTGGGGAGACTTGATTTTCTAACTTATCCTACGCTACAGTATAAGATGAGGGAAGAGAGGAGAAAAGAGAAATAAAAAAGGAAGTAGAAACTTACTTGGATTGAGTATAGAAGAAGAACTGAGGTTTTGTGGTGACGACGGGCTTCAACACTTCTGACATATGGATAAAATTCAAAACTATGCCAATCTCGCACTTGACTTGAAATACGTACCATAGATCAAGGAAGATTTGAACCAAAGAATGGACTATATTTCCTTTCAGATCTTTCTCTTGAAAAACTATAATTATATTAAAAGCTCTATTATATAAAATCATGGACATATGGACCAAATACAAACTTATAATTGCTTAAAAATTAATTTTAAAAAAAGTTTAGGATACGCAGTATAGATTGAGACTCTTTGATTAAAAATTTTATGTTATATTTTGAATCTCAACTTGAATTTTACGATTCAGGATTTAATTCCTGATTCGATTTTTTAAATTGCCCTTACGATTTTCAATTTTATTCATGCTTTGACAACTCTGCTCTCAAGTAATAATCAACTAAGTGAGATCTCCGAATTGACCCATCTCTCTGTCAAATGTTTCTCTTCTGAAAGGAAATTCCAACCTGTACAATCTCTCATGTGTTGCAAATTCGCTAACCAGTCCATTTTTCTTCCAGCTACTGTATTGTCCCTTTTGTGACGTGTCTCTTATAATTTGCCCTTGGAGTAAATGTTGCTTTGAAGCTCACATCAGATGGATGTCTTTTATGAGTTAACAATTACAAAATGATGTTTATGTAAACTTGAGGTAATCTTAATGTTTGCTAGAAAGAAACTGCTGAAGCTGGTTTCAATACCAATAGGATGCTTATCTGGTATTATGGGTCTCATAAGAGTTGTCATGGCGCGCAAAATTTTCATTTTCATTTGTTAATTATATTTATCCCAACTTCAGAGAAGCAAGCATGCCGGCTTTTAATTAATTAATTAATTTATTTATTTATATTTTATTATCTTTCTTATAAGTGAGATGCATTACAATGTTATAGATACAGTTAATCAGCTAAGACATGAGTACAGACCAATGTGTTACATCTTTTGGTGTTCGTTAATCTGATATTGTGCACTCATACTGACTATATCTTTCTGCTTCGTTAGGGAGTAATGGTTGTTTCTCAACCACTGGGATTATCTATTTGTCTTTTATATTCAGTTATCTACTTCGCGTCTTATATATATTCACCTTTTTTGCTGGTTCACAGCATAATCGTCATTCTCAAAACTGCAGTTTTAAACATATGATATATATATATTCCATTCTTTGCTGGTTCACATCATAATCGTAATTCTCAAAACTGTAATTTCAAACTTATGATTCAACAATGAAACTGTTGCTGATTTTTAGGAACACTAATAGTTATAATATACAAGCGTACTTGATTCTTACTTTTTCCCCCCATATTGTGTGCTTATTGTTTGTCATCCTTTTGTAGGTTGAGGTCAGCACAGTGGAAGATAAGATTGCTCCTACATCATCAGTAAGTTCACACGAGCTTACTCTCATAAGGATTAGAAAAAGTTTGTGTAGTATTGTGCTTTGCGTTCATCAATTTGCCTGAAGATTATACAAGTTTGTGATTGGTGAGGATGGTTTGGCCATGAACACCAATCTAACATTCAATCTATCTATGATAGCTTGGTCAGTGAAAAACTGTGCATCATTGTGTTCAGAGATTGTAAAAAACCAGTATCAGGAACCAATCAATGTGTTCAGAGATAGTAAAAACCCACTGTTAGGAACCAATCAATATTCCCTCAAATGCTTGAGTTGTTAAGGAGCGGAAAGTTAATTACTTAACACCGATCACAACATTCCCTCCATGCTTCCGAAGTCAATTTTGGCCTAATCAATCGACACTGACTCGATGGTAGCAAATTTGGTGGCTTCACTTACCTGTTGTAGGTTAGAACTATGCTATACCTGATACCAAGCCATTTTAATACCCCAGAGGTCCTCTTTGGACATTGTGTGAGGGCTCAATACTCTTCAAAAACCTTGAACTTTCAAGGAAAGGAAAATCAAATTCATAACTAGGATAAAAGCCACATTCCTGTGATTCTAGTGGTGATACGTTCTATACTATATATTTCTCTGACAAATCTGACTAGAAAAGCTTCCTTTTATTATCATACATAGTTTATAAAAAGTTAAATGTTTGAGACAATGGCTGCATTTGTTAATCAAATTGGATGTGCTGCTATCTGTTTACCATCACTACTAATTCTGATGCTATCATGCATATTTTTCTTCTAAAGTTTTTAATTGAGCATCTATATCTACTCAGACCTTCCATTATTTATTTATTACTGTTTATTTACTAAGCAGTATTTTTGAAGTAAGACTTCTTAGTTATCTAGAAATTCACTATCTACTTATCTTGTGGCAGTGGTTCGTGAGAAAGATGTTTGTTGGGAATACTGTGATAAGTTAGACGGAAACAAGGTGCGATGTAAATTTTGCCAAAAAGTTTTGAATGGGGGTATTAGTAGATTGAAACATCATTTGTCGCGATTGCCCAGTAAAGGTGTTCTTCCATGTAGCAAAGTTAGGGATGATGTTACTGACAGGGTGAAAGCCATTATTGCTTTTAAGGAGGAGGGTAAAGAAGCTGCTAGTGCTAAGAAGCAGCGCACTGCTGATGTTAAATCTTCTATGAGCATGCCTGTTGGTAAGTCACTTATCCCTATGGAGGCATCTCCTCTGGCAAAACCCTTTCCTTGTGCCCACAGGTGGGCACATCATCTTCATATGACAGGGAAGAGGCAGAGAGAAATATTGCTCTATTCTTTTTTGAAAATAAGTTGGATTTCAGTGTGGCCCATTCTTCTTCCTATCAATCCATGATGGATGCGGTAGCAAAATGTGGTCATGGATTTAAGGGTCCATCTTCAGAATCCTTAAAGACAACATGGCTAGAAAGGATCAAATTTGAAGTTAGTGAAAAATCCAAAGAAATTGAAAGGGAATGGGCCACTACTGGCTGTACAATCATAGCTGATACATGGACAGATAATAAGTCAAAAGCTTTGATAAACTTCTTAGTGTCATCTCCTTTCGGAACTTCTTTTCTCAAATCCGTAGATGCATCTCCATATTTCAAGAGCAACAAATGTCTTGCAGATTTATTTTTGTCAGCTATTCAAGATATTGGCCCAGAAAACGTTGTGCAAGTGATCATGGATGGTACATTGAACTGTGCTGGTGCTCACAGCTATATCATGAAGGCCTATGGCACTATATATATTACTCCTTGTGCTTCTCATTGTTTGAATTTGATCTTGGAAGATTTTTGTAAGATTGATTGGGTGAGTCGCTGTATCTTGCAAGCACAATCCATTTCGAAGTTTGTATACAATAACACATGGGTACTTGATCTAATGAGAAAATTCACAGGAGGTCAAGAATTGGTTCGCACCAGCATTTTGAAGCCTGCATCCAACTTTCTGTCATTGCAGTCCATGTTGAAGCATAGATCAAGGTTGAAGCTTATGTTCAATAGTCCCGATTATACAACAAATCCTGCATATCCAAGTAAACAAAGTGTATCATGCATTGCTATTCTTGAGGATAATAATTTCTGGAAGGCAGTTGAAGAGAGTGTGGCTATTTCTGAGCCTTTCCTGAAGGTATTGAGGGAAGTTGCAGGAGGGAAGCCTGCTGTTGGGTCTATTTATGAGTATATGACAAAGGCCAAGGAATCTATAAGAACTTATTATATTATGGATGAGAACAAAGGCAAAGCATTCTCGGATATAGTCGACAGAAGATGGATGAACCAACTCCATTCACCTTTACATTCAGCAGCTGCATTTTTGAATCCCAGTATCCAATATAATCCAGAAGTTAAATTTCTGGGAAATATTAAGGAACAGTTTCTGCAAGTATTGGAGAAACTACTGCCAACACCCGATCTGAGACATGATATAACAAATCAAATTTTCATATTCAGAAAGGCACAGGGGATGTTTGGTTGTAACCTAGCTCAAGAGTCACGTACGACAATATCACCTGGTATGTACAAAAGCATTTTCAGAAATTTATCCCAGACAGACCTTAATTATGTTCCATTATTGTCCTTATGCTTGACATATATCATTCATGCTATAATGGTGTTTTAGCTGATGGGCCCCATCAAGGACACGAATGCACTTTGAAGTTCGCATACATTATCTGACCCAAATCTCTTTTTATCTCTAAATTTTAAGCTGTTGATTCAAATTTCAGTAAACTCTGAAGGTGAGTTTCTGTAGTTGAAAAGTTTGTGATAGTCACCCATTCCAAGTTACCTAGGATTACCATTCTTATAGTGATATCCTAATTAGCTGCTTTTGTTTCAACTTTGTATAAGTTTTACTTGCATTGCTAACTTGATAACTTGATTCTCTTTCATGTGAATAGTAAGGGTTATAGGTGTGTACATTATTGTTCCTGTCATTATTATTGTTGAATGGTACATGCAACGCATGTACAGTTTTCTTGTTTGAGATTCTTATACTGATGACAATACAGGATTTTGGTGGGACCAATATGGTGATTCAGCACCTGGTCTGCAGCGTATCGCAATTAGGATACTCGGTCAAGTTTGCAGTGCTTCTACTTTTGTGAGGGACTGGAGTGCATTTCAACATATCCATTCGGAGATGCGAAATAGGCTAGAGAAGGACACCTTGGGCGACCTTCTTTATATCAATTATAATCTTAAACGGACGAGCCGCATGAAAGGGAAGCCTGTAGATGCTGATCCTATCTTAGTTGATGATATAGACATGACTTCAGATTGGGTAGAGGAGATTGAAAACCCTAATCCAACACAGTGGTTTGATTTGGATGGTGGCGACTTGAACACAAGACAGTTCACCACTTCTATGTTTGGTGCAAGTGACAGCATGTTTGGTTAGTAATTTTGCCATCATACATTGTTCATATTCAGTATGAGATACTGTACAGTTTCTAGTGTGCTTCCCTTTTAGAAACTGTTTTGTTTCTTCAACATGTTGTGTTGTACTTCAATACATTAATAAATACTAGCTTTAACTTTTATGAATATAGTTCTTCTCAAGTATGTTATGATTCTAAATCTCTTTTCTTAAATGAGAAGTTCTTTTGCATTTCCTGAATTCGAAAGGCTTAGCTAAGCTTAAGAATAGAGGGGAAAAGAGTTGGGAAATACTTATAGCTACTTCCATTGCACAAAGAGATTTATCCTTATATCCTTTAATAGTGAACTCACTCTGGATGTTTTGATCCTTGAAACTGTAGTTTGCCTTACTGGACTAGTATAAGCTATTAAAAGCTTAAAATAATATGATACTCTCCACTTTGTCCCCATACCATGTCCAAATATGATACTCTCCACCTTGTCCCCATATCATGTCTTTATGTAAGATGTCAGTAACAATTTTGGTTGTTTCGACGTGATTTTTTTTTTTTTTTTTTTGATGAGTTAATTGAGCCAATTCTACCTATCTTGGTTACTTATTGTAGCGGGGATGTGAAAAATACCAAGAGACTATTGTTGGTTTTCATTCAATCCTTTGAGTGGGATATGCCATAAAGCATCACAGAAAAATGAAGAGACCATAAATGTGTTGTGAAATAGGGTGTTATGACAGTGCCACAGAATTGGAGGAAGTTTTAGTTGAAACTCGAGGAACTGGTTGATATACATTAAAATGGGATTAACTGACAAAATATGGTTCTTTTTTTTAATTTTAATTTTATTATTTATTTATTTATTTGATTGATTAATCAAACAACAAGAAAATATATTAGAAAAGTGTTAATTGAGAATGTCACTAGGGCAAAGAGGAAATACAGAGATAGGTTTTGTTACAATTTAAATATACTCCTAATAACAAATACGAACACAGAAATTTGTATTAGTGATCATACGGTTATACCCAAATACATCCCTAATGCCAAACTAAAGCCTTATGTCATTACAAATGATATTAACATCCTTCTTTATCCCCTTGTAAATTCTATACTTTCGAGAGAACCCAGGAAAGAGAACCCAAACACCAGCTAAGAGAACTCTCTTCTAAAACTCAGACTTGACTTGTATCGACTTGGGGCCATTTGCGGTAAATGGAGGGTAGTTGTAGCTTCAGACTTCAACACATAAAGATTGTCAGATTTGCTTGGAGAAGGTGCATGTGAAAAAGAGATGATCAATGGACTCTTCCCGACCTTCACAAAAGCAAGCAACATCTGTTGGGTACCTCTTCTGTTAAAGTTATCCATAGTTAAGATTTTTTTCATGCCCCAGAGACCAAGTGAAGAAATTCACTCGAGGACTAGGACAAAGATCCTTTAACTAGAAAATACTATACACAAATAGCTTAATGTTTTGTTGAATAACGATGTTGTTTGAGACTTAGCTTCGTCTTGCCACAACACAATTTTAATTCGGTATGGAGTGCTTTATTACCACGTTTTAGCCAAGGCAGTGGATAAAAAGCGCCTAATACACTCCAATATAATTTATATAGATTAGAGATTAGAATAATTTTCGCAAAAGATTTCTACTCTTCCATAACTATTGAAATTGATATTTAAAGCTAGTTAGTGCAATTTTTGTAAATTATAGATTAGACTTTCAGTACATAACTAAAACATTTTAGAGGAGATTTCATCTCATGCACGGTTTAGAAGTATCATTGAATAATAAAATGTTGATGAGTATGAAGGAAAATTGAGAATGTATATATATTACCAGTATATTCACATGTGCGTTGCACATGAATGATGCCCATGATTTGTATTGATGTTTCCGTTTAATAAATTCTTGACTATGATTGTGCTTGTTTTGTTTGTAAAAGAAACTTTTCTCATGTAATTTTTTATTAATACTACTATTATTATTATTATTTAAGCTAGATCATTCTGAGATAATTGCGAAAGACATGTGTAAGGGAGATTTTCATTGAACAAAAATATGTAATTATTATATTATTGGAAAGTTGAAATTTTAAAATTGTGACAATTGTTAAGAATAAACTTAAAAGTCAATAATATCGTACCCACTGTATTCATCTACACATTTGTTGTTCTATACTTTACATGGATAGATAATATCTCATCTTGAGTAACTTTTAAGGCAATGAAAAATAGTTATAAGGAGTACTTTATAATTTCTAAGAACTAAAGAGAAACAAATGGGAATAACTACCTTCCTTCTAAGATGACTACACTAGCCTAATTTATAATTCTTAAAACACATTAATTTAAGGGACTATTCAAGGAATAATGGCCTTTGTTTGAACCATGAATCTAGCCCTATAGGGGAGTTATAGATTTATTAAATGGCTGGACCGGGGTGACTACTTGTCATTTGCTATTAACAATGATAAAGTTACAAGGTATTGTTGGACACGTCAATAAAAAACATTGTACTTGATACATGTACATGGTAATACTTTTTAAGTTTTTATTATAAGCCATGTTCTTTCACTGTATATTGCTATATATGTTCTACTAATTTGTCGTGATATTCTTATTAAGTTTGTAAACAATTGAAAATTTTGAAAGATATGGAAAAAGTTGATCTAAGCATGGAGCATCCGATGGAGTGCTGGTGCGCTATTTTAGTAGCACACAACTTAATACCCTGCTTTGTGATTTGTAGTATAGAATAAGTAGGGATCGTTCTAGACCGGGGATTAGAGGGCTTGTTAATTACACTAATAATAATTAAAAGACAACTAACAACCTAATTAATTAAATAAAAGGGGATTGGATTTTCTAAATTAAACTATGAAAATAACTACGAAAATTAATGTAAAGATAATAAATTAAAGAGATGGCAAAGATGAGAAATTAGCTAAGGGTTTTATCTCCACACACCAAACATATGCTTATAAATCAATCTTCAATAATCACTTGCTAACTCGTGAGAGACAATGCTCAAGACTAACCGTGACCACACTGCATTAATCTTATTATTTTCCCAAGTTCGTTGAATTAAACTAAGCGTCTCTTTCAAACTATTCTTATCATGTTATCTAAATAAAAATCACAAGTTAGACAACAATCTAAGATCATTAAGTTTTGTGGAAAATATGAATACTGACTAGGCAATTACAAGTATGATCAACATCTTATTCTTTCCTAGGTTTCTACTTAACCTTACCAACGTTCCTTGGTATTTACTACTTGTGAGTACAAAATCATAACAATTAGGTGAAACTCTCCTATACCCTAGCCCCATATCCTAGCATGCTTACTAAGTTGGCCACCTTAACAAATATACAAAGAAAAGTTCTCTATAAAGCAGTTAAGCAAAACACAATCACTAATAGCAAGGAAGACTAAATTCAATTAATTTATAAAGCACATGTTCGGGGCTTTGAATCCATCCCTAACTAAGAGGAGTTTAGCTAGATATATTAATTATGTTCAAACAATAATCCATAATCAATAATCAAACTAAAATAAGTACAAGAGTTAAGAGATGAAACAAAACACTGCAGCCTGATCCGTGGTGGTAGATAGTAGAAGCTAGGGTGCGAATAGCAGAAAAGAATCCTCTTTCTCTTCACGATCTGTTCCTTCACCTTCCTCACGCAAATTGCTCGTTCGATCTCTCTGCTTCTTCCTCTTCTGATCTTTTCAGCTCCTGATCCAATGTGAGGGAGTTCTGATGGAGATGGCGGTAAGGGAGTCAGGCGAGAGAGAGATGAAGACGGTAAATATGGCGAAGACAGGGGACAGTGAGAGAGACTGTGGTGAGAGGATGGAAGAAGGGACTGTGGTTGTAAGGAGAAGATGAATAGGGTCCTACGGTGGTGGTCTGCGGCTGTGGATGAGGGCGGTGAAGATGGGTTCAGGAGGAAGCGCTTGATGGTTGTTGTGAAGGAGGACGATGGCAGCTACTGGCGGTAGATGGATGCGATCAGGACGATGGCGGCGGCTATGGTTTGTAAGCGTGGATGATGATGAAGAGAAGTTTGCGATGGTGGGTTAGGGCTTGGCGATGGATGAATGCTATTGCTGGATGGGTGGTCTCTCAAAGCCAGGTATCTTCCCCTTTTTATTCTTGTTTTCTTCTTTCTGTGGTTTCCTTGTTGGTGTGGTTTCCTTGCTTGTGTGATTTTCTTGTGCAATTAGTATTCCTAAATTGCCAATTTGCTTCTATTTTAAAATATTGTAATTGAAAACCTACACAAAAATGAAAATAGCAATTAGTACCATAATTAACAAGTAATAGCTAAAAATATATATAGAAATATGGTACTAAAAATAGCCTAATTATGCCCCTATCAAGTGCCCAATGAATGGTTGGTTGGGTGTTTAAGTGTCCAATATGTATTTGACATTGGAATATTTTTTTGAAATGAAATGTTGTTCAATTCTTTTTGTACTTGTGACCACAACAAGAGTTTTGGGGATCATTATTGCGACGTCGTGTTTGGGGATCATAACTGTGACGTCACGCTACCTGTGGAGGTGGAGGGTGGGGATGTGCATGCACATACTCTTAGGCAATCGTCCGAGTATTTGATGGGCATGTAGTGGTCGGTTGATTAGTCTTACATCATGTGTCGGAGTTGGCAAGTGAGTTATACAAGCTTGTTTACTCAATTTTACGAAGACCTTTTGAGACAAAACTCATACCCAAAGGCCCAAGATGGGCCCAAGTCTCTTTGGGTGGTTAAGTTGGGGACAATATCGGTACTATTTGGGGGTCTATGATGTGGGCCCATCCCAGGCGGGTCCTTACTTACAATAACACATGAGAGATGGCTGATTTTGAATTTCTTCGAGAGTGTGATAAAAATAGAATAAAAAAAAAAAGAGAAAAACAAAACATGTTTGAATTATTTATAAGCAAATAATTCTGGTTGTCGATTTTCATCATTATTTTTCAAAACACATCTAGTGTAGTTAGAAATACCTGAATGAGCTATTTTTTTGTGTGGAAATGATCTCGTTTACAAGGATATTTCATCTACCAGGAGTAGTACTCAACTCGTTTGTTAGGAGCCCAAGCTCGAGTTGTAATCATAGTTGTGTCCATCTAGGATCCTAACCTATATATATATAAACTGAATCACAGCCGTGAAGCATTAATGAAACATGATTGTTAATTGCCACAGATAATATTGACTCAAAACTACAAATCATAAAAACATGTTTGGCGTTAAGCGGTTTATTGTTTCAGTTTGGAATAATTTTTAAAGGGGCTTGAAGTTTTATTGCTATAATTCAATCTCTGTGAACTGAAGAAACTCTACTTTCAAATTATTAATAAACAAATTTAGTGAGGGAAAATACAAGTGAAGTACAGCCAGAGGAACGACAGGAGCTACAACAAGGTTTATCCTAGATCAGCTTGAAATGCGTCGCTAGCTAGCCACTTCATACCGATGTGAAAATAAGAGAGAAGGCAGAAGATATAGATGTCAAAGACTTCCGTCATTGCAAGGTTCAATGCTTTATTTCTTATTTTTATTGTTAATTTCTGTAACTGATTTTATGACTTGCTTGTTTTATGTGTATACGAGCAATTTCTGTTAGCTGTTTTTTTTTTTTGATAGAATATTTTGACACTTGAATATTTGACGAGTAGTGGTCTTTTATACACTAAAATATCAATGTTAGATCTTATCTATGTTGATTGTCTCAGATTTCTTTTTCAACATCTAAATTTTTAACTTTCATGCCTAACACAGAGACTCCATATAAAATGCAGACTTCAATGATGTCAGATGTACCTCTAATCCATGCTCATATTCTCAAACATTGTGATCTCCAATAAATGTGGCATGTTTACCTTATAATGATTCAAATATATATTGCACAAAATTTGCAATAATAAATGTAGTCAATTTATAACCTACTATAATATGCCACATTTTTGTGTAGATTGCACTGTTTGCCATTTGTTCTCAACTTATCTTATGATTGTCTTTCAGTTTTAGATGAAAGTAACACAGAGGCTGACTTCCCTTCTCAATCTTTTAAATCTTGCAATGGTTGAAAAATTGTGAACCTCTTATTGTGAAATTAGAGATTACTCTTGACTGCAAATATTTTTGTTCAGAGACCAGATGTGTGTTAACTTTTATAAAGTCAGCACTCAGCAACAGTAGATTTTATATATTTATATATTTTGGGAGAGGAGGAGGACTGCACACGGGGTGTGTGGGGGAGCAAGTGGCATTGTTTAGTCCAGTGGATATTTTGTTCAATTATCTCGAATTCGGCACGTATTAGCTGATTATGTTTAGCAAAGATGGTGCCAAACGAAACTAATCATTTTCCCTTTTAGATCTTTACAGTCGCCCCAGTGAATGGAGAGATGTATCCTTGTCTTACTGAATTGTTGTTGTTGTTCCTTACCTTTTGTTTTGTGTTTGTTGTTCGAGTTGTGCTGATTAAAATATTCTAGAGCATACTAGTTTGTGGAGTTTAAATTCTTGATTTCACCTCTTGGTTGAATTTCTGTTCCTAGCATGTACAGGGTCATCTTGCTTGTACAGCTGATGTAACACCCTATGTGGGCGGCGGTCTATGGCTGGCAGCTCCATGTGCGGGCGGGCTCAGAAGGCTGGCAGTTCCATGTGTGAGCGAGCTCAGAAGGCTGGCTGGCTACCATGTGTGGGTGGGCTTAGAAGGCAGGCAGGCTACCTTGTGGGGCGGGCTCAACCTAACTACTCACACGGCTTTAACACTCATTGTGTCATATGGATCCAAACTCGCACATATATAGCGCATATCTTCCTACACCCAGGCGATGTGGGACTATAATTTTCTAGTAGCCTGCAACCTCTGAGCCCACCTACAGAAGGTAGATTGTTAGCCTTCTGAGTCCGCCCACACATAGAGCTGCCAGCCTCTGTGGTGATATCATGAACATTTCAACCAACAATCATGTTGAATGAGCAGATTCACATCAAGCAATATAACTGGCAGTAAGAGCTAGCGATCTCTTCAAGATGCCTGTCAACGACAGTGTTGAACGAGCTTATTCAATTCAAGCAAGTATCTGTGCTAGCGCGAGTTATGGATGAGAGGCAGATCTGCAGGAAGCAGATGGAGTTACTTCACCTGCTAAAACGCTGAGATGATAATCAAAAGGACCTTCTTTCCTTGGTGCTCATAAACAAATCTCCATGTTATCAACAGAGTTAAACTCTTGCCATCTACCTTGTCAGCTTTAAATGTTTGTAGTGTAAATAATGTTGTGTTTTTGGTTTACCAAATTATGGATCTCAACAGGGGGTTTGTTTTTAAAAGCTGTTGTTACCCATTGGTGTTTCAACTGAAGGATTCGATGAGATGTATGGTTACTCGTTTATGAATAGGTAAGGTTTTCTCTAGAGATCTGATACAATGAATCCAATTTGCAAACAAACCATTGTTGCTGAATTAATTAATTGGTCATCAGTTGAAGAATCCATTGTACTCCTAGTCCCTATGCGAGTTGCTGAGTTTTGGTAGATGCAAGTTATTATGCGAAGTGAGATTGAACCTATGAAGAAGGCCTTTCTGTTAATTCTAGCCCTATTTGAATGCAGTGTTCGAAATTAAGATTGTTAGTGTACAATCAGGTTTTTTAGGGGTGTGATCTCACTTGTGACAGCATCGTAGCCCTTAATTCAATAATTAGGAGTGGCTAATTCATTCATTAGGAGTCTGATATACAGACAGGTATGTTAAGGTTGTAACCACAAGGTTATCACTGACATCCAACCCTAAATAATATTGTCATCAGATATCACCCAAAACCCAACCATATGTATGCAGATTGCTGATTATTGTCAAATTTCCATCGCATCTGTGACCATTGCCAGGATATGCTGCCCCCTCTTTCTAAAGAAAGCAACAAATCGTGATGTCTTGAAGTTTGGCATATAAGTAAGTCAATGATCTCTCCTGAACAACTTGAATGTATACATTGCCTAAATGAAAAAAAAAAAAAAAAAAAAAGGAGTACAAGAGCAAGTAGAGATCTGCTCTGACTAGACAATTGTCTTTTATTTCTTACACAATCAACATCAATGAAAGAACATTGCTGCTTTCTTTTTACTTCAGGAGACAACAAAAATTACGTCTCAGACTGAAAATTTCCTACCAAATATACTGAATACAATATTTTCATGTAGATCAAAATGCTAGAAGCGGTACAACGAAAATAGATGGACTGTTACGAGCTTGGTGACTTGGTCTGCTTTGATTCTTAGAGACCGCTGCAGTAACTAGAAGGCACAACAGAGAGCTCCAACCTTCCTGTCCATTCCTCGCCTGGTTTCAATGTAATAGGCTTCTCAATTGCTGCACCATCAACACAGAGCATCTGCTTGTACTCCTCATCTCCCATGTCGATCATGGATTTGGACTTCTTCTCCCATGGGTTCCAGACAACTGTTTAGAGCGGCTTCTATCAGTTTTAAGTATCAGAATGGAAAGTTTTAGCAACTATGCAGCAACCAGTTAACGGGGTTTATATGCTCAGATTTAAACTTCCATTGTAGTAGACCACCCAATGTATTCTCAAAAGAATTTTGGCAGTTCTTAGGTACACAAGTGGAACTTGACGATTATATCCATTGCGTTTATAGTTGCAAGTTTACAAAAAAGAAGACTTGGTTCTTACCAACATCTGGAAGTCCATCCTTTCTTATAACAAAGGTTCGCTTCTTTTCATGGTCAAGGACTGCAATGACATTCGGAGAAGTAAGGTAAACTCGATTTACCTGCATATTATAAAAATAATTAAAAAAAAACTGCAAAAAGTATTACGAAACAAATTAATGGTTTCTTGGGATGTCTATGAACCATCTTAATTCTTAAATACTACTTCCATGACAAATAAATTTACCTCAGATTCAAATGTGATGGCATCTCCTTGTTCTGTAAAGCGCTCTCTTTGGCAAAGGTTATCCAGATAATCAAGTGTTTCTAACCCTTCTATCCTTACTTCACTGTTAATAAGAGTCACATTTATTAAATAGAAAAGAGTCTATCACATACTCATCACTTTATGGAACAGTGTACTAATACAGTCCACACACCTGATATCAGAAACAGAGAAATATGTGTGGTAGGCAAATGAGAAACTAAATGGCTTTCCATTGATGTTCCTGATGCGTGAAATCATGTTGAGATCCCCATTGGTCGACAGAGACACCCGAAGACGAAACTCAAAACTGAAAATTTCAGAGTAATTCAATCTTCTATTAGTAATGCAAAATTTTAATACCGTCTCCTAAGACATCTATGATCTATCCATGCATGATGCATGTACATAAATGTGTATGTTTATGTTATCATATATAGGAATTTAAGCTCTGGATTAATATCCTTTTGCAAGTAAGATCATGTTTATGCCAGTTGTTGGACAATTGCATTCAGTTTTCAGCTAGGGAACCTACACTTCCTTTTTATGCAAAAAGGATACTGCTGGAATCCACATTCCAGTCCGACTAGGCAACTTCTTTGAAAATGGAGTTTATTTAACAGACACCTCAACTTTTTTTATGTATCAAATAACACAGGACAAATCATTTTCATCAAATGTTCATCAGACTGTAAAACATAAATGTAGTTCAAGCTTCTAATATAATAGAAATAATCCTTTAAGTTTATTGTGCATCAAATGAAGGGTTTCTATAAAACCTTGAGCACGTACCTATGGGGCCATCCCTTGATATCTTCTTCTGATGGTTTGAGTAGCAAGTCAACAAAAGCTTTTCCCTTTGAGTCACTGGCATGAATAGGTGGAGGATTATCATCAATAGTCCAAATCTTGTTCCTTGCAAATCCATGTTGTTCGAGGGTTCCACTGCTTCCGAACTTCACAAACATTTAAAGCATCCCCAAAGTCAGAAGCCAACAACGTTATTATTTGGAGAAACTGCACCGATATCCATTAAATGGAAATACCTGTGGGAAACAAGAGGAATTCCTCCTCGCATTGCTTTTGGTGGCTTGAAGATCGCCTACAATGTATAAAAGAACATTTAATGTGAAATTTTTTCTATACAAATGCATTTTTACTCCTCTTGAATTATTTAGACATTCCCAAATAATTGTATGCTATCATTTGAATTCCCCCCACCAAAAAAAATTTGTATTCCTAGGAGAAGGGGTAAATGATTGGATTTTCTATCTACGTGGAATATTCACCATGTTTTGGTGAATGATATTACTCTAAATTTGTCAACTAAAAATGGGTTACTCTAGTTTTACTAATGGCCAATTTGAATCACTCTCATAGCCGGTCAAATTCTCAGCAAACAAGTGGATCCTTAGTTATTTGCACCATTCAAGGGAACTCTGGATCTTCGGCTTTGGCATGTGACCATTCGTATAAAGAGGATATCCCACTAATTTACACTATTACTAAATTTTAATCTGACTTTATTTTGACACTGTGAAGCATATTGGCTTAAAACTTAAAATAAGGATGTTTGCGTCCATGCTAGGCATCAAAGTTGACTAAAAGATAGGACTCAAAACAATTCAACACCTTTTCTGTAAGTTATCAATACATGAAAATTGTTTTCAACACGATTCCTAATCGAATCAGAATCATTTTCCAAGGGATAACAAAATTTGATGATTAAAGCAAAACAGTGTCGTTGAGCTTTATCTCTTGATTGGTGCAACGTCATTGGCTCACTACAGTATTTTTCATCTTGATAGTATTTGAAGAACGTACCAAATTCAAGCACTCAATTAGATTCAAAGAAATAAATCATATATGTCATTATCTTAAAACACTTTACCTTACTACTTGTGAATAGGAGTTCTTCACCTCGATCGCTTCTCCATGAAATAACCTGACCACCATGTAGGCTAACCTGGATTGCTGACAGAGAAATGATCAACAATTGAACCAGGAGCAATTCATCACGAATCACAATCGATACAAATATAACAAGTTTAATCGAATTACACCAATACTTGAAATAGTTATAAAGTTCTAATCACAAAATCTACATAAAAACATTACAACAAATTCTTAAATCACAAACCCAAATCAAATAGGAGAAGAGGATCTAACTAACTCACCCGAGCCGAAGCGCCTCTTGGGGATCGAAGAGTGACTTGATCTATACCATTCGAATCCTTGGTGATCTCAATTGCTGCTTTCTGATCCCAAACTGCTGCAAAATGCCCCATCTTCAAAGAAGAGACCCCAAATGCATGAACAATAAGATGAACCCCACTTTCACTTCACCTTAAATAAGAAACCTCAAAGCACAATAAATGTAATTGAGTGAATTAAAGTTGATTCATTCACAAGTATGGTTGAACATTCAACTGGTGAACTTCGTCAATAATGCCCTTCTTGTAATTAAAAATCCTCACGTGAATAAGAACCAAGTCCCCAACTAACTATCTCTACCTTCCCTTGATCCCTCCTTCAACTGTCATCACTAACCCCTTTAATGGAAAAACACAAAAAATGTAAAAAAAAAAACAAAATAACAAAAAATCTAAAACAAAGGAGAAATTGAACAAGAATCTTCTAACCCTTTGTAAGATTCACCGAAAACAAAATACACATAAAAATGTCTCCCAGATCTGTCACATTTGCACCACAACAACAATAAAAAAAAACCCAACTTTCCCTGAATTTCACTAAAATGCTCCTAAATCCCACACTTTGCTGTCAAAATCAGAGATACCCAAACTTCAAAATTCCTTGAAAACTCAATTTTTAACAACACCCAGACTTTTAAATCTACTCCAAACCACCTTACGTAAAGCCCCTTTTAAAACCAATGTTCTAAAAGTCCCAAACTTCCTTATATAAGCCTACCACCTAAAAAACAACTAGTCATGGCTAAAAAATGCTTAATCTATGTGTTTTAAGAATACCCACTTGAAAGAAAATAGTGGGGCTGTAGGGGAGAGATCAAGATATAGAAAAGGAGAGAAAATCAGAACACAACAACACATGCATGATGACTGGGAAAGAGAGGTGATGATTCAAATAAAGAAACTGATGACGAGACTTAGAGAAGAAGGGGAGGAGACAACATTGTTGAAAGTTGAAACCACACAAATGACAAACCACAAGGTGGGAGTAAGGAAGGAAAGGTGAAAGAGGATATGGAGATGCGTGGAGTACATTCTACTCTACAAACAGTCAAGAAATTCAAAAATAAATGCAATAAACTGCCTCGATGTTTTTATTTCATTATTTTTATTTGATTTTTTAAATTTAATGGTCCCTAGTATTCGTCTCGAATTAGGGGATGGTCCTATTTTCAATCATATTTAGTGTCTTTATTTTGATGGAATTTCGTACATGTGAAATTTAAGTACGAGATCTTTTAAGGGTGGGCATCCCATTTCATCCTGATTGTTTTGGGTTTTATTGGGATTGATCAATGTCATCACGATCTTATCCCGTCCTGATCTACAGTGCATTTTAGTGATAGATAGTAATGTCGTGGTACATTCGAGTACGGTGGTTCTCAACAATGCACACATTTCAATGCCGATCCAAAAAGAGCTTAGAGGTCTTGTGCGAAAATTAAAACTGGGCCATTTTGTACAATTAAATCTACATATTTTTATTTACTGTATTTACGTGTTTATTAAAAGAAATTAAATTTTGGGGCACTTCGAATTTGGATGCCATATTCTCCTACAAAGCAAAAATAAATATTTCAATTCATAATGTATTTACTAACAATAACTAAGTTTGAACGCCAACACGTTGGGTTTGGCACTTTCTTATTAGTAATATCAGACGTTTACTTTCTCTTCAATCATTTTGGTATTGTAACTATATCGAGATAACATTGAACACTCAAGCTCATTCTCTAGTGGTCTCTAAGAGACTCCAGTGTTGTAGTGATATTTTATAATGAATATGGTTTGTGTTAACAAAAAAATTGGGGCACTTTGAATTTGACGGTCTTTAAAACTAAATACACATTAAAAAAAAAAATTGTATCATTTTGAATTAAGGATTACCTTAAACTTATGACTTTCTTTAAAAATAATAGATATATAAATAATTAAAAAAAACGTATGGTAGGTGGTAATCCGAAACTATGACCTCTAGGGTCCTTTTAGTTGTAGTGATAGAGTGATTAAGACTTGAAAAATATGTGTCTTAGATTAAGAAGTAAAAGAGTCGGCATTTTTTATTAAAGTTTACGACATAGTCTATTCACAATTTCCAACACCACAAAATTCTAATCTTGTATACTTTTATGTATTAAATCACATATAAAAAAGAGAGAGATATTAATTTTCTAATTAACTCATAACTTTTCTAATTGGAATTGTTGACAAATATCAAAGAAAATACACAATTTTTCGCGTGCATGTTGCATCATAATAATTCAAAGGATAAGATATCAACCTATGGTTTTAGTATCAACAATTCTATTTAGCCCTGTTTGCTAGTTTTTTTAGACGCTTTTACTCATTCTATAGATAGTGTTTTAAAGAGAAAATGTAAAAAATGTAAAAACATATTTAAAAAAAACTAGCAAACATAGCTGACTAGATATATATGAGACACAAATTCTAATAAGCGGCCTTTGATGTTCCAACACTTATAATATGATGATTACTTGCTTCGCAAAAAATATTTTAACTCCGCACATGAGTGCCCACATATAAGAAATGTAGTCACATTCAAAGATAGAGATTGTCTCTTTCGACGATATTAATATTCTGGCAGTCGCCTCAAATGCCTAATTATATATGTAATGAATGACGTCTAGGTTGCAAAGTTGGACAACTTAGGATAATACGAATTGGCTTATTTTGAAAGTTTGGATAAAGTTGTATATGTATTTCATAAGTTTTTGGGTGCATGTCCTTGTTACAAGTTAGAAATAAGAAAAAAAAAAAATGGCATTCAAGGTACATGCATTAGAGTCATAAATCTCAAATTGCTTTTTCTGTGGCGAAAAATTTCAAACAGAAAGAAGTAAACAACAATCAAATGCGCAAGTGTCAATTGTTGAACATAAAAACACAAGATCCCAACTTTTCTTCTTTTTTCCTGGACCAAATATGCGAGAATAGTAGGTAGGTGTGTATATTGTTTGATAAACCACGGCACTTTTGTAACTAGTAGGCAGTGACGATGATTCATTTCCATCATTTTTAAAACACGAGTCTTTTCATATTTGATTAATGTGATAAAATAGTACACGTCATCTTAGATAACGTTTCGTGATTATAGATTCTTACCGTCCAGATAAAAAATGTGGGACAAAACATGAGATAGGGTCCAGTGGGTGACAAGGGAGCTTAATTGTGCCCACATGAGGGGGCATTGTAATCTGTTTTTGAACTGAGAGCTCGTCCGGGTGGGTGGGGATTGAGGGGGGCTCCTACACATAGTGGGCTGGATGGGTTCATGCGCAAGTGTCTCAGCAGTCATATCAATTGAATTTGAAATCCAGATTTAATTTTAAAAAAAATTCTCACCCAAACCTCCCTCCCTCCTCTGATATGATATGAGCCGTTGAATTTTGATCCAATGGCCGAGACACCTGCACAGGAGCCCATCCAACCCACTATGCGCAGGAGCCCCCCTCAATCCGGTGAGTGGAGGGAGTAAGACACTACTGGCGTATTTTAGTAAAACAACTACTATCATTCTAAAGTAGGTTAATTCCACCTTTCTTTTGACTAACCTATTTGAACGGAAAATTCTAGGGGTCGAGGGAAAGGGAGCGAGGGATGGGTCCTCCTCGCGATGAGCGCCCGCGCACATCTCCAACATGATGCGCTCGTCCCGAGGAGGATGGGTGGTTACACCCATCCCGAGCCCTTTCCCTCGCTCTGTAGCAAAGCTCTATTTGAACACATTGATCAGAATTTCAACAAGCCTACAACTATAATGTTTTGTTTTGCACTCTTAGTGATTTCTTTGTCAAGTTTTCCTGAGAAAAATGTTGGGGAGGAAATTTTTTTCTTACATTCCCCCTAACTTCTCAACTGGGGGAAAATAAAGAAGAAAAATGTGTGGTTTCATAAGATTTACAGAAGGGTGAAATTACTTTTCTTTGGGCATTTTAGAAACCTCACATTTCACATAAAAAGCATCCTACAAAAATTCAAGTTTTTGAAATTTTTTGAGTGGAAAAAAACGGTCAAGCATCTTCCTCCACTGATCCCAACCCTAATGAATATGTTTACTGGCTATACATGACGACTAGTTACAGAGTAAATATGGCAACAGACAAGTTCAGCAAGCAATCATTTAAGATAATAAAGTTTGTATATCTTCTGCAAATCCTCTAGTACATTGTCAGCAAATTATAAACCACTTCGGAAATTCTAAACGCGAAGATAAGTCTGTAAACATGAAGTTTACACAAGACACTCTAAAATTCTCCTCAATATACAATAAGATTAATGAAAATCCCAATCAGCATGTGGGATGATAAAAATAAACCACAGATTGATAATGCCATCAGGGAGAAACTCGAGAGTTAAAGTCGAAGATTTCCAAATTTCTTTCAGTTGATAAGCGCCGATTGTTTGCCTGCCTACCCGCTGCTGCCTTCTCTACCACACTACCTTACCTTTGTTACTGTTAGGATCGATATTGGGTTGCTAACTTTTTTGAAATTACAACAAAGTGAAAAGAGAAGAAACAAAGCCAATCACACAAAGACGAGTCACTTGATCAGTAATAGCAGTTACTAGATCTTACTAGATCAGCCTGCAGCAACAGCGTCGGTCCTTGGACTTGATTCTAAGAGTTGGTGCAGTTTGGTTCCCGATTTTTTCTCAGGGGTCTCACTCTCCATTTGTGCACCTCCCATGGTATTGGAGAGTGAGCTGTCTACTCTGGATAAGAAGTTCTCTGTACTGAAAGGTTTAGTCTCTTGTCCTTCCTTGCCATTGGAAACCATTTCTTCTGTGCTTTCCTACTTCTCCACCTTTCAGTTTCTCCTGTGAGAAGAAATCCATGAGTTTTGTAGAAAAATGAGGAAGGAGGAATGATGTTGCTATAACCAACATATCAGAGAAACCCAGGTTGCTCGATGAAACAGCTATAGCTTCATTTTGCATCACTCAGAAACTAACACATGATTAACATAACTATAATGGCAATAACTAACGGCCTAATTATGGATACCTTCTGCACCACTCAGTGATCAACAAAGAATCTCAGGAACCCTATCTAGTTAAGTCTACCAAAACAAGTATGACATAACTAGGATTTAGACACGGAACAATTTCAAGACCATGGACTTGCACCATTTGAAGGAGGGACAGTACAGAAAATCAGGCTTATCCAGTAACATTTGAGGCTACTTCAACCCTGAAAGACCACATCTACTGTGTTTAGCAAGTTCACAGATTGTTCATGCTGTAAAAGATGATAATGTCTGCATCTGAAGGTCTAACCAATAGGCTAGCGACCTCTTGGGCTAAATATCAAACTAAAACTAATTGAACTTTCATAGCCCTCACTTAAACCTTAACAAGACTAATAAGTTGAAGATAGGCTATCCAAAGATAACAGAAACAGAAAGAAAGAATACCACTAGCGCGGCATTTTCAAGCCTTAATTTCTCTGAGCTCTCTTTTAGTTGAATTATTTCAGACTTCAGGGCCTGATTCTCAGCATTCAAAGCCTCAACTTTCAGTGCGAGTTCTTCGGTCTCAGCCTGAAGAAGAATTAATAAAATTAAAAAAAAAAAAAAAACTCAAGATTTGCTCATTAATTATGAAAGGTTAAACCAAATGGAATAGAAGAAGGTCAAGAGAGAATAATCATGTTATTGTTACGGAGTTGCACTTACCTGCTTCTTCAGCCTTGATCTTCTGGCAGATTCTCTATTAGACTGTTTCCTCCTCTCTCGTTTCAGTTCCCGCTCGTCCTGAGGGAATAAGCATCACACAATGCATGATTAACAAATAAGTAGGTTGCAACTCAAAGTTGGCAGACCACTATTTTAGTACTTGCAGGAAGAAAGGAAGCTGATAACCATGAATTAAGTATGTGTGCCATTCATTTTAAAAAAAAAACCACAAACAGAGAGAAGGGACATTTGAGATTGAAACTTGAAACTGCTACTTTGGAGAACCAAAAAATACATGTTTCTCTTCTCCATTTTCTTTTCACTATTTTCCATGGAATCGAAGAATGCCTAAGTAACCCTTTTCCCCAAACTATCACTTCATCCTGATCTTTAACGTTAACTGTCTCAACCTTGGGCACAAATATGTAAATCGCCAATTCAACTTTAAGACGTAAAAGAAATAATAATCAAGCTACAGAAACACAAAAGCATCTTCATTGAAGCCTTGTTCCGAATTTTTGGAGCATTAAAATAGAAGCATGTGTGCCAACAAAACTAGAAACCCTGAACAGTTGATTACTTATAGTTACTCTGGAGTAATGGACTTTAAATTCCAGTAAGACTATGGTTGAGAGGTTTTTGGATTTCCAAACCATTGCTCACCACAAGATCAACAACGATGCCACTCGATCTGGAGGATGTTAATGATGATTGACAATACATCAGTTTTCTGCTTCAAGTGACAGGTCCGAATATATATATATATATACATCCAAAGATGCCAGGACAGAGACAACTCCACACAGAACAGGTTGTAAAATGACTTTTTTTGGGTAGATGCAACTTGTCCGCTCTCTACACAGCGTACCACATAGTGTCCAATCTTGAAATTTCTTAAGTTTCAGACATGACAATAACATCATGTGCAATCTAATGCCACATAATAAAAATTGTTCTCATGAACTCAGAAGTCAATCATCGTGATTGCATAAGATAAAATCATGTAAGGACTTCTAAAAATGAAGGGTTTTAACATAAGTAACCCAAAGCAACATACTGGATGAGGCAAGTTCCACATCCATTAATGTATCAGACTTGGAGCAGATCCAGAAAGGTTCCAACCATATCTAACAGTAACATGTCTCGGTTTCTTTTGTCCAAAACAACAAGGAACTTTTACATGTATTGAGAGGATAGGAAAACAAGCTTTTAGAGTGTTCTAACTGGTAAAGTATGGCAATACTTCAATTTCAGTTTTTGGTATCAATTAGTTATATTTATCTCCATTACCTAAGCAAAATAGAGTTGTAATATCAAGCTGGTTGAGGCAACAAAGACTACTTTCTCCTAGTATATGCCTTGGTTATATAGAAACGAAGAGTGAATGGAACTCGCAAAAGAAACTTTCAGGTGAACTACTGAACGGAGTTGATTTTAACAAAACATACCTTCATCCAGAGCCCAGAAGTTAAACCATCTTGTGGTGGCACCTCTGCACCTGTTGGAGCAGGAAAAGTAGCTGTGACCATCCTTGCTTTTGCATTAGGAGGTGGTGTTCCAACTGCTCCATCAGCAACACCAGCAGGCACTAAGTTTACCCCAAGCGACATACTGGAAGTGGCACTTGCCTCTCCTGCAAATTCAGGAAAAGTTTGTAGTTCAGCTTTTCCATCCTTGCTTGTTTGCATGAACGAGTAAACAATCAAGAGGTGATATCCATTTCCAAGTTTACAAATGGTGGCTGGGGTGATCCACTAGGAAAAGGATTCTGGATGTGGAATCAAGAGACATGGCACAAGAAATTATCGGTCAAGTGTGTTAATGAATGAATTACTCTTAACTATATCTTTCAGCTTCTCGAGATAAGTGTAGTAATGTTCATATTTGAGTTCAAGAACCTAGACCCTACTTCTTCACTAACTGTGAACATACTGTTGTGTGATCAACCCCACTTCACAGATTGTTAGCAGGATGATGCACACAAGTAGCCCGTAAGGATTTAAAAATGACCCCCACAAACGTAAGAATTGTTCCTGAAGTTATAGTCTTGGTGGAAATCAATGTTGTACCTGTAGATGGCATGACCTTGGAGCTTTTTTTCCTCTGTGTTTGACCCCCCTATCAATATATGTTAGAAAATCAAGATAAATCCCACATGTGAAAGTAAATAAAGTGACAGATTCGCAAGTATATAAAGTATGATCTTACCCCTTCTGATGTATTCCCATCACTTGAACCTTCAGTTCTGCAATCGCCACTGCACACACCCCATAAAAAAAATTCATAACAGCAGTCCAAATACTAAACAAAGCGACAAAGCATGTGAAACACGTCGGGTCCAAAAGCAGAGAAAATTGGAGCTTCTGCCTCCCTAAGAACATTGCAATTTCCTCGAGGAAATATCGGAATATGATGAAATGGTAGCTGAGCCTATACCTCTGTGATGCTGCTGAACTCCCTGAGGTTCCATTGCCAATTGACACTGGAAGCCCATTCAACCCTTTCAACTTCTTCATAAAACCTTGATCTTTATTGCTGGATGACTTAGCAGGTGTCGCTATGCTCAAGGGAGTTGCTGCCTGCACCATAGTGATAATAATAAATAAAATTTTACACAACCTAGCATCTCTCTACATCGTATATGTTTCTTTTGAAAGTAGAATGCTATTATTCATGTGATCAAAGACAACAAACGGGTGACATTCAGTACCATAGCTTCAGATACAGGAGGAGATGACGAACTTCCATGACCTTGCCCATGTGATCCCTGGAGATTAGTTCACAGATGTATTAGAGCATTTCTATGTTGGCAGGCATGAGCAATTCACTAAAATAGTGACATTACACTTTCCAGGTGCACTGAATAACTTGCATAACAAATTCAATAAGTAGACTTGGCTCAAATTGATTCAACTGGGCATTAGGTTTCTGAGATTGGATGAAAACCTTTACATGACTATGCTAAGCTTAGGTTAGAAATCACAACATAACTCAAATGCTCAAAGTACCACGCCCAAGTACAAATATTCAGACGTGAGCTAGTCAATGCTAAATAATTTCTTGACAAAATCAAGACATGCAGTACTAACCCAAGCCGTGAAGGGGATCAAAATTTGAAATTTGGACACCTCAGATTGATTTTATGATTGGTAAATTGTGAATGAAAGTTCATTGTTAGCATAGAGTTTGAATCAGCCCTGACACGGAAAGCCATTGGCTACTCTAAACCATCTGTAACTGGAACTCCTGGAATACAAGAAATGGCGCATGCATAGCCAGGATTGCTATCAAGCCTACATTTAAATTTGGCCTACACCATATTTGGGTTTGAACCAGGGTAGCCATCACTATAACAATATCAGATTGGTGATATTAGAACTCAATTTCCTCCTCCAAGTTCTAGAGAAGTTCCTTGTACCTTTTAAACTTTTCAATGCATTAGGTGAAAATTGAAACCACACTGGTAAATGGAGAAACTGAGGAAAGAACAGTCAATGACTTCAAGGTTAAAGTGTGAAATATGCTAATTTACTGTAAAGTTCTATGCAAATGTACACTTACAAGAGAAAGAGAAGGGTGGCCATAAACACCTCCATGTGGGTAGATTGCAGCATAGGGTGTCCCATAAGGCGACATCATAGGCTGAGACAATCAAGAAAATACTGAAATTAGAATCAAATTGGTAATGTACCTGTCCTGCAGATTTCCTACATACTGAGTACGCATAATTGCAGGAAAGGAGTGAAAAGCAATGTAAAAAAAGTATGAATTCCCTGGATTAAAAAAAGATACCTGGGGTGTGCCCCACATATATGCATGGGGAGGATGACCAGATGGAACTGCAGAGTTGAAATATGGAGGTGGTAGAGTAACACCAGGACCATAATATGCCTAAAATGCATCAATGAGTGAGTTGTTAATGAGTTAAAAGGGTGAAATGAATGTATAACACTAAAACAAAGAGATGAATAAGCAATACCTGCATAGCTGCCCAGTTAGGATATGCATGGACATTATTATTCTTTTCCTGTCAATGCAAAAGGAATAAACTCTTCAGATATAAAAAATTAAGAGTATGCAAAAACTTGAGCCATTTCATGCACAAGACCACCCATGCATGTAGACAAGCATATAATGCCAACTGAGACATTCTAATTATATATCAAGATCACACAGAAACCATGTTCAGACATAAACCAATCTACCAACTTTTCTAGTTCTCCATGACTTGGAGTAATGGAGATTGTCGTAAGAAATTTCCTTCGAGTATGACCAATCAAACCTCGTGGAGGAGGGTTTTGTTTCAACCATTGGTGCTTGAGACAGTTGAAAATGGCCCATTTCTAAATCAGAACCAGAGTTCTAATCAAAATCAAAAACAAATACAACCTATGATCCAAGTTCACAACTAAGACCATCTACCCAAATGCCACTTCAGCTCAACAGGAAATGAGCTTTCAGACTGACTTACTCTTCACATGTTTGAGTTAATTCAGGATACACGCCTCAACTGAACATAACTCCAAGTTTAAGTTCACACTAAACACAAAATTGGCTGAACAACAGTATCTTGTCAGAAATTTTTGATCTATTAATACAGCTAAATTTTGATTCAGTCAAGTTTAATGCAAGTTTTGCTAAATCAGCATAGGTGAACCAGTTTCATCCCTATGTTGAGCCCGTGAACACTTATATTAAGTCAGTTCTGTTTGCAAAAGACTGGTTTGGTTGACTTAGGACTGACAAGTTTGAAGGGGGACAACTATAGACTGAACAGATATCAACTGCTGCTCTTCGTACCCCAGAAACTAATGCTCTAGTCTTTCTAAATTGATTCTTCTATGAATGACATCTATACAAAATTTAGAAAATCTTCTATTGATCAATGCATTATAAATACTATACATTAGGCAATGCCAGAAAAGTACAGTCTCTGTGTGGTGTGTAGATGCCTTTAGGAATTTTCTTGAGTGTCATAATTATCTACCATTAATTTTGTAAGATACGACTATATAGATCATATGCTTGGCTTTCATAATAATGTCAAATGTCCCTGATCCTAGAACTAGGGGATACATCTTAGGCTGTGTTTGATTCAAGAGGAAATTTGCGATGGAAGAACTTGAAAAAATGGGAGAGAGTGGGAAAAAGCTCTCCATTCTCACTTTTGGCAAATTTTATAGTGTAAGTTTCTTTTCAACCACACACGCCCTGAGCAGATCATCGCACCACATATTACATAACTCATGGCTACATCTTAATGGATGCCATAACAAAGCTAATGACATATATGATTACTCCTCGATATTATATCCAGGTTCACGTCCAAACTTCACAGGTCTAGCGATTGAAGCTATGTGCAGCTTATAGAGCACATGTAACATGCATACACCCTCCCAATCTCATATGATTTGCAGACATTAACTACTTTGTCAGCTCACCTGCACCGGAGAAGATGCTTTCCCAGACTTAGGTTGTGTCTCTGTTTCTTCAGCTCCCATTCTTATGCGACTGACTGAAAGCTGAGTTGTTGCACTAGGTATAAAATCCCTTCAGCAAATTTTGTTTCTTGATTTGAAAGTTCTCGGTTAGCTGCATTTACAGTAAGGTATTGTCATTCAACTGAAGAGAAAATAACATGCGAGGAACCATCTTGTCATCTCTATAACATATCAGATGCATACATTTTGAAGACAGTATTATATTTTTTCTTTCTACTTGAACCAACTGTGGACGGTAAAAGAAAGTATTGGAGGAGCCAAGAGAAACGTCTAACCAAAGAATACAAACCCATTCTACGGAGAAGGGGATAAACGAGCCAGAAAGCAAGTAAATCCCATTGATGGATATATTTGCAGCTAAATCTGTGAGAAGACTTTATTTTCTTTTCTCACGATTTCTTGCATTCAACACTACATAATTTCAAAATAGAAATGTCAATATTTTGACTGACACAGCTCCCTCAATCAAACCGATCCTAACAGGTCGCAGGAGCCAATAATCATCCAACTACCAGAGCATTAATAAGCAAATGCAACTACCATTGAAAAAAGTAATAACTTGCCATTAATCAGTGTGGATAATGGAGTTGTAAGCATGGAAGGATGCAGTTATGCATACTCTTCTAAATACATAAAAGTTAACACATTTATTAGTAACAAGCATACCGTAAATTCCGTAGAGGATAAATGCTTTCTATACTTGCAAGAAAACAAGCTTAAGCTGTACTCTGTTTTCCTTTTTAAGCTTGTATAATTCGGTTAGGAAGAAAGTTTGATCTACATCTTTAGTCTATCTACTTCAGCTAATAATTATCTTTATAATTGCAGTGCCTAAATGAACAGTGCCCTAAAAGTGGCCTTAATTTTCAAACTTAGAAAATTTTCTGAATTAACTAACACCGCGAATATTTGTAGCGAGCCGCTTTCTGCTTCTTAATGGGGTGTTTGTCTTTGCGTCATATTGAAAATGGAGGTCTAGCCATGTAAGTTTCGTGAAATATAGCATATAGTTTGAGAAATTTAAATTTCACTGGATTAAGAGGCAAAAACCAAAATCTCATAAGTCTTAAAATTTCAAAAAATGTTAGTTTGAATGATAATTAGAAGATAATAATATGAATAAATAAATAATAAATAAAAATACAGGCAAGATCATTCACAAAGAGACAAATGAACACCCTCACAGTATCTCACCATATACTTTTCTATTGGTAGCGTATTCACTGTAGTGCCATACCAGACCTAGACCATTTCTCTTTTAGATATCTGCGGCCTTAAAAGAATAAGAAGTGATTTGACCTTAATAAAAACGGGAGCTGACGAATGATGATTCTCCTTTTTTCAGTGTGATCTCTTCCACCTATGTTTTAACAACTGCCTTTGAACGCCGCCAAGTTTCACTCCTCATCAAGGTGACAAGTAGAGCAGATGTGGCTGAAAGACAAGTGTTGTGAACTTCCTACCTACGCGGATAAATCAAACTTTTATAGGATAAGGAATTTAATTGTAAACTTCCATCCTACCTAAGCTATTGTTTCAAGGTAAAATTTAGTTCAATCTTCAACAGTTGTGCATTTGACATCTAGGGTTTCTGTAGAATTTTACCGTAGTGGAGGACATCTCAAGGAAGAATCCATCTGGACACATATCTCAGGGACTAAATAAATAACATCATCAAATGAGACATCAATTTTGCGAGGAAATAATCATAAAAATTCCACGATTAAAGTTGATGTGTCATCCAATGGTGTCGTTTGGGTTCAATGACACGTAAGACTTCGCCTTTCCAAATGGTTTGTTCCAACATGAATGTCCTTACATATAGTCCATGAAATTCCTTTAAAATTCAAAGCAAGTTTCGGCTCAATGAAAAATCCAGACTGATCCTAACAAATGCTTGTATATGACAATAAACAACACAAGCAAAACAAACTATAATTGGCTTTTACCAGATAAGACTTGTTCCATATGAATGTCCTTACATATAACCCCTAAACTTCATCCTAACTCAGAGCAAACTTTGGCTCAACACAACATCTAACCATATGCTAACACATCCCTTGAATCTGAAAATAAACCAAATAATATAACAAAGGAAATCGATACATCACCAAATAAAGCTGAGCATAATTCACTCGCCTTCTGCCCATTTTCGACAGTCTCCAGGTTCAAAATTTTTGAGTAAATAGGCTATAGCTTTAAAGATAATCAGTTGCTTTCAATTTCAAGTATAACTAAGTGATCAGATTGCAAACTGGAGTTCAATACAAACTTAATATTCTTTCCCACGCAAGGCTATTCAACTCTTCTTTCTGAAGACTAAGACACACAACAAAAGGAATGAGAGAATTTCAGATTTCAGTCCTGCAAAAAGATTATGTGGCAAAGACATGGGTAAACAAGTCTTTTCTCCACCAAACTGACAACTCATAACTCGTGAAAGCAAACCATGGAACACCACCAAATCAATTCCTACAAAAATATTGCATACTCAAAATGACACAAATACCCTTGCATCTACAGCAAATACCCCTAAACAGTTCCTACATCCCCAACAATTCCCATCAAGGGGAAAATTTTTCTCCTAAAATCACCAGAAACAGACATCAATGCAAGCTTTGATTCAAAATCCTCTCATCAAATCATCCAAAAATTTTAAAGATACACAAATCTAACTGGCGAATCAACATACCTGCAAAACTTCAAAACCCTCTCAAAATCTCCTTTTATTCAACTCAGAATCTCCAAAAACTAGATATAAACACAAGTAAATTTTCATCCAAAATATAAAAAATGCAACGTTTTCACACTTCAAGGTTCACAATTGAACAAATCAAACGTACCTGAAACCCACAAAACTCGAAAGTCGAACGCTTGAACGTCAAAGACAGGTTTTTTAATCCGGAAACCTTAACCCTAAAACGAGAGAGAGAGAGAGAGAGAAAAAAAAAGTTTCGATTTTTTTTTTTTTTTTTTTTTCGCAGAGAGAGAGAGAGAAAAGAAGAAGAAGAAGAAGAAGAAGAGTGCCAAGGGTGAACACTCCACGTCACTTAGACACGTGTCCTCATACGCGAGGTGTACATAACGCCATGTACGTAGTTTTATACTGAGGTGGTAGTTGAGCTGCGCCGTATACAGAGAGAGATTCGTTGCAGGCCATTAATTTATTCCCCATTATGGAAGCTCCACCGTCCACGTGTCCGTTCTTCGCGTTTCCAGTTAACCTTGCTGTCATGTGTGGATGACGTGTTGTAATTGTATTTGTAATTGTTTATTAGCTGGATTTAATAGCAGGTTTCGCGTCCGCCAATAGAAAATGGAGACCTAAAATATGCGCAGATCCGTTTGGATTTTTTTTTTTTTTTTTTTTTTAAAAGTGCTTCCGTCGTTTTGGAAAAATATCTTTCGTTTTCTCTTTCTTAAATTACCCCTATTGTTTCTCAAAATAAAGGCATTTGCCCCTATTATTGGAATCTCAAGAAAATCATTTCATGATTCTCAAATTTCATCAATTTTTGGAAGGAAAATATAAATAAATAAAGTATTTAATTAGTTATTTTTTATGAATTTGTTATATATTATTATTAAACATGATTTTGGTTTAACTTTTTAGACACCCAAAATATGTTTGAGCCACAAAATCAGGAAGATTTTATGTTTTGTAATGTTTCGGATGTGTTTTGTGTGATTGAGAATTAATCGTACACTAATTTTTATTATGCCAAACTTAATTGCAGATTGAGTTAGTCTTCTAACTAAATTTATTGCTATTGACTTAATTGCATGTATGTTTAGAATTTGGTAGCTTAAATCTCATGAAAGTAACATGTTAGAGCATTTCTAACCATGGACCTATGTTTGAGCTACAAATCACGACTTTATGTATGTTTGAACGTTTTTATCATGTCAAACTTAGGGTGTGTTTGGTTGTATGAAATTTTATGTTATGAAAATCTATGAGAGGATTCCTACATTTTTTGTTAAATTGATGTATCACTCCACATCCACTATTTGGTTTTGTAATCAATGGTGGAAATGAAAGTTCCATGAATATGAAAATCACATGCCTTGGAGGACCAAGGAGTGAAATTCTCATGGGACTTTCATTCCCACCATTGATCACAAAATCAAATGGTAGATGTGGAGTGATATATCAATTTAACTTAAAATGTAGGGGTCCCTCATGAATTTTCATGACATAGAATTTCATGCAACCAAACACACCCTTAATTGCATGTGTTAGCATTTTGAGCCAGTCCTCGAACTAAATGTATGGATATCGACTTAATTGTATGTGTCAGGACTAGTATTGTTGGTCAGGTAAAACCAAGGTCAGAGGCCTTTCAAAACTTTCCTAATGGTCTCAAAACTCAATGTTCCATTTTGAAAAGTGCCCAAATGCTTAGCATCTATATCATAGGGGGAAGGTTTGAGCTCTTGACTGTGAGGACATGTTGCCTCCATTGCATAGTCGGGTCAGACTGTACCGCTAGCATTTTATTGTTTTCTTTGCATTGTTTTTCAACTTCAAACTTGTATTTCCATCGATCGATAGCATCGAACTAGTCTTGAGTAATGTCCTTCCGAACGTTCCTCCCCATTGTAATCTATTGAATGTGAATGAGAGCTTTTACTGACTATTGTGCATTATTATATTGTCTACAGATTGATATTGTGTAGTCTCAAGTTAATATTTGTGCCCGTCAAAGTAACTACTCATAGGCTTACTAGTGAATTAGATAGCTAGTGCCGCACGGATTACTAGTCTGTGACAGTTGGTATCAGAGCCAGAGCTTGTTGAATGCAAACCAGGATGCAGGAACTAAATGAGAGCCTTAGCGCTATGGAGGAACGACAGGCTAGTCGAATGCATAGACTAGAAAGCAGAATAGACCAGTTGAACACTTTGGGAGAACAGATTAGTCGGTTGGATAGACTATTTTCACTGGCAGACAAAGTGGATTCGTTGGCTGAACACGTTGATAACTTAGAGGGGCGGACAATCTCTATGGAATAGTCGCCTCACCCCACAGCTCAGGTGATAAGTGACTTCCAATTACAGTTGGAGGACTTATTTGCAAGTGTTGGTTTACTTACTAAGGTCACAGGGACGACTGATCACCATAGGATGAAAGTGCCCGAGCCAAAGTCGTATGCTAGGGCACGAGATGGGAAGGAGTTAGAGAACTTATTGTTTGATCTGGAGCAGTATTTTCACGCGGTGAACCCCGAATCCGAAGAAGCCAAGGTTACCATGTACTTAGTAGGTGATGCAAAACTATGGTGGAGAACCAAATATGCAGATATGGAAGAAGGTCGCATCCTTATTAGAACTTGGGCAGACCTCAAGAAGGAACCCAGAAATCAATTCTTACCTGAGAACACTGATTTTTTAGCAAGGAGGAAGCTCCACACCATCAAACAGACAGGCAATATTCGAGACTATGTCCGACAATTCTCAACTTGCTTGCTAGATATTTGAGACATGTCTGAGAAGGACAAAGTTTTATGTTTCATGGAACAAACTCAGCCGCTTCTACAAGCAGAATTGCAAAGGCAGAAGGTGATAGATATTACAAGTGTTATTGCGGCAGCAGAAAGGTTTAGCGATTATATGCCCATGACTGGATCCACTTCACTCAATCACTCCACAGCTAGAATTGGCAGTACCAATTCAAGCTCAGGGTCGAATGCTCGCTCACCTCACCAAAACTGGGGAAACTCAAGTCAGAACCGAGGAAACTACAATTCCCGGCCATCCAACCATAATTGGAGTTCCAACAAAAATTGGAATGCCAGCTCTAGCAACTCAAATTACAACAACAGAGGAGGGCAAAACTACTCTGGGCAGTGGAGACCATCTGCCCCTGCCCCATGCATTCTTTGCAATAGCAGGAATCACCCAACATGCAAATGTCCATCCAAACCAGCTCTACACTCAGTAATGTCCTTGCTTCAAATAGAACCTTCGAACTCGACCGCATCGAGCTCGAACCCCACCAACAGTGAGACCTCCAAGATGTGAGCTCTACGCAAGCTCAATGTTGTCAAAGGAGAAATGTATGAGTACCCACACAAGAAGGCTTTGCAATACATCGATATCACTATCAATGGGTTCCCTTCCCAAGCATTGTTGAATTCCGGAGCGACAGACAATTTTATTGCCCCAGATGAAGCTAGTCGTGTGGGTCTGAACTTGGAAGGAGATGTGGGTAAGTTGAAAGCTGTCAACTCTGAGGCAATCTCTATTAATGGTATGGCTAAAGCTGTGCCACTACAGGTTGGTCCATGGGAAGGAAGATCAAACTTCTTGGTCGTTCCACTTGATGATTTTAAGGTGATTCTTGGCCAAGAATTCTTCCGAGAAGCTGCAGCAGGACCATTACCTTTCATGGACTCCTTGGGGTTTTTCGGACCCAGACTACGCATTGTATCAACCTCAATTCGACCAATAACTCATGATAGAATATTGTCGGCGCTCCAAGTCAAGAGAGGCTTGGCCAAAGGAGAAGATACATACTTAGCTGTGGCAAAGATAGAGATGGAAAATGATACTAGCAAAATCCCTGAGGAAGTTGCCCAAGTTATTGCTGACTTCAGAGAAGTGATGCCGAATGAATTGCCAAAGAATCTACCCCCCAGAAGGCTCATTGATCACGAAATTGAGTTAGTCCCTGGTGCCAAGCCACCCGCACGTAGTCCATATCGCATGAGCCCTCCAGAGCTGACCGAATTGAGAACACAACTAGATGGCTTGTTGGAGTCGGGATTCATTCGGCCCTCTAAAGCACCTTATGGGGCACCTGTTCTTTTCAGCAGAAACATGATGGCAGTCTTCGCCTTTGTGTTGATTATAAAGCCTTGAACAAAGTCACTATAAAGAACAAATACCCGCTGTCGCTCATTGCAGACTTATTCAACCAACTTGGATCTGCCAGATACTTCACAAAATTCGACTTGAGATCAGGTTACCATCAGGTCCGCATTGCTGCTGGTGACGAACCCAAAACTGCTTGTTCTACTAGATATGGGTCATATGAGTTCCTAGTAATGCCCTTCGGCTTGACCAATGCTCCAGCTACATTTTGCACCCTTATGAATGGCATGTTCCGTCACCTTCTAGACAAGTCTGTGGTTGTCTATCTTGACGACATTGTGGTTTATAGTGGGACTATAGAAGAACACCTACATCATTTGCGAGAAGTGTTCCAAATCCTTAGGGATAATCATCTCTTTGTCAAGAAGGAAAAATGCTCATTCGGCCAGACCCAGATCAATTTCTTGGGTCATGTTATTGGCAATGGCAAGATTCGGATGGACATGGAGAAAGTCAAGGCAATCCATGATTGGAACTCTCCTAAGAACATGTCTCAACTACGTTCTTTCCTTGGACTCGCAAACTATTATCATCGCTTCATAAGGGACTACTCTAAGAGAGTTGTTGCCCTGACAAATTTGTTGAAACAAGACCGAACATGGGAATGGGATAGGCAGTGTGAAGCTTCATTCCAAGACTTGAAATTGGCTGTGATGAAAGATCCAGTATTGGCCTTGCCAGACATCACCAAGCCCTTTGAAGTACAAACAGATGCATCTGATTATGCCTTAGGGGAGTTTTACTTCAAGATGGTCACCCGGTAGCATATGAGAGTCGAAAGTTGAATGATACAGAGTCTCGTTACTCAGCTCAGGAAAAGGAATTACTAGCCATTGTACATTGTTTACGGGTGTGGAGACACTACCTCTTGGGATCTCAAGTCCTTGTTAAAACGGATAATGCTGCAGCAAGCCATTTCCTTACTCAGAAGATGCTAACCTCCAAGCAATCTCGATGGCAGGAAAAATTAGCAGAATTTGACTTAGTATTGGAATACAAGCCAGGGCGCACTAACAATGTAGCTGATGCACTCAGTAGAAGGGGAGACCTTGCAGTGCTAACCCATACTGGTCCGAGTCACACCATCTTGGAGAAGATCAAAGTAGGCCTACAGACAGATCCACAAGCGAAGGCCATTACAGAGTTGATCAAGCAGGGCAAAACTCGACGGTTCTGGATAAAAGATGGAGCAATACTCACAACTGGTAATCGCCTCTATGTTCCGAGAACTTCGGGTTTGAGAAAAGAACTTTTGAGAGAATGCCATGACACCCATTGGGCGGGACATCCAGGCTGGAGACGAACACTTGCATTGTTCTACCATGCAGATGTCACCGATCCCACAAGAAATGTATCTACACGAGCATTGCCTAAGCATCCTACTAAGCCAGATCGAGAAGTGGAAGAAATCTTAGCTGACTGCCTCATCAACAACACAGGCCCGGATAGAGAGTATTTGGTCAAGTGGCAGGATGAACCTCCTTCAGAGATCAGTTGGGAGCCAGTCGAGCATCTGCTGCTATACCTCTCAAAGCTGGAAGAGTACTTGGAAAAGTTCGCTGCGAGGGCGTCAGCGAATTGAGTGTGGCAGAGTGTCAGGACTAGTACTGTTGGTCAGGTAAAACCAAGGTCAGAGGCCTTTCAAGACTTTCCTAATGGTCTCAAAACTCAATGTTCCCTTTTGAAAAGTGCCCAAATGCTTAGCATCTATATTATAGGGGGAAGGTTTGAGCTCTTGACTGTGAGGACGTGTTGCCTCCATTGCATAGTTGGGCCAAACTGTACCGCTAGCATTTTTATTGTTTTCTTTGCATTGCTTTTCAACTTCAAACTTGTATTTCCATCGATCGATAACATCGAACTAGTCTTGAGCAACGTCTTCCGAACGTTCCTCCCATTGTAATCTATTGAATGTGAATGAGAGTTTTTACTGACTATTGTGCATTATTATATTGTCTACAGATTGATATTGTGCAGTCTCAAGTTAATATTTGTGCTCGTCAAAGTAACTACTCATAGGCTTACTAGTGAATTGGATAGCTAGTGCCGCACGGATTACTAGTCCGTGACAACATGTATGTTTAAAATTTGGTAGCTTATATCACATGAAAGTAACATCTTAGAGCATTTCTAACTAAGGCTGAAAATCGAACCAACGGATTGGTTTTTCAACTAAATCGTGAATCGAACCGAGTTAAAATTTTCAAACCGAACCGACTATTAACAAAACCGATCCAAAATTGAACCGATTCTAATTTATGCAAACCGTAACCGAACCGACTAAAATTGAACCAAAACCGAACTGGCCGACTATTTACAACATATTGTATTATTTATATATCAAATATATATTATTTATTATATATATTTGGTCGGTTCGGTTTAGTCAGTTAAAATCACATAGAAACCGAAAATCGAACCGACCATTTCGATTTTGAATTTTTTAAAATTGAAACCGATCATAACTGAATTTAAACCGAACCAATTGGTTTGATCGGTTTTTTGTTCAACCCTATTCTAACCATGGACTTAATAAATCTATAATGTGTATCGAAAAAGAGGTTGACCGACAACATCAGGCCTGCGCCAGGGAGGTCCATCACCATCTATCATCCTAGAGAATGGATCAATCTCTAGAATGATGGATGGTGATGGGTCAGCCTGATACGAGTCTGACATTGTTGGCCTGGCTCTCTAGAATCAGGGATGAAAATTCCTAAACACCTTCAATAAGGATTTCAACTTGTTGATTTTTTTTTAATAATGTGAACAAATAAAAAATTTCAAAAATGGGCCTATATGGTAGATGAAGGAGTCTAAATGGCTAGGAAACTAGTGAGGGAGGGGGGAGGACCCTCCATCTCCATCATAGACTAAGTATCATAGACTAAATATACAATCTAGGTTAACTTAAAAAAATATACAATCTACGTATCATAGTGTTGATGTAATGACTAATTTGTACACATTTTTATACTTTTATTACCAACATGGACTATTCATTAATCTAGGTTAACTTATAAAATTATATAATATATTTATCTTTTATGAAAAATAGAAAACATAATTTTATACTTTTATGACCAACAATGATTATTTTATTAATGATTCTTTTTTAGAAACTCTTTTTGTCAAGTTTTTTTATTTCTATACTTAGACCATTGATGCTAAAAAAAAAATCAACAAAGAAATTGAAAATGTGGCAACAGTGATGTCAAAGTTGAAGAAACAGAAAGCCCCACATCTTTCCAACTTCCTCCAAGTTCAATCATTGGTTTCTTGAAAAATGTATGCTTCCATTAATTTATTAGTTTCTTTAAACATTTAAAATTTGTAATGGTACTATTACATATTAAGTCCTTTTTTATGCAGAAAAGAAAAATTCAACAAATGATCTGTCATCAAGAAAATCTATGGATTTGCGGTCATTGATTGTTGGTTGTAAGAAAAGAGGCTCACAAACCTCTAGTTACACATATGAACTCATCAGTCAAATTTAGACGCCCAATGGGTCTTTCACAGTATCATCTGTGTATAAATAATGATCAAAAGGAAACTATTAAAAGAAGAAGTTGGCATGGAGAAACATGATCAAGTAAAGCTTTTGGGTTTATGGGTGAGTCCATTTGTTTATAGGATTAGATGAGCACTTGAAATCAAGGGAGTGGAATACAAATATGTAGAATAAACTCTAAGCATCAAGAGTCGTCTCCTTTTACAGAGTAATATCCTGTTTATAAGAAGGTTCTTGTTATCATTCATAGCTAGAGAAAAAACGATCATTAAATCACTTGTTATTATTACACATATAATAACTATGTTATAATTCCATTGGAATGTAAAATTTTATGACAAGTTAATCAAATTAATTTTATTAGCGACATGGGGCGAGAGGGGTTAAGGGTTAAAAAATAAAAAAATATAATCATTAATAAAAGAGTCATTGTTGGTCATAAAAAATATAAAATTAGGTTTATTATTTGTTTAAGAAGGATAGATATGTCTTATAACTTTATGAGTTAACCAGAGTTAATAAAATAGTCATTGTCGGTCATAAAAGTATAAAATAGACACAAATTAGTAATTACATCAACTATGATATTTAATTGGTCTATTTTGTGAAGTAGGTCTTAAAAGTCATTTTTGTTATTTTTTTAATGGGGAGTTGCTAATTGTAATTGATCAATATCATAGGTGGCGTTTGTTTTTTTAAATGCTTATAATTAGCTGACATCTAACTGGAGTTAGAAGTTCTGAACGAGCTTTTGAATGGGCTGCTGATCAGAAGCTGTAAAATTAAAATGTGCTTGTTTTTAAGTGTTAAATGAGAACTGTTTGACAATTTTGCCCCACTGAAGAGACACATATAAGAATGAAGAGATGGTGAGCTTAAACCCGACATTATAAAGTGGCGATCAATTTGTTAAAGCTTTCAAAACTATATGCTACATAATGAAAACTTAAAAATATACATGAGAGGGAGAGTTGGAGATATAAAGAAATCTTAAAAAATACAGATAAAGAAAACAAAGATGAAAACGAAAATAAGAAAAGTTTCTTACCGTTGAGGATTCATTGTGAAGATAGATATAACGACAATGCTTGGTAAAGAAAATAAAGGTGTGCCATCAAAATTTAGCCCCTACTTGTTTTTAAGAAGATGATGGGAACAATTTTCATTACAAAATTATTTTAAAGTTATTGTTGGAATAATTTTTTGAGTCAGCACTCAATGCTAAGTGATCAGCTCCTCCCTGTTGCTTACTCCAGTCATAAGTTCAACTTATGATTAGAACAAAAATCAAACACTCTAAACAAAACGTCTTACTTCTTATTACGACCTCTGACTATTTTAGAAGCAAAAACAAACACCCTCTTACTACTCTTTGTTCCGAAGAACAATATTTTGGGGCATTTCAACCTAAAATATGTAATACCTCGACTTACCCATTTTATTTATTTATTAATAAAATAAATTTAATAGTGAAATTAATTTATCATATTAGGAGTATTAATTAGCTCTAGGCGAATAAAAGTAATTATTATCTATAAAGCTAAACTTCAATCACACATCCTTAAACTTCAAACTTGTGTACTACATCAACGAGACAAGTTCTATAATAGATAGTAAATACTATGAATGTTGTGTTATAGAAACAATAAATACACGTTAAAAACCAAACTTGCACACTTTCAACCATCAACTTTGTTAGTTGCTTGTATCACTAGCAAAACTAGTACCATTAATTTGAGCAATTCAAAAATCAAATATTATTTTGAGGTCTCACTTGCAAAATCATTTTATAATCACACACATTCTATATTTGTTGTACATCTAATATAAAGTGTAGACTAGTACAATATGTTGATTCATTATAGAGGAGCTGAAAAAACCAACATTTATCCTAAAAAAGTAAAGTGTACATCAATTAAGGGGAAAAAAATGTATGTAATCTTATTTTTAGTAGTTAACTAGAGTTGTGATGATACACCAAACCGTCTAGTAATTTGCACCGTACAAATGTCATGATGATCTCGACAATAGAGTAAAGCGGGCTTAGATATGCGCCAAGCTCAGATAACACAAGCCCACTGAGGCAGGTTCTAGGATGTTGGACCCAATCAACAGTGCCCTATTAAGCTCATAAGTCGTATGGTCGAGCCCAATACTTGTAAGACCTAACAAGGCAAGTATCTAGGGGATTGACCTAAGACAGGCAGACCACTAACACATTAACTCCTGCTATGAAACAAATATTAGAGTATAAGTCGTGCATGAAAACTCTTCTGCGTGGACAACACTCCGCAAGGGAAGAATCCCCAAAAGATATCAAAATACAAGTTGTATATGGAAACTCTTTTACATGGACGACTCTCAACAAATATCTTTCCCTAAATTATGCCACCAATGGCGTAGCTGAACAAGAACTTTCGCATGATAAATATGACACAAGGTAGAGGAGCAAAGGTACACTACTAAACCTAATTTACAACATTACACATTTCTCGAGTCTTGTCTTACTTAAGCTTCAGAGTGTCATCTGCCATCACAACAACAATTTTTGCCTCACGTGTGTTTCTTGTGCAGGTCAAGGAGAACAGGAAAAAAAATACATCACTCTTGAGGAGATGTTTGACGCCAAAAAAAGGGAGAAGCTGACAAAAAACACGCTCGGTCCAGAAACAAAAATGAGAGAAAAAATAAGAGGATGACGATAGAAGTAAAAGGAAGCAAAGCGACAACAAGCCAAACCCTGATTACACGAGACAAGATAAAGCCTCCAACTTCGTCGAGTCCAAATCCATCACTCCTCTCAACTCCAGCCTGTCCGTCGTCTTCAATACCATTAAGAATTGGAGATGAGTAAAGTGACCAACCAAACAGTGGGGATATCCCTCTCGGCGGGACAACGGCAAGTGCTGCTCTTTTTACAATGACAGCTGCCACGACACTGAGGACTGCAAGAGTGTAAGAACGAGATTGAGTATTGCATTAAGAAGGGAAAACTCAAAGAATTCATGAGCTCAAAAAAATGAAAAGACCATCCAAAAGAAAGAGAAGAGGGTATCGAAAAGATAGAGGAGAAAACGCCTGACATTATATATGTCCTTCATGGGGTAAGCTCGGAAGGTGAGCAATCCAACAAGTCTCGAAAAAGGACGCTCCCCCAGATGCAGACTCGCCCACCTACGAGGACCGACAAGTGCAATATGCACGTGTTCAAAACTTGAATCTCATCGATGACATTCACAGATAAGGACCTCCAAGGCGTCCATTTGCCTCACAATGACGCCCTGGTCATCTCAGTCCTCATTGCTAAATGGGAAATAAAAAGGTCATTGGTAGACACAAGGAGCTCTCTGAATGCCTTGTTCCTCAATGCGTTCTGAAACATGCAGTTCAAATAGGAGAACTTGATGCCTGCCAGTACCCCATGATCGGGTTCAACGGAGAGAAGTGTTTCTCTTTTGGAAAAATCATACTAACGGTATGGCAGGAGAGCCACAACTACAAAAAGTTTTGTTCCAAGAGTTCATGGCGGTCAATGGCTCATCCACCTACAACATCATCGCGGGAAGTCCCTGGCTCCATCAGATCAAAGCGGTAGTTTTTAACTTTGCACCAATACATCAAGTACCTTGCCAATCAGGCGAAATGAACCATTTGAGAAGACCAACCGTCAGCAAGAGACTGCCACTATGCAATGCTAAAACAGCTGAATTGTTAGCAATTACAGCTTGAGTCCGCAGGTCAGACATATCAAAACCCGAGCCCAAAGAAGAAAGAAGAACCTCCCAAAGTTAGCTGGTGGTACATGCGTTAATTATTTGCTCCGCCAATTTGCATTGAGAAGAAGATTTGAAAATGAAAGCAAATGTAGCCAAGGTGGGCTATGGAAGTGATCCCTCATGAAAGGATGTCTGGCCGCAGGCCAACCCGCCTTCCGGTTGTGGCATCACGTGTGAAGCCCAAGAAGGAATAGTGGGAACAGCTACCCAAAATTGGTTGTGGGTATTATCTCCCAAACTGAATGACGTGAGACATCGTGGGAGCACCGGAAGATAAAAGAAAAACTTGACCCTTAAGGGGGAGTCTATACTTCTTCCACGCAATGTGAAAATAAATTACGAGGTCCCATGGAGCTACTAGATGCTCACCCAAACCAGGTGGCATCACCCAATAGCAAGTATTATTAAGACTCATCATTGCAAATGTCAGAACATTCGAAGACTCCCTCCAACGAAGATCTTCCTTTATCATTTGGAAAATCCAAAACATATTTTCTGAAAAAAAAAATGCATTTGAGAAAATTCTCTACAGCGTTCGTGGCAACGCTTGATATTAGGATAAAAAAAACAATCAAACCGATTGAACCAATCAAAATCGATTCGGTTTAAATTCAGTTAAGTTCGGTTTTGGTTTTAAAAATTCAAAACCGAAGTGGTCAGTTCGGTTTTTGGTTTCTATGTGATTTTAATCGACAAAATCGTATCGACTGAATATATATAATAAATCATATTAATTTATATAAAAATAATATATTATGTTTAAAATAGTCTGTCGGTTCGATTTATTTAGGTTTTAGTTTGGTTTTAGTCGGTTCGGTTATGATTTGCATAAAATAAAACTAGTTCGGTTTGGTTTGAAAATTTTGAAACCAACCAACGTCGGTTGGTTCACGGTTTAGGTGAAAAACTGAACAGTTGGTTCGGTTTTCAACCCTACTTGATATGGTGAAAACAACCTATATATAGGCGCGACGGTTCCAATTGCAACTGCACGAGTGTACATTTATTGAATTAATGAAATTGCACGCAACCCCATTAACTGGTGGGATAACCGATACCAAACTGTATCGCAATCTACTTCGTATATGTGGCACAATGATCTCATCAACATGGAACAAATAAGTGAGTGGGTGCCAGGCTCGATTCAGCCTAAAAGTCAGAGAATGGCCTAGTACATACTGGTTAGAAAAATATAAATGGTAAATACATTAAGCGCTTACGGAGTGTAGAGCACCTACAAAGATATTATCAATAAATCCAAGGTATTCGCTTTATTAAAGCTCCACTGAAATTCTACTGTTGTTAGGCAAAGTAAGTAAGTACGAATAATCGAGTCAGACTTGTACGCCCAAGGCCACATGATGGTTGAATTTGACAAAAGTTTGGTCAACTCGTAAAAACTAATGACGACAACTTTTGGTCCGCTCTTACACTTAGTCCGCCAAGAGCGGATGACGATGGCTTAGAAAGTGAGAGTCTAGTCAGAGCTCATGGAGCCTGATCAAGATGGCTTGCCAGAGATCATTGTCCAACTATAGACGACGGTGGTCGAACCTGACCAAAGTTTAGTCAGTTACGGTTGATGACGATAACTTATGGTCAGCTCTAAGACATAGTCCGCCACGAGCGGATGAAGATGGCTTAGAAAGTGGGAGTCTAGTAAGAGCTTATGGAGTTTGATCAAGATGGTTTGCCAGGGATCATTGTCCAACTATAGATGATGGTGGTTGAACCTAACCAAAGTTTAGTCAGTTATGACTGATGACGATAACTTTTGGTTCGCTTTAAGACATAGTCTGCCACACGTGGATGAAGATGGCTTAGAAAGTGGGAGTCTAGTCATAGCTCATGGAGCCTGATCACGGTAGCTTGCCAGAGATCATTGTCCTACCATAGACAATGGTGGCCGAATCTGACCAAAGTTTAGTCAATTCGAAAAGATTAATGACGATAAATTCTAGTCCGCTCTAAGACGTAAGGACGAATATTACTTAGAAAGTAAGATTATAGTCAAAGCTCACAAAGCCTGATCAATATGATTTGTCAGAGATCATTGCCAACCATAAACAATGGTCGCCAAACCTGACCAAAGTTTAGCCAGTTATGACTGATGATTATAACTTTTGGTCTGCTCTAAGACGTAGTCTGTCGAGAGCGAATGAAGATGGTTTAGAAAATGGGTGTCTAGTGAGAGTTCACAACGCCTGATCAATATGACTTGCCAGGGATCAGTATCCAACCATAGACAATTGTGGCCGAATCTGACCAAAGTTTAGTCAGTTATAGTTGATGACTATAACTTTTGGTCTGATCTGAGACCAAATCTGTCAGGAGCAGACAAAAATGACATAGAATGTGGAATCTAGCCAATGCTCATGAAACCTGGCTAAGACAACTTGCCATAATCATTGTCCGACTGTAGACGGTGACACGCGCACTTAGCCAAAGTTTAGTTAGACTGACAAAGACAACTTCTAGTTTAATTTACTGCCTTAGTCACCCATGTGCAGATTACGACAACTTGAGGAATAAAAATGTGATTAATCTAAGGTTTATTGCTCGCCAAGATTATTCCCCCACGTAGAGTTCATCCAAATTATAAGGGTTAGCCGAGACAACTTTTGAATCTCGAAAGAGTACATACCAAAATTGTTTAATTTCATGAGCAATCGCAAGATAAGCAGTCAAAACTCTCATTTGCATATCAACTAAACAATTTCCTAACTTAGCAAAATCGTTTGCCTAGAGACCAACACAATGGCGAGGAAACACAAAAGAGATTCAGTAGAAAAAATCCAAAAAAGTACAAGTATAAAGTGCTACTTAACAAATTGTCTTTCATTAATGATTCAAAAAACACAAAGTTTACTCCTTATCAGGAATACATTCAGATGCATTAGAATTTGGCTTAGCAGAAGAAGAAGCAGGGGATGGCTTCGCGTGCACTACTGCTCTGACACCTCGATTTGGGTCACCATCTTACTTGATTAATCAGAAGTGTGACCAAACTTCACAAATGCCACTTTTTGTAATAAGAGAGATCTCAATCAGCATGCTCCTTTTCCATTAACTCCAATAGCTCCATCATTCATTTCACAACTTTGTAGAATTGGAACGTGCCCTTGACCTTTAAAAACTTCTCCTCGCATGCTTTCGGCTTCACAATATCTTGTTTCAGCTTGTTGGCCAAGACAACTCTGAATTGATCTATACTTAGCTTATCCTTGATCGGGCTGAGCTCATTTTGTGTCAAGAGGAGTTGTTTTTTTTCCTGCCCTTGCAAGCTGGATGTTGGAAGCAACGTTGGCCTCCTGCTGCTGACGTCGGGCATCCCGATCAAATGCTCAATTGCCTTTTCATCAATTTGGGCCTGAATCTCGGATTGCATCTTGGCCATGGTCTCTGTGAGACCCTATAGTGGGCGGACCTGAGGGTGAGAGCTGGAGCCCAACAGGCCCAAGAGGGGTTGGACGAGCTATAAAAGGGGACATAGTCCCACATCGCCTGGGTGTGGGAGGGGGTCGCTGGTTTACTTATGTGCGAGGTTGGATCCCCATAGTACGAAGCCTTCTAAAGTCATGCGGGTCGGTTGGGCCCAGAGTGGACAATATCGTACTGTGCGAATCGGGTCATTACAGAATGGTATCAGAGCCTGACCCAATCGAAAGTGTGCCAACGTGGACGTTGGGTCCTAACGGAGGTGAACTGTGAGACCCTGGAGTGGGCGGATCTGAGGGTGAGGATGAAGGTTGGAGCCCAATAGACCCAACAGGCCCAATAGGGGTAGGACGAGCTACAAAGGGGGACATAGTTCCACATCGCCTGGGTGCGGGAGTGAGATGATCTACTTATGTGCGAGGTTGGATACCCATAGTACGAGGGCTTTTAAAGCTGTGTGTAATACCCGCCTAATTAAATAAAAAAAAAATTCTTTTGTAAACCCTAATGTTGATGGGTTGCTACAAAAATTGTATTTGGGTTTGGTTTTGGGCTTTTATTAAACTAATAAGTAGGGTTTTTATTTGTGAAAGAGGGTGGGTGCACTCGAAAGTTTGGTGGGGGCGAATAGCCACCCACCATATAAAAAAAAACCCTACTCCTTCCATTTTCTTTTCTCCTTCCTTCTCCTTTTCCCCTTCTTCACAAATTCTTCCTCCTTCCTCCTCGCGATCTCTGCTTCTGTTGTGAAAGTTGCTCCGACTGTGTGCATGACGAGAGGGAAAGGGGTTGTTCGATGGGTTGTAAAGGAGACAAGATGGTTGTTCGATTGATGGAAGATGAAAAAGAAGAAGAGGAAGACATTGGTTATTTGGGCAATTTGAGGTGTGAATCTGTGAAGTAGACAACATTTTGTTTTTGTTTGGATGATGATGATGTTGTTGTTGTGGGTAAAGGAGGAGGATAAGAAGCGAAAGGTGTATGTGGAGATAGTCCTTTTAGCTGTCTCTGTTTGATTGCACTTGGGCTGGGAACATGTTCTAAAGCATTGTGAAGAAGCTACTTGGTGAACTTGTGCCTTTCACATCATCGACTTTGTTCTAGGCTTCTTATTCTCTTGTACAACAACACATGAAAGGCAAAAGAAAGGTTATTTACAATGGTACTAGCCTTCTTTGTTATAAGTTTCCAACTTTGTTATAAGACAGGAAATCAAGGTTAGTGAATCTCATCCAATGTATTATTCTTGAGCTGGGAGAGTCTTAACTAACATTGTTGGTGTTCCTATAAATCTATCAAGTATTTGCAAGTCGAGTTCTTGACGCCCTTGTAAAGAGATCACTTTGGCCTGTTCTTTGGTAAATTGTGGATGCTCTAGGAAACATAGAAAGGCAACCTACGTTCCAAGTTATCACCAGGTGCAGCACTCGCAACACTCGCATATCCACTATTATGCACTTTTATTTCTCATCCATCTTAGAGGAGGAACAGAGGTGCTGAATGCAACACTCATCCTTGCTTAATGGCTTATACATCAATCTCTTCTCTTAACAATGACAACATCTGTGATAAGGTGAGTTCTCTTTTACCCCTTTCAGTATTTTTTTTTATGTAGTTTCTCTAAATTTGATATTTGTGAAGAAATATTCACAAACAATTGTTTGTTTATTTGGTAATTGGTTATGTGTTTAGGTATTTGTTTATGATGTTTAAGCAATGTATTATTTCTGTCTTTAGCACTTATTGCTTGGATATGTAACAACTCTAGGACAGAATTTGCACTTGTGCTTGTAGCTTTACTTACTTTTTCATTATTTGAGATATAAGCATTGAGTCTGTGGGTTATCACATTAGGGTGGTGTGGTTGTGAGTGTTGATGAAATAATTTGGGGTTTTGAGAGTTATGAAATTGGTTGTGAATATATAAGTTTGACTGTTTATTTAGTACCCTATATGTACAATCAAAAGGGACGAACAGATAGTCATTTTTGGGTTTAGTTACATCTGTTAAGTTATACATGATGAACCCCCTCATCATTTAGATTGGATCAGGGGATTGAGCTTATGTTTATTGGTTTAAACCTCTAGTTGGTTTACAATTCAACTCAAGACAAGTTTAGAAGAACCATTTTTTTTTAAAGTAAACTTTTGTGGACGGGTGATCATATATGTTGAATTTTGCTGCTCATTACATGGTTCGGTGTTATACTATAATCTAGCATATTATATATGCATGAATAACTAGTGACCATAATTTGATATAAGTAGATCCTTTCACTACATGATTTTATGGGTTGCAATCGCATTCCGGCCAATTTATATTTTATTAAATAAATATTAGATATTGGATGGAATTCAAATGAGCACTTGTTTTAGCTTGAGTATTTGTATTGTTATGTGAATTGGTGTGCATATTGTTTTCATATGATGCAAAGAAATGAGATATGTGACCTGGCAATGTGTCAAATATTACTTGTTCCCCAAAAGAATGGTGGATACTGTGATTGATTTATTTATGGTTGACAAAGCGTCACCATAAAAGAGTTTTGAGGATTTAATTATTTTTATGCTCTTTTCCACAACTCCGAAAAAAAAAATGTGAAAAGAAAAGAAATTTTGTATACAGACTTGCTTGTATACTTGTGATATTATTGAGTATGCAGACTTGCTTGCATATCAGTGTACTTGCCAGTGATCGACCTTCGGGTGAGATGATATGTTCCTCGAGGTGGCACCCCACTTGGAACATGTACGCTCCGAATGGTTTTGATGGCAAGGGCGGCACACTTGGGTGAGGTGTGTTCGGTGCACCGTTCTATGTGTGTTCGGTTGTACGTGTAGATTTAGGAAGAATGCTTGCCATGGATCGAACTTCGGGTGAGATGACATGTTCCTCGAGGTGGCACCCCACTTGGAACATGTACGCTCCGAGTGGTTTCGAAGGCAAGGGAGGCACACTTGGGTGAGGTGTGTTCGGCACAGGAGGAGAGTGCGATTGTGGAAAAGTAGCGAGATTTCTTTTTGTGTATGTGCATGAGTACCTTAAAGGAAGAAACTAAATGCTCATTCAACCATTGAATGAGAAATACGTGTCTTCCTAAAGGTAGAAAAATGTGTTTGTTTAATATTTCAATAATAGTCTAATATGATTATGAATTGTATTGTTGTTGTATTTATGAGGATTGATAACTCATAAATTTTATTTATTAATAATAAATAATACATATTTATTTATTAGGATGATAACACCTTTGCCTCATGGAGGAACTACCTGGTGTGGTTGTTTATTGTTTATTGTTTATTTTGATATTGCCATGTACGGATTTATTGATTTTGGGATGAAGATTTCTCACACCAGCTTTATTGCTGACCCGAGTGAGCTTTTGCTTCTTGGGTACATTCCTTTTGGAATGTAGCCGATTAGCCTTTCAGGTTTAGAGACTCTGAGCTGCGTTACCAGAGTTTTGCTAGTGAGCTAGCCATGCCAGTCTTCTCCGGGTTAGACTTTTTATTCGTTTTAGTTGTTTAGTTGATGCTGCTATTTGTTTATGTTATTATTGAATTCTCACGTCCCGAGTTTTGGGAAAAACGGATAATCCTACGTGGCTTTTTGGGATTTTCGTTTCCTTCGAAAATCGGGGCGTGACACTGTGCGAGCCAGTTGGGCCCAAAGCGGACAATATCGTATTGTGCAGATCGGGTCGTTACAGTCTCCCTAGCAAACTTCAAGTCATGATGAGCGTGGTCCCATTTTGCCTTCAACTCGTCCTTCACAGACGTCACATTGGCCAAGTCGGACTCAAGTGACTCCAAGCGGATCCTCTGAACCTCCAATCTTGACTGCAACTCCAAGTTGCTTTATCAGATATTTGATCTCACGAAGAGCATCAGAATATGACTCCTGTAGATTTGCAAAAACTCGTTATGTGGTGTATACTTTCTCACGAGCAGCCTCTACTTTCATCCCAGCAACGACAACTTGGTTTAGATATGACATCCCCAACATGAGATGCTTATGCCCCTTGTCCATGCGCTCACCCAACGTATCCTCTTCTGGCTTCGGAGAATTATTCGCCAACCAATCATTCCATCTACTAATATGACTCTTGGAGGCATAAGAAACATCAACCTTCTGATGTTAGGTCTGGTTGCCTATCTTCAGCACATGAATATCTTTTGGATTCGCAATTACGCCAGTGCCGCCTTTCACCATCTTCACCACATTGTGGGCCTCCTCTAATGTTTCTCTCTTACTCACAACAACCGACTCCCTCCCACCAACCGATTTGGAAGCAAGTCATCTCCAGGGCCCCCTAGGTCTCCAACTACTTTGTCCCTTGCAGATTGAGTTTGTCCTCTTCTGTCCCTACCATTCCCACGCTGAAACACTGGATTAACTGGTGGCCTCATTGGTGGGGGTCAAACTCCTTGTGTAAATGGCTGAGTTGTGAACATGGTACTCTGATTGTTGTGTAAAGTTGGAATTGTAGGCATCTCAGGCTGGAAGTTTGGTGGTTGTGGAGGACATGTGGGCATTTCCTTTGGAGGTTCACTATTTCCTCTTCCACTAGTAGTCCTTGCACCCCTTGGCTTGTTGTTCCTTGCCCTCGTGCACTTAGGCTTCTTAGATGTCTGTCCATCCTCGGCAGTCTTCTCTCTAAGAGGGTTTTTACAGGTTCTACTGTTGTGACCATCCCTTCCACACTTTCTGCAATGCTAGCGTTCCACGTGAACCTCATCTTCATATTTTCTTCTCTGTCTCTTAGGCCTCCCTGGACCTCTTTTCACTATAGGAGACAATACTAAGTATCTTGGTAACCACATAAAAACCCTAATCAGACATGGAAATAAGCAAATGATTGTACTATACATAAGAAATGAAGATAAAATTTACTTCATCCCATTCACGCATATTTCTTATGCTCACAATGCCCCTAGAGTATGCTTCCACTTAGGCCTTCACAGAATGATAGGGGCTGTAGTACATGCATCAAATGAAAATAAGTATATAAGCAATGATATGGTCACCGAGGTCTTTGATTATATAAGCAATGATATATAAGCACTGACATATAAACAATGAGAAAACTTATACTTATTCTGCCCACTAAGGTCTTTAATTGACTAGAGTCAAGAGTCCATGCACACATATGATGCATGTGAGTTCCCATTGTCTATAATCACAATATCTAATAGATGTCTCAACTATAAACCTATCACCAGTGTCATTATGTTGCAGTGTGGTGAAGCCATCACTGGACCCAAACATTTTGAATTGATTCTTCATTTCACAGTACTTGTCAACTAGTTTTTGAGCCCTAGGTACTAATCCATTGATGTCCCAAATGCTACTTTTCACCCTTCTGTCATATATAAGCCTCGTGATGAGCATGTGATAGTCATCAATGAACTTGCAGATTGGTTTGTCCCTTAGGTGAATGATCCAATTATTGAAACTTTCACTAAAATCGTTAGTGATTTGCTTTGAGCATACCCTAGTGTCAAAATAGGTCATGCACCAACTCTTCACATCCCTATCAACTAGCCACTTATGAGCCATTGGATAAGCTTCCTTAATCTCTTTTAAGTGGGAAACACACTCAAACTCTTTGTATGTCCTCACAGCCTTCCAACTTAGTCTCGTCAAGAAAGTCTCACCAAAATCAACATTTTTTAAGTTCTTGTACATATGCTTAAAATAGAATCTATGATCTGAATATGGAAAGAGCTGCTTTAATCAAGCCTTTTTGCTGGTCAGAGACAAATGTCAGCTTCCCTGCATGCATCTTCAACTGCATCTCAATTATGCTCAAGAAGATGTACGAAGTCTGGTAGCATTCTGACTGGCAAATGTAGATGGCTAATGGAAACATACCATTGTTTCCATCCAAAGTTGTGACTCAAAAATAGCAGCCCCCATATTTGATCTTCATAAAGCACCCATGCTGCCAACCAAGTAAACTAGCAAAAAAAGCCAAACATATGCCTGTGAACTTTTGATCTTCATTACTTGTTGAGCATGTAGCAATGTTTCCTGGGTTTGCTGTCAGCAACTCCGTGCTACAAGAAGGGGTCATCTTGTAACTGTCCTCATAGCTACCAATTATTTTTGCCGTCAGTTTATGTTTTGCTCTCCACTCTACATGGTATCTGACTTCGACAGTGTTATCATTCCATGTTTGTTTCGCAAGAAAGAGGTGTAATAGATTGGAAATATGTATTAAACATGGACTCACACTCCTTAGCAACAAACCTAGCATCTGCCATAGGGTGCTTTCCATCAACAATCCCCAGACGTGTGTATTGTTGCCCCATGGTCCTAACACTAATGGTGTGCCCATCTTTGTTTCTTGCTGCATAACAATGTCATTTGCATTCTTCATCTATGCACTTAACTAAAAGCCTGTCAGGATCATTCTTCTTAAACCTCATCATAAACTTATTTCTTACTGTATATTTTCTCAACCAAAACCTAGCATCATTTACTGTGGGCCATTCCTTTCCAACCTCCAAGACCCATTCCTCATCCTCATGGTGAGCCTCATGATCACTCTCATCACCATAAACATTCTCAGTCTCAGCCACAAAACCAGCATGCACACCTGAAAGTGCTTCATTTTCAGTGTTATGGCATGAATGATACTCCTCTTTTACTGGAAGGTCATCTAGGTCAACAATCTCAGATGGACTTGCTTCAGATGGACCTGCTTCATGGGTTTGTGTCTCATCAGGTCCCTGTGGTACTACATCAGGTAGGTATTCATCTAGTTCTTTTTCACTCAACTCATCATATAACTTCACTATTGTCTTACTTGACTTTATCCCTTTCTTGCTGCCATATTTCCTTAGAAAGTACCAATCACTAGGTTTACTCTTCCTTGGGGTTGGAACTTTCCTCCTGGTTCAAGGCCTTTTGGCCATGCATTTAAGCCTCAAATGAAATTTTTTTTAGGTGGGTTGTGTTACAGGGGAAGAGTCTACATCAACTATAGATGAGTTGAAATTGGTTTAGGCTCCATTACACTAATCCCAGGACTGTTGCTTTCATGTACTTGTGCTGCCACTTTAACCTCAACAAACACATGCAAAACATCATTGTCATCAATGTCTGCATGAGTCCAAAAATACAGTAAATCTTTATCATTTGTAATGTCCATTCTCACCCCATTCTCCACATAGGTATGTGTTCTTCAAAGGGTTAAGGCATGCTTATGTGAGTTGGGGATAGTTTCAAGGATATTCCTGTTTAATTTATCCTAATTCAGGTAATCCCCATGCACTTGTACAAACTCTATAGATAACTCATCTTTATAATCACTAACCTTCCACAGACCAGGGATTCTGCAATCTTACTCCACTTTCCATTGTAATGGATCACTAAGTTTCAAACTTCTAGTTTTTGTCCCCATTTACCATTGCTGCAAACAGACAAACAAAACAAAATCATACCATTTTCACTTATGCAAACAGAAGACTTAAAACAGACAAACAAAACAAAATCATACCATTTTCCTTGATGCAAACAAAACAAAACTAAACCACACTGTGATTGATTCATGGAAACACCAACCACTAATAAAATGTGAATAGTAAATTGATAACAGAAGACAAGTAAAACACATATAACATCAAAAATCCAAAATGAACACTGTGATTGATTCATGGAAACACCAACCACTAGCAACACTAAATCACTTTTAGAAACAACATTTTCACTGATGCAAATAACAACCACCAAATAAACAGTGGAGAAACCCAAATTTGTGCAAATGAACAAACTACTAACAAAATCATACCATTCACACCATCCATTCAAACATGCATTACATATAGAAGCACCAACATGAAAACCCTAAAATAGCAAAAAAGACTTACAATATATCACGCCAATGAATAGGAAAATGTTTCACGTCATCTTCAGTGTCTAAAGGTGTGAAATCTTGCATCAAATTTGGCTCCTCATCACTTGGAATCTGACTGAAGAAATCACTAAAATCACTGAACGAACTGCAATCATCCCAGTGTATTCTAGAAGCAGTGCTCCCATCATTATCACTGCTACTGATAGTGATTTTGACACTGAGAATAGCATTCTTCCCCTTCTTCATTTTGGGTTTCCTCTTATTCGTTTCGGTATTACGCTTCTTCATTTCGGTGAGAAATCAAAGAGAGTGAAAACGAAAGGAGAAACGGAACAAAGATAATTAAAGAAGAGGGAGTTTTCCCTCCAATGTCTGTCTCTTCAATGGTCCGAGCTGACAGGAAGTAATCCCTGTCGTCCACATGCCTGGTTCAGATAACAGACGGTTGGAATTGACATGCTATCACATTAGGTGTGATACGTACATGAAGGGCATTTTCGTCATGCAAAATAGAAAGAATGATGGCACGTGAGGTGTTTGATAGTCAAGGCACATTTACTGTTACTCTGAAAAAAAAAGTGTAATATAAATATTAATTGAGGACAAAGCTGAATTAACTACATGTTTTAAGAGAGAAATTGCAATTAACCTTTTTTTTTTTTAATAAAATCTCACGCAGCAACTATCCTTTTTTATTTTTTAATTTGTTCCAACAGGGTGATGTGTCATGCAAGCACGTGGTGGGGCTCGGGACACAAAAGAAAGGTTTTTGTTAAGGTTTTGGAGCTTTTTTTGGCCACCGGTAAGTTAAAGGTGGATTTGCAAAGTCAAACATTGCAGGCTTCGTGAAACTTGTTATTACCAAATTACCCCCAATGGAGCTTGATATTAGCTATAGTACCCTCTTGATAATTAGTACCCAGACGATAGAACACACACAAATTAGAACCTATATTGGTTGCTGATCATCTTAATTAGACGATATAGTAATGGATTCTCGATTGAGCCAATTTATTTGGACCCTGCTGATCCATTATTTTTCCTATGCCAAGATCGGACCGTTGTCTTGTTTTAAGGTCGTGAATCCTTCCTTCAGACATGTAAAGGGAGTTCACATGCCATTTTTGGATCTGCGATGTCCTGAAATATTCAGAACAATTATTAGTCTATCGAAAAACCTGTTATGCATTCATCAATAATTAAGACATTTCCAATTCGGATTTGATCCTATTTTACAGATCAGATTTGGCTTCAACATGCAAGATCCAAGTCCCATCCAGATTCATATTTGGATCTCTGGATCTGTAACTTATTCTTGCAAGATCCGACACATTTCATGCAATGGACACTTTATATTGATCGAGCTCCACATACACTAGGTTTAACGATCTGCAACACTAAACATTCAAGTAAGAAAAGTGCAGTAAGAAAAATCTAGGAATGAACATATAACCTTACAAAGCACTAACTTGATATCTTCTATCTATACATTGTCATGGGTGCAGCAGCACCCAAAATGTAATAATCTGTTCTCTCAAGTTAGGGAGTTCCCACAAGAGCCCTAAAAGATTCTTCATCAAACTACTAAGATCCTTATGACAGCCTAAGTAACTCGAATCCTCTTCCTAAGACTGCATCTATGCCGACTCGGTCATGGTCATGAGACAGAAAGAATGTCTCCTTTCCCTTATTTACAGTGGGAAAACAATTCAAACATTATAAAGCCATGTCAGATTGTTGAGAAAACCTTCATGAGAGATTTGTTATCCTGGTATTTGCTTCGAGATATAGTTCTGTATTATCTTTGTGAAAGTCAATGACCCACATTCTTTCACCAGAATATCAATTTTCTCCAAATGCGAACTGTGGCGAAAATGAATCGGCGAACTACAATCAACCTTCAGCTAATAACCATGTCAATCTTGACATCAACCATGCATCTGGACCAATAATTCTCTCTTTAAGATAATCTATGAAAAACGTTTGAAGTTTCTTTCACACTTTCACACGATGTTAGAAGAAAGATAAGGAATAATCAAACAGCCGCACATATGCCTCCTGAAAATACGAAGAAAAAAGTTGCAGTTTTTATCTTAGGAAAAACTAACCATGAGTGCAACACAAGCTAACCCACATAATTATTGTACAATTATACAGATTGTGATTTCATCTAATTATATCAATCCACATTTTACATGGAATAATTTTCTCTTCATCCTAGGGTCTGTCTTTTTAACAAAATCATCTTCAGGTAATGATTACATTAGCTTGATTAGAAGCATAGTTTAAATGAATAGAGAATGATAGATCAATAAGTTGCCAGAAAAACCAACATAAATGAGAAATCATCGTCTAAGTTTCACAGTAGAAATTTATTTTATTCAGATGTAAAAATGCATCAACCAATCAGGCAGAAAAAAAATGTGCTCTTATACTGTTCATTCAGCAAAATTTGGAAAACTGAAACTGAGTTTGGTGATATTTCCAGAACATCTTTGCAGTTCAACAGTAAAGATCCATTTTCAGGGTGATTATGTGTGCGATGCAGATGATGAGAAGATTAAACAAGAGAGTAACCTGAAGACCAAGACGAGCAGCAAAATTTTGATTCATCAATATGCTTGACATCAAGCCCAATAAACCATGATCCAGCACTGACATCATCATGTGCATATGCACGAAGAATAGATCTGTAACTCAACATAGAATATATCAAGTTCCGCATGGTACTTGAAGAAAGGGCTAAAATTTTTTTTGCACCATCAAACAAAAAGAAGATACCAACCTGTTTATCGATACAAACTGTGCCAGTGCTCGTGATATGACAAACAACTCACCAGAAGCATGCCGGAAGTACCTAAGTAGGAGATAAGTCATGAAAATAGTATAAATATATGTTTGAAAAAAAAAGGACTGCAAAAGACTGACTGTAGGAAACTGAGACAGTAAGCCACATGGCATCTCTGGTAAATCAATATTAAGAAAAATTGCTTAGTGTTTTTTTTTTTTTCAAAAGTATGCTCAGGTGGAATAGAAGCACAATGGTACGTGACAAAATAAATTGGTAGACAAGACATGCAAATACTAATATAGAGTTATATAGGATCTGTTTCCATATGGCATAAGGAAAGCACATAATAATAAACAACATGGTTTTGATTGAAATAAATGATATCCACTGACCAAAAATGTATCTAGTGTCTAAAATTCGTAAACTGTTTCATGCTGCCTCAATATGGAATAGAGCTAACTGCTAAGTACTTCATGGACATGTCTAAGAAGAAGATAAGCTTACACTAACTCATTTTGAAGCCACCTTCCTGTACTCAACTCATGTGAACAGGTGTCAAGTAGTGATATATTTTTCCTCATTCGAGCAATCATGTGGATTTGCATTTGTGCAAGAGTTCAAAATGTAAATAATGTAAACGAACAGGAAGATGGTGTGAATTATTTATTTTAAATACAAGCCAAAGCTAATGAAAAAACCACGAGTAAAGGTAAGACATACAATAAATTTTAAATGATTCATGGATCCAAATAGTTCTCCTTCAAGCTGCTAGAAAAACCAGCACTCACCCCTTTTCCAATTAAAACTTGAAAACAATTTTCAACTCTACAAAATTGTCACTTACGATTTTCCGACGCCAAATTTCCACCAGTCTGGTTCATACCACTTCTGAGTCCTGTAATAGGAACAAAAGGTGTTAACTTTATTGAATAGTCAACAGGTTAAAAATAAAAATAAAAATGGCAACTACACAACAATGGTTATGATGGAACGCACGCGTCTGAGAAAACTTCGCCTGATTTCATGCATCCAATATAAACACGTGGTTTGTCCAAATGAGTTGTAAGCATAGCTCCCAGAGAATCTAGATAACCAGGAACAAGCTACATAAGTTCACACCAGAATATCAAAATACATAAGTTCACAACCCACACACGTAAAGAGCCCTACCCAACATGTATCCAAAGAGTGACTTGTGGTCGGGTCTCATATGGACACGACACTCCTAACAGAGTTTCAGTACTTCCTAGATCAGCAGGTGTGCATTTTTTCAAATAAAGTAATGCAATATCATCACAGTCTAATGTGGTAACTGAATGCCTCAAATCCTTGAACAAAACAGTCACGAGCGTTTTTCAAATAAGGGATTGCCTCAGTAACATTATTTGTGTCAATTGCCAATTACTAGCCAAGGAAGGTGTGTCACTAATTCATGAGAGATCTTTTAAAAAAGAAACCCTTTTTCTTCATTTTTGCCTAGAACGTGTGACTGGGAATAATAATTTCATTTGATAGATCCTCGAGCAAGGATACAATGGAAGAACGGCGTTAAAGTTTGGATAAATGAGTCAAATCCTGGTCAAATAGAAGATGTAAGCATTACATCATCATCTTCCCAAACGAGTTAGGCCTGTTTCAGCTCGTTTTTCCTGAAACAAAAGAATTGCGAACTATCTTATTTCTTCACCAAAAATTATGATAAAAAGCTTAGAACTTTAACTTTCTATTCCTATGATCTAACCGAAATCTAACTATTTTCGAAGTAATTATGAGCGAAACCTACCCATATTCACATGTTCACACTCATTTCTATTTCGAATTAAAACCTCACAAACAGTCAAATTTCACTCTTCTAATTCATATGCAACATGAATTCAACACCCCTAATCAATACCACAAATTGTTTTTGCTGAAATAATCGAACAAAATGCAAATTAGTATTAACGATTCATATGTTCACAAAATAGGTGAAACGGATAAATTCAGATCATATTTACCTTCTCAAACGCATTAGACCCCTCCCTAATCGACCAAACGCATTACACCTTCTCAAACGCTTTTCCCCCAAGTTTCCCTTGACTTTGAATATATAAATTTCAACAATTTTGATTTCTGGTAATCTTCGATTGTTTTAATGAGAATTTGCTAAATTATGTATCATTGAAGGCATGTTGCAGAATAATCATTTGAGTGAAATCAGATTGCTTGCGGAGTTGTAATTCGAAAACGAAGTAGAGTTGCAAAATAGAAATGAATGAATATGTGAATATGGGTACCTTTAACTTGTAATTGCTTCGAAAGTTCGAAACTAATCAAAATTACGTTAAATTGAATATAGCAATAGAAAGATGAAAGTCTAAGCTTTATATCAGTATAAATAATATAATTTTTTGTAAAGAATGTGATCCATCGAAGTTGGCCATGTTTCCGCCAAAAACGAGTTGAAATCAGGCTTGTTTGGGAAGGTGATGTTTACATCATCTATTTGACCCAAAATCGACTCATTTGAACTTAACTTTGTCAGGCTCTAAAATCAAGCTCATAGCTCTGTTTTCAATGCAGTTTTCACCGTTGCGATCCTAGTGTCCAAATCTAGTAAAAGAAAGTATAATTTTTTGAATTTGATGAAATTACATATTTACATCTAAAAGCCATTATGCCTCGATATGCATATTTTCGATCCATGACAGTGTTTTGAAGCATGTAGGATTTTATAGCGAGTCTTGATATATTAAGCTCTATGATGAATTGCATACAATGATGAATTACATGAATAATAAATGAATGGCTGGAATGAATACAATGTTTAAATTAAGTGATTTTATTCAATGTAGGATGAATGTTAGAAATACCGTACTAAGGCATTTTCATTTATTATCTATGAGTTTTGTTTCAACCCTAGTGGCCTAGGGTCACTCTGGTTCGAAGTTACTTATGAGACGAGCTCGTAAATGCCATTTAGGTTCGTATATAGTGGTTTGGAGACACTCTAGCCTGGACTCTTAAGGAAAAATAAGTCATCATATTGAATACAAAGGAGATTGAATACAAAGGAGAGTCCTGAAGGAAAAACAAAAATTACCATGTTTTGCTAGTTTTCATATGAGTTATTCTTTATTCTTGTAAAATTTGCGACTTATGACAAGTTATGTGTAATTGGAATGAAAATTTAGTATCTTAATCCTTAGAGACACGGTGTGTTGTTTTGAAAGATTAGATTATTTAGGATCCTCATTTCATTCGTATTTTGCATTTCATGCATTATGGCTGTGTATGTTGGATTATACCGATCGTGTCATTCTATATTTATTAATTATTGTGTTATTATGGTTGCTCATACCACCCACTTTGCTTTTATGTGACATGTGGCTGTACTCTTATTGGAGTGCAAGTAGAGGAGTTGATCCAGTTGGTGAAACTTCATTGGAGATCTGTGTTTATCCGATGTTAATTTGATACTCGTGCTGAATATTCGTATATGTGATAGAGATTACTTACATAACCAATTAATTTCTAAGATACTGAATGTAAGTAAATACTTACCGATATTAACATAAACATCATCATTAACCTTAGCATAGAACTCGGCATCCCATTTATCTGCAGCATGAGCGAAGAACAACTTTGTCTTCTTTGGAAGCTCCTCTGGTGCCTCCACAAGATCATCCTGTCAAAGTAGATGTAACAAATACGAGCTTTATCTTTCGTAGTAACATAGCAATAGCATCAAACACTTCAATTACAGAGATCATCATGGTTGAAATTTCATTCCTTTGTTTACACAAAAAGGTCTAACGGGTATATGGTGAAACCTATAATTGCTATTAAACTATGACTAGAACCATGCCAAGTTAACTTCACTGTCGACTACTGCACTATTAGAACTCAGTTCGAGTTTGAGAGGCAATTTGAGTTCCAATGGAGGCAATGAGGTAACAACAATCTAACCCATGAATCTGACTTAGCTAGACAAAGGTGCTCAGCTAGTAACATAAACAGTTTCAAAGGCAGCTAAGCATACGAGAATGATAAAGTCATTGGTCCTCCTATTTTCGCTGTCAATGCCCCTGTCCAAGCTGTCTCCACGATTTGCACTGTGATTTGTATAGAATGTTAGAAGCTATAAGCAATGCCTATCAAGATTCATGCAGTGTGCATAAAAGTAAGACCTTCTTCCAATTACGAATCGTACGATAATGCCCTTATCATCTTCCAGTTTTTTCAAAGCCGCACCTGCACATATTACGTTATTCTTAATAAAATAGAATAAGGAAAGGACAAAATCAAAGCAATAGAGAGAGAAAAAGAAGCTTGCCAAATAACTTTAGGAGCTTGTAACATTCAAAAAACTAATATAATAATATGAACCCAAATTATTCTCATTTTGTGCGAGAATGTCCGGAATTCAATGTGTGCTTACGAATCAGATTTTAGAAAAGGCTTAGAATTTATTAGAAGCAAATTCAAGCACTTTGTAATATTTATATGTTCAGGGTAGGTGACTCGTCTAATCTGTGTAACAGAAAGGATGTAGCATTATCCAACATCCAATTAAAAGCTCCAACATGAAAGTCCATGCTAGACGGGATGCTTTGGAGTTGAGTATGTAATGCAAGCAGTCATAAAATAGGTTTTTTAAAATTAAAACAAAAAATATGTTGCAAAACAAGCGGTCATAAAATAGGTTGGCATGATAGTTCATACAACTGCATCTAAGCAGATTTTTTTCTACTATGCTTAGAAAATAATGAAAGAAACTCACAAAGGGAAAGAGTAGTCTACCAGATGGCATCCATGCACGACGAATCGCATCTCTGTTGTTCTGACGGCCAAACCGAGTAATTATTCCTATTACAACTAATGGCCTTTGCCTAGAACGAGTCCCATTAGTCTCTGATAGGAGTTCTTGAGTCTCAGATGTGTACTTTGAGACAAAACCATCTTTCCTAGCGGCAGCCAGCTCCATCTCGAGGGCTGATAACTTCTTCTGTTGTTCCCTGACAAATACATGTTCCATTACCCATCCTTCAACTAGGTAAATACAATTTTATAAAATTTGTGATTAGTAAGTAGTAAATACAACATATGTACTTGCCTTACCTGCAAGCTATTACTTTTAGAGTGTCGTCAACTGAAATAGCTGATTGCCCCTGGAATAAGGAAGACCTCTTATCAGTTATAACCGAACAAAATTTCCCAATATAAAATGACATTCTTCAGGGTTACATACTTTTGTTCTAGATTTCATTCATCATAACCAATTAATAAGCCACCAGTCAGATGGATCGTAATACAAAAAAAATAAAAAATTCTAACCCCCTACAGATTAAGTAGTACGTGCACTGAAGTGCAATAACCAGTATTCCATTCAGATAGTAAAAAATACATGATCAATTTGATTGAGCATCAAACGGTATAAAACACGACATTGTCTAAACCACAAATTCATACGAGTTGAAAGTGCCCCTTCTCTGTTAGGTTTTTTTACACCCAATGTGAATCAATTGAGCATATCTTGTACCCATTCTCTGTTTCGAGGTGGGCGTTCATTGCTTGAGAATCCAAACGGCTTTCTACCCCCAAGGGTGACCTGATTCGATGGGTTAATCAGTAGCATAGTAGTGTATTGTCCCCTCAGGGCAAATGGATAGGTGAAAGGCTATTTTAGTCACTCTTTGGGTGCTTTAGAAGGAAAGAAATGGTAGAGGTTTTGGGGGTCCTCGGTTAATTAGTAGCATAGTAGGGTGTTGTGCCCTCACGGCAATTTTAATTTATAGAATTCTACAGGGTTAATAAAAATTCAATTGACCATTTCATATAATTGCTATGCTTAGTGTAATGGATATGTGAAAGGCTACTTTTAGTCAACCTTTGGGTGCTTTAGAAGGAAAGAAATGGTAGAGGTTTTGGAGTCCTAAGATAGATAGTCACTCCCATAGCAGAATTATTAAATTATGGCTATGCAATGGGCCTTGGCTTGGCAGAAGGTGCCCTATAAGCCGGTCGCCACTCTCTACCTTGGCTGGGATAAGCTAGTGTTAGACTTGTAGTTTTTTTTTTTTTTTTGGCTCTCCCCATGATGGCATAGAGGACTTGCATTTACAGACAAGTGATAGCATCTATCATGATTCTTTCAACCCCACCAAAAATAAAATCATGTTAATTTGACTGACAAAAAACCTATTGTCCAAAAGTTGCATCTTTTTTTGTGAACAGAGTTTTGAGATGATCTCGTGTAGGATCCACCAAATTCAACCTCTCTAACACATGATCAGAAATCCCTACTTGTTGAAAGGCAATTCTATGACAAATCCTAATGGCGTTGTAGCATTCACAAAGCATACACTTAGGTTTGATTACGTGACATGATATAACGTAGCTAAAGCGTAAATTAAATCACAAACTCAGAAAATCTGAGATGAGAGAGCTAGATTATTGCTGGAATTCGAAAAATAAATTGAAATTGATTGATTTGTCTAAAAATAAACTCAGATTTGAATAATAATTGCTTCATTGGTTAATTCTCTAAAAAATTCGTACTATGAGCTCCATATATAGATGAGTCCACAAATACAAATTAGAAACCTAATAAAACATGAAAAGTAAGTTTCCTAAGGTGTCTAGATTATAATAGGGACTTTCTATGACTATTTCGAAAATATTTCAACACTTCTAAAGTTCTAAATAAGCCACGAAATACAAAAACTGAAATCTTACTAAATTAGAAATAAACTAAAAATTTCAAATTTCCTAATACGACCTAGACCCAATAATGAAAGTTTCTTATCAAAACAAGGCCTTGACTGAATTTCAAATGGGTTTGACTTGGTCAATTTGATAAATTAACATCCTCCAAGATATTCTACATCAGTCTACTCTTCATTGTAATAATTTGCCCCTGAGTTATGCATCGCAACAACAAGTGCATCATTGTGGCGAGCTGTGAGAGACAAAATACTTCTATCTTTCTCAATACATTTGTGACTTCTTCTTTAAAAAAATATCAAGAACTTGTGAAAGCTTTTCTTCAAAATTTTCACAATATCTCGCATACAAGTCCTCATGCTATATCTCATATTCTCTTCTTCTTTCGAGTTTTGCTCAACATGAATTTGAATATTATCCATCTCTTATTTGAAAAAAAGGCAATTGAGAGAAACTAGGAAAAAATAATGTATGATTTGAAAGTGTACAAAAATGGTACGAATGCTTTGGAACTTTGGTGGACAATGTGATTTTTGGGTCAGGATGGGGAAAACGTCTACAATAATAGGATCTGGTTTTGTCGGCGATGGTTTAGTAAAGTCAGTTTGAGGTGTTTCTTTGATTGGATTGTCAAAATTTTGTTGTTCGCGTTCTCTTTTCTCTTTCGCCCATTTTCGCATCATAGTGAGGGTGGTAGTATGATGCATATCTTCAACCAATGGGGTTGGTAGAGGTATTGTATGGTAAGCAGGTCAAGGTTGTTGGGGTTTGTTGAAATATTGTGAAGGAAGATGTGGGCAAGGTAGGCAAGTTTGCAATGAAGGAGAATAACCTCGATAAAAATGATAATCATAGGTTTGATTTGAAGATGGAATTGGTGTCTAGTAAGTATGGAGATAGGTGGGGTAGGGATTTGGAATAGAATAATAGGATTGGGCGAAATTTTGGGGTTGTGATAATGGTAAATCAAGTATGGATTATGATAAAGTCCATCAAGGGAGTGAACAAAGCCATGGGGTGGTATACGGGGTGGAAGATAAGAAAATTCAACACTTATCTCAAACCTTGTAGGAGCTTGTTGTCGCTGAAAACTTTCATCATAATACCAATAATAATTTTCAAGGGCCAAACTAGTCATGCCTTGAAAAGTGTGATGGAACATTTGATCCGAGTGGACATCGGCGACCAAGGTTACTTCCATGTTGGTGGTAGGCTCTCAAACAAGGCTCTGATACCACTTAACATAGCGGAGGCTTAAATTAAAATCATAGACTTATAAAATTTGAGATGTGAAAGCTAGATTATTGCTGGAACTCGAAAAATAGATTGAAATTGATTGAGTTGAATAATGATTGCTTCATTGGTTAATTCTCTAAAATTTCGTACTATGAGTTTGTTATATAGATTAACTCCACTATAAAAACTAGAAACCTACTAAAACATGAAAAATAATTTTTCTAAGGTATCAGGATCCATCAACTCTAATGGTCCAACCTATGGACATCACGGTTACAAATCCATTTTATGTCCCTATTTATTCATTATTGAAAACAAAATCTATGACATAATGATGGAGGATGAAACGAAGGGTGGGAGGGAGAGAGTACAAAGAAACAAAGAAAGAGAATTAGAACTTTTTTCTTGCTTTGCAAATCAGATACCCAAGGAGAGACGTGGTGTGAAGAAAGCAGCCCTACCCTATGTTGCGCTATCATTTTGAGTTGAACAAGGGATAAGTGCGCAATTCTAACTTATTTCTAAACCCCTAACTCAATCGTCATCACTTAGCGCATTCGTCGCATACTTTTCCAGATTTTCACAAAAAAGTTGCATAGATCTAGCTTATATCTACAGTTTCCAAGTTCTTAACAAAAAATGCCTCAAATTTCCGTCCAAAAACTAAACACCAGATCACCAATTCCAATTGCCACCACACGTCCAAATGCCATAATTAATTTCAATACAAACAAAAAAGTAAATCAGGGACAATAACAATTACCTGACCTGTAATCCTGTCAAGCTCTTTGATCAAATACACTCTGTTCTGTGCATCCTGCCACAGTCTGTCATCAAATTATCCAAATTCATCTCATCAAATGATCCAACATTCAACAGTTTTCATCAAATTATCCATTAGACAAATATCCAAAGCTTTCCAATATTTTCATAAACTCCGAAAGGTAAATTAATTAGAGCGAAAGACCGATCTCGGAATGTTGAAGTAATCATAATGAGATCCATAATTAACTAAAATGTAACATCGATGAATCAAATAGTCAGTTTATAAATGAAACAGTAATAATTAATAGAGAGAATCTCTAGTGAAACAGTAATAATTAATAGAGAGAAACCCTATCGAAGATTTGAAACTGACCGGCCAGCAACGTATATAGCAGCCAGTGCAGCGAACATAGAAAGAAGCATAAACGATACTCTTGATCGGAAGGCCGAACCGGACAACCGATTGCTCGATCCCCGGCTCTGCATTCTGATTTCTCTTTTTCTTTATTCACTCGACGATAGATTGATATTCAGAAATCTTAGTGTAATTCAAAACTATGTTTCAAAATTGTGAGAACGAGATCTAATGCGATCGATATAGGATTTCGAAATCTCAAATTGGAGAAGATTTCCAGAATTTGTTTGGTGCAGAGAGTCTCTATGGGTTTCTTTCTCCGTCCTTTAAGATTTTGGACAGAAGCATAGTACAAACTACATTCAGGAGACGGAATGACTATGTTGCCCTTCGATATTTAATTTTCAAGAGGCTGTATAGGGTTATTTGAGGAATGTGCATTTAGTTAAGCACTTGAGCGTGTTTGAGGGGGCAGTGCGTATAGCGTGTTTTTCAAGTGCTTCTCAGATTTGAGTTTATGAGTGCTGGCGGATAGAAAATTTTTCCACTAGTGATTGTCTTGCCTCGAATCATATGATGTTTGGATTGTTCAAAGATATTAATATTTGGGTGCCATATTTGTAAAGTAAAATGCATTTCATTCAAATGGATCGTCTATGACCAAATAATGAACGGTTCGTTGTTCTAATAAGAGTCTTGTTATTATCACCTGGTTTAAGAAGTGCATTAAAAGCAATTTCCCGATAAAGAAATGCATCTTCTAACATATAAGTGAGTTGGTGTGTTAGTGTATTAAAATCTCCGCAAATATAAATATGGATTGTTTAGTGAAAATACTTCAATGCATTCAACGATTTTGGATACACAATGCATGCAGTTAACTTCAAGTTTGAAGGTTGATTTGTAATTTTTGTAAATTTGGTTGATAATTAAAGTGATAACTTTTGTATATCGTGTAAGTAACTTACAGATCGGTAACTTTGGTTACATTATGGTAACTTTTATGCAAAAGTGATAATAATAATAATAATAATAATAGTGAATTGATGTGCATTGGGTGGTCATATTTTGTGGATGCATGTGTCATACATTCAATTTGTGTATGTATTGAAGCATTGCTCTTGTTTTATTGGATGAAACCTATAAACATGGTGGTTATATGAGACTCGGCGGATTTCGCAATAAAATTTGAAGGAGGCACTAATCGTCCCTCACACGTGACCCAACCCAATTCTATGGGATAGATGATTAGTAGTTATTCAAAGTTTGTTATCAAATCCATTGGGTCTCGTACATCAAGGACATTATTGGAACCAGACTATTCCCATTAATACGCCCCATGTTACTAAGTCCAAGTCTAGTTTTAACAATCTCTAAAAGGCTAATAGCCCCCTCATGTCCATATTCTCTCTACTATCTTCTTGTTCCCGATCTCTTGATGTGAACTCTTGGGGAGGATCAACCTATTATCCCTAGAGTAACTTTTCCGTTGAGTGATGGCATTTCCACTCGGCAAGGGCGGATCCAGAAATCTACATTAGGGGGCCAAGTGTTAGTTTAAAAATGAGGTTGTAAGTTAATATATATGGTAAAATTATACAATGGTTTTGTCATAGATCCAGTGACAAAAAATTGGTGAATACCTTTCTTTACGTTAAATTTATTGGTATTAATCTAGTAGATTTAGGCATATTTTGCTACATCGGGGGGAAAGCTTTGAACTGGTAATCAATGCGAGTTTGAATTGATGATTCCTACTCCATTGCTTCACCCTCCTCCCTCTCTGTCCTTGAGGGGAGCTGGATCTGCAGATAGAGGTACATACCCAAACACAATCTCTTCTCTCCAACAAAACCATGGAAACGAACAAAACAAAGATAAACAAAGGACTGCTCAAGCAGCCGAGCTTGATTCAGTGGCTACATGCTGTCCAGAAACAGGAAATCCAGGAAATCCAGAAACAAGTAATCCAGGAAATCCAGGAACGAGGAGGCTGAGTTGGGCATCCCTTTTTGCAAATCAAAATGTTAGGGGTTCCACTAAGTTACAATTCGTGCCAACCCCTATTATAGAAGGGAAAAAGGTTGTTCATTTCAAAATCTCAGAACATGAAGCCAGACTCAAAGAATGTGAGCAGTATATCATTGGACACTTTGTGGGGAAACGACTTGATTATGGCTTTGTTAAAAATAGATTGACAAAAATCTGGGAACTACAGAGCGATTTTGAAATGTCGATTTATGGAGATCGAGCCTTTGTCTTCCAATTTAGCAATAAAGAGGATAAACTAAAGGTATTGGAGAGGGGCCCTGTTCATATTGCTAGCAGAATATTTCTCATCAGACCTTGGCAACCATACTTGGAGGACAATGTAGAAGCAATTAAATCAGTCCCAATCTGGGTGAATTTGAGAGGAGTGCCTCTGTTCTTATGGAGCCCAGCAGGTATTCAAACAATTGCGAGCGCAATTGGAAACTCCCTTATGATGGACAAAGCAACGGAATCCAGATCGAGACTTGCTTATGCCCGTGTATGTATTGAGATAGATGCTAATAGCACCTTCCCAGATTTCATTCCGATTACGATTGATGATGGTAAGGCTCTCAATGTTAGTATTGAATATTCTTGGAAACCAATCAAATGCCAACAATGCACAGGCTTTGGTCACGCATCCAGGAATTGCCCAAAACAAAAACAAATTAACACCCAAGGTTCCAAATTCTGGCGTGCAACAGGCAGCACAGAAACAGGACAGCAGATGGACACTGCCGAAAATGCAGGAGGATGGATGATTGCAAGAAGGAAGCACTCTTTTAAACATAAACCAGGCCAAGGGGAGAAGAACAACATAAACATCAGCCAAGAACAGACAATGGAAGCAGTTAATATAATGCAAGAAGATAATGCAATGGTAGAGGCCAATGCAATAGATGAGGAAACCACTATGATAGAGGACAATACAATGGTAGCAAATTATACCATAGGTGAACTTAACATGGATGCTCAACATTGTACCTTAGGAAAGGACAAGGGGACACACAATGGCAATGAAGTTGGGGCACACAGTGGCAATGTAGTTGGGGCACACAGTGGGTTACATAGCAGCAGTAAAACAGGAACTGGGGCACACAGTGGCAATGTAGTCGGGGCACACAGTGGCAATGAAATTGGGGCACACAGTGGCAATGAAGCTGGGGCACACAGTGGGTTACATAGCAGCAGTAAAACAGGAACTAACAAAGAGACACACAGTGGGATACAAAATAGGCTTGAAACAGGAACAGTCAAGGACACACACAGCTCCAGTGAGCTGCAATCTGGGACTGAATCAGCAACATGCAAGGGGTTAACAAGTGTCACGCCAAGTGGGACTGAGACAACAACAAACAAGGGGTTACGGAGTGATAGGGCAATGCTAGACTCTCAATATAATGAGGATCAATCACAAGGAGCAATTAACAAAGACCAACAGAGCAACACACAGCATGTAACAGAGAATGTTAGGCAAGCACACACTAGGAGCAACACACAAGCAGCAATTAACAAGGAGCAAATGCAAACTGGAAATCCTTCTTTTCGGGAACATATTCAAACTGTTAATGCTAGGCAGCACACACAAAACCAACACTTACATAAACAACTCAAAAAAAGATACTCCAGACAGTGGAGTCGGTCTGAAAAAATCTCACAAGAAACATCTACGACAGACACCCCCGCAAACTAGAGCAAACAGTAACTCTACCCAACAAGAGCAGCCCAAAACAGAGCATAAGAATCAGAAAGGAACTACAAAAAATAGCTCCACTAGTACTAAGATAAGTGAGACACAAAACCCAGACCAGGGTGAGGATAACACCTCCAACATTGTCTTATGATGAGAGCCGCATGCTGAAATATTAGGGGTCTAAATGACCCAGTTAAACAGGGTGAAGTTAAAAAGCTGATCAAGAAACATAATATTTGCAGCATTGGTCTTGTGGAGACAAAGGTGAGCAATGACAATAAGTCCAACATTCAGAGAGATATTTTCAAAGACTGGACAGTGGTTGATAATAATGATTTGACTCATGGAGGTAGGATTTGGGTGGCATGGGATCCTCAAGCAGTAAATGTAAACATTATAGCTCGCACAAAGCAAACAATAACAGCAGAAACTGTATGGCCTAATGGAGTCACATGCTTACTTAGTTTCATCTATGGGAGAAGCAACTACATGAAGAGAAAAAGGCTATGGAGGGAGCTGGGAAGTATAGGCAGCAACAACAAACTTCCATGGGCTATCATAGGTGACTACAACTCAATCCTTAATTCCCAAGACAGAGTAGGAGGAGACGAAATCATACCATTCCACTTCATAGACTTACTCAATTGTGTGCAAAAGCTCCAGTTATTTGATTGCAAATTCAAGGGATGCTATCTTACATGGTCGAACAAGCAAGATGGGAAGAACAGGATAATGTCTAAATTAGACAGAGTCATGGTGAATCAGGAATGGCTAGCCAACATACCAGACTCTGAAGCAGACTTCCTTACTGCTTGTGTATCAGACCACTCCCCAGTGATTCTTACTATCTATGAACAGTAGAATGCAGGCCCCATCCCATTTAAATTCTACAACTATTGGGTCTATGAACCTGGGTACATGAAGGTGGTAGAACAAGCTTGGAATGAACCAATTCATGGCAATGCGATGTACTGTCTAAGCCAGAAACTAAAACGAGTGAAACACAAGCTTATAGAATGGAGAAAAACCAGATTTCTAAATGCAAGCAGGATTGTTACGACAGCCAAACAACACATGGATATAACTCAACAGGCTCTCCAACAGAACCCTCTTAATCCTAATCTGATGACACAGGAAAGGGAAGCAATCAAAGCTTATGTTACAGCAGCAAAAGGGGAGGAATCAGAAGCGAAACAAAAGGCCAAGGCTAAGCACATGCAAATGGGGGATGAAAATGTTACATACTTTCATGACTACATCAGAGAACGGAGAAAGAAAAATAAAATTCTATCCCTATACACTGCAAACCAGGAGAAAATTGAGGATATTGAGCAGATTGGAGCAGAGTGTGTAAGCTACTTTGAAGAAGTTTTTGGAGGGATCATTGAGGATTATGATGAAAGCATTATTGAAAGCATGACCTTCGAAAGAGTCCTCACAGTGGCATAAAGGGATGATCTCACAAGCTCTGTTAGTCGCAATGAAATCACGAAATCTTTGTCCATGATAGACTCCAACAAATCTCCGGGTCCGGATGGCTTCTCCTCTTTCTTTTACAAATCAGCATGGCGTATTCTAGGAGATGATTTCACTAAGGGTGTCACCAACTTGTTTGCTAGTGGAAAACTTCTATGAGAGGTAAATGCAACATGTGTTGTTTTAATCCGCAAAATTACTAATGCAACCGCTCTTAGTGATTTCAGGCCTATATCATGCTTTAATGTTGTCTACAAATGCTTGACAAAAATCATGAAGAATAGGATGAGCTCAGTGGTGCAAAGACTGGTCAGTCCTAGCCAATCAGCATTCATCAAGGGAAGGCTAATCCAGGATAATATCATGTTAGCTCACGAACTGGTTCGGAATTACCATCGAAATCAGGCCCCCCTAGATGTGCAGCAAAGATAGACCTTCGAAAGGCGTATGATACTATAAGATGGAAAGCTATTACCCATATGTTAAGGAAGCTTCAGTTCCCTGATCAGTTTATTCACTGGGTGTACACATGCATATCTACTCCAAAGGACTCCATTCTAGTTAATGGATCCCCAAAAGGATTCATCAAAGCTACTCGGGGTATTCGTCAGGGATGCCCAATGTCGCCTTACGTCTTTGTCTTGATGATGGAAATGCTTCACCTGCTTCTAAAAGAACAAGCTCTTCAAGGAGCGTATAAGCTACATCACAAATGTAAAGGACCGTTTATCACTCACTTGAGCTTTGCTGATGATATCATTGCTTTCTTCCATGGGGACCACCAATCAGCCACTGCCCTAGCTCACGCTATGGATAGATTTAAAAGGTGTACGGGTCTGGCAGTTAATTGCAACAAAAGCAACCTCTTTACAGCAGGAGTCCCGAGCAGTGAACTGGAGGCTATTACTGAAACTCTGCAATTCAAAATAGCAGCCCTTCCTGTAAGATATCTAGGTCTTCCTCTCATCTCCACTAGATTATCTTATCTTGATTGCTTCCCTCTTATTGAAAGAATCAGGAAGAGGGTCACTTCATGGAAAAACAAATCTTTATTCTATGCTGGTAGACTCACCCTCATCAAGGCAGTTTTGGGAAGTATGCAGGTGTATTGGAGCTCATGCTATGTCCTCCCTAGAGAATCTCTAAATGAAATAAATTCAGTCCTTCGGAACTTCTTATGGTCAGCCTCAAAACACTACCTGAAAGTGCCTCTTGTTAACTGGAAAACAGTCTGCCATCCCTACAAAGAAGGAGGACTTGGAGTGCAATGTATCAAAACTGCTAACCTAGCTGCCATGACGAGATACATATGGAACATTGTGTCAAACAAGAACACTTTTTGGGTCCAATGGACTAAGAGAAACCTCATTAGGGGGAAGGATTTCTGGATAATGGGGACCCCTCAAGGAGCCTCATGGTGCTGGAAAAACATTCTGAAGTGCAGACCATTGACAAACAAGCTGATCACTTATGCGATAGGAAATGGAAAAAATGCTTCTTTCTGGAAGGACCCATGGCACCCCCAAGGCATTCTTATGGAGAGATTTCCTCAACAGCTGACCTGCAATTCTCTGTTAAATAAAAATGCCAAGGTTAGTGCTCTTATTAGAGAAGGACACTGGTTTGCAACAGAACATATTAAATCCTCAATCACAGATATATATGAGGATCTTAAATCAGTGGGGATTGATTGCAATTTCACAGATGAGATAGTATGGAAAGGTGGAACTAGTGGGGACTTCTCAAGCAAAATTGCATATCATTCTATCAGAACTACAAATGCAATCATCCCTTGGACTAACCGGATTTGGTTTAAGGGTCGTATACCTCGTCACAGCTTCATAGGATGGCTTGCAATGCAAAGAAGCTTAAAAACTCAGGACAAGCTTATGAACTGGGGATCTATCCCTACCTCCATGTGCTGCTAATGCCACCGTGATCAGGAAAATGAAGAACACCTCTTCTTCAACTGCTGGTACTCCAATCAGACCTGGTCCTTCATTTTGAATTACATGGGATTCAACCACCATCCTCACGGCTGGACAGCAGAAATCCAATGGTGCTGCCAGAAATTTTCAGGAAACAGTCCCACTGTTATTGCTCAGAAACTGCTCCTTAATGCCACTATTTATCATCTATGGCTTGAACGCAATAGACGGTTATTTGATAACAAGGAATCAGCTGTGATGGTCCTAAGTCAGAAGATCATTGAGGACGCGAGACTGCGGCTGACAGTCCTGGACCTGGAAGTAGAGGACTGCCCTCAAAACAGGAAGTTCTTCAATAGGTGGAACATACTCATCAGTTACAAGCACATAATCCCCACATGGCATTCATGGCTTCGGCCTGACCCAGGATGGGTTACTATCAATACAAATGGCTCGCTCAATGGCTCGAGAGGAGGATACGGTGCTATTATCAGGGACCACCAAGGAACCGTCCTAGCAGCAGGTGCTGGATCGCAAACAGGGCAATCGGTTATTCTCCATGAGATGCAAGGAATAGAAACTGGGCTAACTATGGCTATTCATGGGAATCACTCGAAAGTGGTGGTTTGCGTCGATTCAGCGAATGCTGTCAAATATGTCAATACGAACAAGGCTCCTCCATGGGAAGCAATACATGCCACGAGAAGAATAAAGAATATGCTGAAAATGTTTGAAGTTTGCAAAGTGTTACATGTTGTGCGAGAAACTAATAGGGCAGCTGACAAGCTGGCCTCTCTTATGCCTATTGCAGCTTTCATTGATGTTATCTCTAACTCTTTTGCTGAGGACCTGAAAAAATTATTTTTGAGGATGCTACAGGTAGAAATATATGAGAATGTAATCTTTTTTCCTACTTTTTCTGTGGTCTGGGGAGCCCATTTACACCCACGCTTGACTTTCAAAAAAAAAAAAGAATCAATATCACCATTTTTAATAAAATGGTATTTTTATTCTACAAGATATTATCAAGAAAAATTTTATTCTACCGGATGTTAAATGAATAAAATAAAAACACAGAATGTTTCAATTTTTTTTAAAAATTATATGTGAAATGAGAGGAAAATTTGCTTTTCTCATTTGGGAATGAGGAGAAATTTTAAATTTTGATAAGGAGAATTTCACGAAAATATTTTTATTTTATATATTTTTGGTATATGGAAATAGAAATTCATGAAAAATAATATATATTTTTTAATTTTACATATCCAACGAATATGTCTTTTTTGATACATAAACATGGTAAACAATGTTTTTTTTATTATTATTATAAATAAACCTATTTGAGCATTAATGTCTTTCTAAATACCAGCTGCAGATAGGGATGGCAGTGGGGCGGATTTGGTAAAGGGTCCCTAGATCTTGGGGCGGATACAGATTTTCAATCTGTATCCATTTATTAATCGGGGGCGGGTACAGATTTATCCATATCTGCCACACGGATATCCGTTTATCCCGTCAATTTACAAAAATACCATTCCCCTATATAAAGGATTAAACCCTCTCACACGCAGAAACAGAGCACTCTCGTTTCTCCGAGGCCAACCCTCGCTTCTTGTTGCCCCTTCTTCTTTCTCACAGCGAAGGCAGAGGCCGAAGGGTCGCCCTTTCTTCTTTCTCATAGCGAAGGACCCTCCCTTCTTCTTCTCTCTCGCAGCAAAGGCCGAAGGGTCGTGATAAATTGCCAACTCTCTCAAAGATCGAACTTGTAGAGAAGGCGAATCTAATCATATGTCAAGCGGAAGCAAGAACGGGGTCGTGGGACTACAACTATATCGGTGGGTACCAATTGTACAACTACACCGTAAATTCACACGGCACTATCGTGGATAAGTACATAGGCAATTTTAGGCCCATGGATAATTGGAGTGGATTTAATATTCCAACACTCTCCCTCAGCGCAAGCGCGAGGAAAATATTGAAAATTCTTGCAGCGATTGCGCTGGACGAGACTCGAACCCACGACCTCCGAGGACCAATGCTCTGATACCATGATAAATTGCCAACTCTCTAAAAGCTTGAACTTGTAGAAAAGGTGAATCCAATCATATATCAAATGGAAGCAAGAGCGGGGTCGTGGGACTACAACTATATCAGTGGGTACCAATCGTACAACTACACTGTAAATTCACACGGTACTACCGTGGATAAGTACATGGGAAATTTTGAGCCCATGGATAATTGGAGTGGGTTTAATATTCCAACATGTCGTCTCCTTCTCACAGCGAAGGGTCGTCTTCTTCTCTTCTCACGGACACTCGAAAAAACCTCAGATTTGAAATCAAAGTTTTGAGATCAAGATCTCAGATCTGAGATATCAGAGATCAAAAAAAAAAAAAAAAATTGTTATAATTTTTGTATATCTCAGATCAGATATCAGATATCGATTTTTTTGTTATAATTTTTGTATGGATTCTTTGTAATTTTTGTATGAATATTTGTATCTTTGTAATTTTTGTTATAATTTTTGTAGTTAGATGGATAACTGTAAAAGGATTGGCGGATCGGGGCAGATATCCGCCAATCCGCACGGGGGCGATTACAGTTTTTAATAAAAATTGTAAACGGATTGGCGGGGTGGATTGGGGGATCCATTATTCTTGACGGATCGGGGATGGATTTGCTCAAATCCACTCCGTTGCCATCCCTAGCTACAGAGCTAGATCCCGAAGCAGCCCCATCCATACGATCATCTGCAAAAGGAGCGACTCAAAACCTTGTACAACGTCGTTCAAGATCTTACGATGCCTTTCAAGTTGGCATTATTGTTGAATTGGATTAAAACCAGTGAGATTCATCATCGTTGTCTGTTCTAATCTCTTTATTAGTTTTCTGATTCTATAACTTAAACACGTACTAATTTTCAGCAATTGTGATTGTCATGTCTAATTTTTTTCGTACATGTATGAGAAAGTCATCTATGAGAAGTTTCGAAGAATAACCATTGCCTAAACTGACCTTTGTTTGCTTCTTCCCAATTGGTCTGGCCAAGCGATCTGTTTCTAGTACGAACATATTTGAGTATTCGTTCAAATACACCTCACTCAATGTTGTTGCAATCTCGTAACATTAGGATAACTTCCATCCATATCACCCCTGCATTTATCTTGTTGGGTTTCTTGAATGCATTTGGAGCCACATAATATTATTGATGCTACTTGGGCATTTCTTTAAGGATTTCCCAATAACTCTTAAACTTGAATGATGAATTATTCAGCTGCCTTTAAAGCAACTTCACATCATTAAGCTAAACAAGCAAAGTAAAATAAAGACTAGACAAAAAATAGTGAATATGAATCAGTCAAATGCCAAAATAGGAGAAAAAATATTCTCGAAATGAGTAACAAAGAGAGATAGAAAAAGTTACCAATAAGGCTCGATTAGATTGGCGAAGGATGCAATGGGCGATGAGTTGTGGAGATGTAGAGATAATACATTGTGTGATGCAAGATGAGAGTGACGATAAACCCTATACCTCATGTAAAGTTTTAATGAGTATTATTTTAATTTTCATTTTTGTCCCTAAGTAAATTTGTAATTCATTACATAAAAAAGCTAAACATGGGAGCGTAGTTATGTACATCTACACTTTAAATTATTATTTTTTTTGTCATTTTACAATGAAAAAAAAAAGAAAATAGAGAAACATAAACCCTACCACAAACATCCATAACTGGTTCACTTTTAAGCAACCAACACTGCTTGAATAACTTTCCAATCATTTTTTGTTGCCTCGATAAAGATTATTAGCACGTGGTTGGCCCATGAACTTTGCCTATATTTCTTGGTGGGTGCTTCGCATAGACAATAAGCTGAATTGAACCTGAGTCAGGCAGTATCCATGAACCATGACTCTCACTAGAAATTATGCAAGCCAAAAGTAACACCCGAGGCTTTATACAAACAGAGCGGGGGTGACAACTAAAGAGGGATCTGACACAGGAAGAGAGAGCTTTGTAGGATTTTCTCAATTACTGCTAGAGTTTTTCTAAATAGGAACTGGCGTAAGCATAAAAGGCCCATGCTAAGCACCTCCCATTGTCCCATAATTGTTCAGTATAAGTTTTTTGCAAGTGGATTCATCTGATTAGTCATCTTGAGATGATACACGTTCTCATTCAAGTAGTTGTCCCGCCCTAAGTAGAGTTAAGACCCATCTTCCCTGGGTAGAGTCAGGATATGTTTTAAATAAGTACCCTTCCTAGCAGAGTCAGGACTTATCCAAATAGTCATTTTGGGCAAAGATAGCATCTCGTCCAAGCAATCGCCCCATTGTAAGTAGAGTCAAAGCCTGTCTAGATAGTCGTTTCGTTGTGAGTAGAGTGAGACCATCCAAACAATTATCTTGAGTAGAGTTGAGATTTCATATAGTCAGTTAATTTGCATAGAGTCACTCAAAGAGCCATCTCGAGCAGAATTAGAACCTCGACAAAGTACCGTCACGGTATAGTCAAAACTCAAATGGAGAGCCATGCTAAGCACAAATAAGGTTCAGGCCAAACAACTATTTTGAGTAGAGTGCTAAACTCGCTCAAGGAGGCTGTTAATGGAAGACCCCACTTGGATTAATGCAGACCTTGACTTTTGGCTTAGTTAGTAATACATTCTCATAACCTTGGTTATTTTAGGGTCACCTCCCCTAATTGTTGGTCACCATTTATCTCCTCATAATTAGCCTAACCGCCAATATAAAATTTTCTTGATTCGAACGACCGTGTAAACTAGTAACAAAAAAGTTTCTTGCATCTGCATGGTTATTTCAAACTGTGGAGTATGCTACTTTCACGGTCTCAAGGATCAATGTTTAGAAAGACTTGGGGTTCATCTAATCGTGATGATCGGGGAGACATCTCTAATTTATTGTTTATAATAAAAAATGTAATAAAAGAGTACTTCTAGCTGGCTTGGTTTGCATGCCTGATCGACAGATTTACACTTTTTGTCCATCTTCTTTTAAACACAACTATAAACACTTTAAAGAAGATGAACAAAAAAGTAATTCTAGCCGATCAGACATGAAAACCAGGCAGGAATACCAAGCTGGCTAGAATTTTTGGTAATAAAATAAGCAAATAGTCAATATGGCCTTAATTTAAATGGAGTATACCATTATCAGTGTTCCCGTCTAAATGGTGTTATGGCCTAGTGGTTGGGGCTATGTGGGTTTGTCCCCCACGTCCTAGCTTCGAATCCCATCTGTGACATGATTACTTTCTAATGAGTGTTGACCTATAGATCGCCAAGTTGATAGGTTATGAAATCCTAAAAAACCAGCCTCACCTTTAAAAAAAAAAGGCAGGCGGTGTCCTCTCGAGTTATCATGTCAAAGTAACAAATTGCGACCAATCCAAGACATTATTATTAAAATCGGACTACGCCCATTAATACGCCCCCTATACTCACATCCAAGCCCAGCCCTTATAAATCTTCTTTTTCCCGACCTCTCTCGAATACTCAAATTTGAGAAGAACTTCAAACCTCTGCGCTTCGTTTTTCTTCCAAGTCGATCGAAAAAAATGAATGACGCAGATGTCTCAAAGCAGATCCAACAAATGGTGATGTTCATCCGCCAAAAAGCGAAAGAGAAAGCCAACGAAATCAATGTCTCCGCCAAAGAAGTGGGAGCAAAATTTCCTTTAAAGATCACTTTTTTACTTTATAATCTCTGATTTACATTTGTGATAACTTCTCGTCTTGTTCAATAGATTGGTTAATTGATGGATTTGAACTGTGGTGAGTGTAGGAATTAAACATCGAGCAGTTGCAATTGGTGGAAGCGAAGAAGAAGAAGATCGGGTAGGAGTATGAGAAGAAGGAGAAACTGATAAAAACTGACCTATGTATTGCTTTGTTTTGCAGGATGGAAACAGAATTACTAGCAGATCCAGAATAACAGAAGATGAATTCCTTGCAGAATTACCAACACTGGCAAAGAATTGTAGATAGAAAATAAAGGACTTGCAATTGTAATCTCTGTAGGGATAGTAGCAATAGGAATGAATTGAGTTGTATTGAATGTCAAAAGGGCTAATTCGAGATGCCCAATCTCCTGTAGAGAAATTTCTCGATTGTACAATATGTTTACAAATCAATGAATGCCCTCTTTCTCTTATTGATCACCTATTTATACAAGTATTGATCACCTAGCAGACTCTACTAACAGAGCACCTAACAGACTCTTAACAGAACAACTCTCACACAACCTTATCCTACAGATAGCCTACTTAATAGACTACTTAACAGAACGTCAGCAACCACCTTGTAACAGCCTGGATCCAACAAAGCATTTGCAAAGCATCAACAACTACTTACAATAGCTTGGCTTCACAATGCAACACCAAAACAACCTATGACAACCTGAATTCAGCAGTTCTTCCTTCTCGCATAAGTAAACCTTATTGAGGTCTATCAATACCCCCGCCCCACAGACGAACCTTGTCCTCAAGGTGAAAAGAAGGAAATTGAACCGACAACAATTCAAAATCCTCCCAAGTGGCCTTATAGGCAGGTAAGCCTTGCCATTTGATCAATACCTCCAGGTCACCTGGCACTCCTTTCATCTTATGACGAATATCCAACAAATACTCAAGCTGAACCAACAATTCCCCCTCGGAACTAAGTTGTGGAGGTAAAGAACTGACCTGGAAATCGTCCCCTTTGACTCTCTATAGTTGGGAGACATGAAATACAGGGTGAATCCTCGTAGTAGCAGGCAGTTCCAATCGATACGCCACCAACCCCACTCTAGCTAACACCTTAAAAGGTCCATAAAATCTAGCAGAAAGCTTGTGATTAGAGTGACTTACCAGTGAATTTTTTCGATATGGTCTGAGCTTTAAAAATACTGAATCCCCAACCTCAAAAGACTCATCTTGTCTTGACTTATCGGTCTGAAACTTCATACGCTGCTGAGCACGAAGTAAATGAGATTTCAGAAGCTCTAAAACATTGTCCCTATCACTTAGCAATTTCTCCACAGAAGAAACAACAGAAGAACTAACTGCATACCGTAATATGGGCGGTGGATCCTTGCCATACAACACTTAAATGGGGTGTATCCTGTCGCTGAATGAACTGAGGTGTTGTACCAATACTCAACCCACGCCAACCATTGATACCACTGCCTAGGCTTCTCTGAAGTAAAACATCGAAGATAAGTCTCAAGACATCTATTTAGTACCTCAGATTGTCCATCAGTCTGCGGATGGTACGCCGTGGTATACTTCAATGTAGTGCCTTGCAACCGAAACAATTTCCACCAGAAATGACAAAGAAAAATGCGATCTCTATCTGAAATAATTGATTTCGGAGTGCCATGTAACCGAATAATATCTTTTGAAAACACTGAAGCTACACTTTCAGCTGTAAAAGGATGTCTTGACCCTGAAAAATGAACGTACTTACTCAAGCGATCCACCACGACCAAAATGGTGTCAAATGCTCCAGAACGTGGCAAACCTTCGATGAAATCCATGGTGACCTCATCCCAAACTTGAGTGGGCAAAGGAATGGGCTGAAGCAGACCGGTAGGGGACGTCGCCATTGTTTTATTTCTTTGGCAGACTTCACATTCACTAATCCTCTTCCTGATATCTGATTTCATTCCCACCCAGTAGAGCTCTTTAGCTATTCTCTGATAGGTTTTTGTTTCTCCATAATGTCCCCCTATACTGGATTCATGGAATTCCTTGAAGATAATAGGAATGAAAGAAGAAGAATTGGGTATAACTAACCTATTTTTGAAGCATAACATATCTTGGAAAATGGCATAACTTGAAGGACCAGATCCCTGTAACACTTGCTGCTTCTGGTGTGCTATGTCAGTATCAGCAAAAATTTCTGACCGAAGAACTGACCAGTCCCACCAAGTAGGCAACGTCATTTAGGAACAACTTGGCGAAAGAGAAATCCGTGACAAAGCGTCGGCTGCCGCGTTCGAGACACCTGACCGAAACTGAATGTCGAACTGGTAGCCCAACAGTTTACTAACCCACTTCTGATATTCTTACCCAATTGCTCTTTGTTCCATTTAAAACTTCAAACTTTTTTGATCAGTACGTACAACGAATTTCCTTCCTAACAAGTACGCTCGCCACTTTGTGATCGCCAAAACGATCGCCATCAACTCCTTCTCATAAATGGATTTAAGCCGAGAGCGTTGCCCCAATACCTGACTAAAATAAGCTACTGGTTGCTGATCTTGCATCAATACAGCTCCCACGGCATACCCGGAAGCATCTGTTTCTACTACGAACTCCTTCGAAAAATCAGGCATAGCGAGCACGAGCGCTTGAGTCATGATTTGTTTCAGATTTATGAAAGCATCCTCCGCCTCTTGTTGCCAATTAAACCCATCTTTCTTCAACTGAGCTATCAGAGGCCAAGCCACTTTACTATAACCCTTCACAAATTTTCGATAATATCCAGTGAGTCCCAAAAATCCGCGTAATTTCGTAATGTTCTTTGATCGAGGCCACTCTAACATAGCTTGAATCTTTGTCTGATCCACTGCTATCCCTTTCGCCGATATGTGATGTCCCAAATAATTTAACTCAGAACACCCAAACTCACATTTTTTTGATTTGCATACAACTGATGTCTCTGTAACAAATCCAGGATTGTTTCTAAATGTTCCAGATGAGCCTCAAATCCCTTACTATATACCAATATGTCATCAAAAAATACTAATACGAACTTACGCAGATACGATCTGAAAATGGAGTTCATAAGAGCCTGAAATGTCACCGGCGCATTAGATAGACCGAAGGGCATCACTAGGAATTCGTAGTGTCCCCAATGTGTGCGAAAACTGTTTTTTCTTCATCCCCTTCCTGAATTCGAATTTGATGATACCCTGATTTCATATCTAATTTCGAAAATACCACAGCCCCATGAAGCTCATCCAGCAACTCATCTATAATGGGAATTGGAAATCTGTCTGGCATTGTGTGTTTGTTCAAAGCCCGGTAATCTACACAAAATCGCCAACCCCTATTTTTTTTTTTTTTTTGACTAAAAATACTAGGCTCGAAAAAGGACTCACACTGAGTTTGATGATCCCTGACTCCAACATTTCTACTACAAGCTTCTCGATCTCATTCTTTTAGAATTGGGGGTAACGGTAGGGACGAACATTGATTGGGCTCGTTCCCTCTTGCAAAATTATGCCATGCTCATACCCACGCTTAGGAGGTAGCCCTGCCGGTGCTTGAAATACTGATCTATATCTGTCTAACAACTCACCTGGTATAATTGATTGCTCGTCCTCTGATGAAGACATGCTGCCTAATTCAACAAAAAACAACTGACCTTCTTGCCGTATTGCTCGAAGCATAGTCTTTAATGAAACCAAGCTTCGTCCCAACGAAGGGTCTCCTTTGAGAGTGAGTGTCTCTTACCCCAACCGAAATTTCATTATTTGATCCTTCCAGTTGATGGAGGTAGTTCCCAATGTCTCCAACCACTGAACTCCCAAAATTACATCAGAGCTTCCAAGGCCTATAGGAAGAAAATTTTCCAATATCTCAACCCCTTGCAACAACAACCGAACACTCCGACAAATCCCACTTCCCTGAACCGTGTCACCCGAACCCATGGTCACCCCGTACACTCCCGCAGCTGTGACTGGCAGCTTAATTTGCTCGACCAATTTTCGAGACACAAAGTTATGCGTCGCCCCATTGTCGATCAAAACTACCACCGATTAGTTCGATATTTCACCCTCGATCTTCATTGTTTTTGGGTTTGTCAACCCCATAACTGAACTTAAAGAAACTTCAATTGTTTGACTGATCTCAGCCACTTCCAACTCTTTCTGTTCGTCCAACTCTGAAGCTTCTTCCTCCTCCAATTCCTCTTCACTTTGCGCGATGAGAACGCTGATTTCCCTCTTCTTGCACCGATGACCTGGTGAATACTTCTCATCACAATTGAAACAAAGACCTCATTATCGCTTTGCTTGGTACTCCGCCTCCGAAATCTTTCAGATCTCTCCTCTCGGGAACGATTCCTTCTCAAGGACTCGGTAATCTCTTGAATGACAAGAATATGTATCTCGACCTAGAGCTTTAGGGACATCTTTGGAATGAATGAGAGATTGATGCCCTAATGGACCTTGCCCAAATTGTTTTGTTGGCCCAAAGCCCGTTGTTGATATGTTTGAAAGCTCGAACGAGCCAAGCCTGTTAAAGCTTGTTTTTCCTCTACCCGTTGGGCTAACTCCATAGCCCGACCCAGAAAACTCGGTTCCAACATCCTTACCTCTGCCCCAATTGCAGGTTTGAGACCATTGATGAACTTGCTCAGGTATACTTATTCATTCAAGGTTTCCAGCGGAGTTGCTAGCGTGACGAATCTTCTTCTATAGTCAGCCACTGTTCCTTCTTGTCTAAGAGCAAGAAATTGCTCACATAAAGACCCTTCTTGATTGGCCCTAAATTGTTTCAAAAGTATCCCTTTTAATTCTTCCCAAAACAAAATTGGTCTCCTTCTGCTCTCCCATTGATACCATAGAAGCACATCAGCCTCAAAAGATATTACTGCGGCTTCAATTTTCTCTTCATTGTTGTATCTTTGAAAAGAAAAGAATCGTTCAGCCTTCAAGATCCAGCCATCTGGGTTTGTTCCATCAAAGATCGACATCTCCAACCTTCTAGGTTTTCTATCCATTTGATATCCTTGTGAAGTAGAACCCCCCATTCCTCCATTTGGACTCTGTGTCTCAGCATTTAGTGGAGGAATTTGATCTCTCGCTGTAGTAGAAGCAGTTTTCTGATTTTCTTGTTGTGTTTTCAATATCTGATCCAATCTTTGGAGTACCTCTTGATATCCCCTTTCAAGGATTCTAATTGATCCTGAACATTTAACATAGATTCTTCTACAGTTTCCATTCTTGCATTAACAGTAGATCCAGTACCCTTTTCAGCCATTATTCCTCATAATCAGTTGTGCTCTGATACCAATTTGATAAGAACTGACCTGTGTATTGCTTTGTTTTGCAGGATGGAAGCAAAATTACTAGCAGATCCAGAATAACAGAAGATGAATTCCTTGCAGAATTACCAACACTGACAAAAAATTGTAGATAGAAAATAAAGGACTTGCAATTGTAATCTCTGTAGGGATAGTAACAATAGGAATGAATTGAGTATTATTGAATGTCAAAAGGGCTAATTCGAGATGGCCAATCTCCTGTAGAGCAATTGCTCAATTGTACAATATGTTTACAAATCAATGAATGTCCTCTTTCTCTTATTGATCACCTATTTATACAAGTATCTATCATAACCATTGACAGTAATACTAACAGGGCACCTAACAGACTCTACTAACAAAGCACCTAACGGACTCTTAACAGAACAACTCTCACACAACCTTATCCTACAGATAGCCTACTTAACAGAACATCAGCAACCACCTTGTAACAACTTGGATTCAACAAAGCATCAACAACCACCTACAATAGCCTGGCTTCACAATGCAACACCAAAACAGCCTATGACAACCTGAATTCAACAGTTCTTCCTTCTCGCATAAGTAAACCTTATTGGAGGTCTATCAGAAACAAGTTGAAGTTCGCAAGAAAATGTAAATGTAAATGATTTTCAAACATCTATTTAATTTGTTCTTCATTTTCTTTGCTACATTTTGCCATTAATTGTGCTTGTAGTTTCGAATCAGTAGTTAGAAGTACTGTGAGAGTTGAAATGTAGGTCAGATTAAAAAGTGTAGCGTAAATATGATTATGGATTCGAATTTTGATGCCTTATCATATAGTTCTCTAGGGCTTTCTAAGCTTGAGTTGATTCATTGTGTTATTGAGTTTGAGTATTTAATGCTGAAAAATTGAGTGAGTTCTCTAGGGCTTTCTAGGCTCGAGTTGATTCACTTTGTTATTGAGTTGATTCACTGTGTCAGTTTAGTGTTTAATGGCCCTGGGCGTAGGCCTGGTCCTTATGGCACTACATAGAAGGGGCACCAAAATATCGATTTTTTGTGTTAGTGTGTATTATATAAAATTTTATGCTTTCTTTGATATCAGTGCTTATGTTTTTGATGTGCTGGTTAATTACGTGCTCGTCTTATAACAAGTCATGGGATCGAAACCAGGAAACACATAATCTATCTTATATTTTATTTATTTATTTTTTCCTTTATTTATTTATTTTTATTTTTAAATTTTCTTGTATCTCCATTATTTGTAGGCGAGATTGAATGACTTGAGTTTGAGAAATTTTCTCTATTTAATAATGTGTAGTTTTAATTTTTCTGAGCATGTTTTACGATATTTATTGTAAGGGGCCCATTTGAAAAATTTGCTTTGGGCACCCATAATCTCAGGGCCGGCCCTGCTGTATATATAAAATATTGCGGAGAAATTGATACAAATGAGAGAAGGTAGAAACAATGTGTAGACTAAATTTTTTGATAAGCTTAGTAATTTCTGTACCGGAACAGTAAATGCTCAACTATTTGGGGCTTCGAGTGCTTGAATTATTCAGTTTTAACAAAATATCCACAAACTCTTTCCATTTTCTAGATGTGTTTAAAGAGTTGTAGTGTACGTGTGTTTCACTTGGGAAAACATGTAAAACTGTTCAATTAAATTTTTTCTTCTTCACTGCAGTGAGTACTCAATGCAGCTTAATGCTTCCGGTCTAAAGGTTCTCCAAGCGCAGGATGACTTGGTTAATGCCATGAAGGAGGCTGCTGCTAAGGAACTCTTGCGCGTGAGTCAGGAGCACCATACATACAAACATCTTCTGAAAGATTTGGTAGTTCAAGTCAGTAAAAACCCTGAGCTATTTATTTGTTATTGTGTGTTTTTCTGTTTCATAGATTGTTATTCTGTGGAAATTACAATTCTGCGTGGCAAACCGAATGTCTTTAATGTTAAACTCGTCCAGAGCTTTACTACCTAATTGTATTCATATGCGTGAAGTTGTAGAGAGAGCCAGTTAAGTTGAATCTTGGAGAGGTTGAACATGGTTAAATGAGAATGCTCTATTGTATTTGACCAAATATTTGTAGTCATGCATGTCATTGGTTGTTTATTTCTTCGGCATTAGTGATAGTTCAGAAGGGAAGGAAAGAGGTGACTAGGATGAAAATATGCCTGCTTGTACATGTAGCGATCACTGCTGCGTGAAGAACTCGTAACACGATTTGATTGATGAGAAGGGTTTTGACTTGTTTTCTTACAAACATCTATGTGGATCCCAGCACATTGGAACTTTTTCTAACAGCTTGGCCAGTTTTGAAACCCTTTCAAAGCCATAAAATGCTGATTTGAACATGTTCATTTCTTGTCATTCTTGCTAGATCTTTTAAATGATTATCATTGTTTGTAAAACTTTTTTTTTTTTTTTTAAATTAACCTCCAGTGGGGAGGGGTAACTATGGAATGTCAGACCTTAATTACTTATCAAAAAGACGACTTACAAAAGCTACGGGGGTACATTACGACGTTACCCGTATGAAAACCAAAGCAAAAGCTAGAACAAATGCTCATCCACTGGAACCGCATTTGTATAGCTCCTCATCCACTGGAACCCCTCTATGGAGTAATTTCCACACCAAAACTGAGATTCTAGAAGGGATAATGTCATGCCAAATCAATTTATAAAGGCCATTGACCGTCCCTTTCCTCCGAAGCAAGTCATAGGCCGACTGAAGAGAAAAAGACTCATTTTGGTTCGGAACCCAAATACATTCATCCTCCTGAAATTCCTCGCCATATAATCTATCAGCAAAAAGTCTCCTTGCTAGATGTCTGATCTCTGGGTTAACCAATTCAAAGTTGGTTGAAATCACCTCATTTATCGAAGACCACACACCTTGAGCAAGCAAGGCCGCCGGTCTTCTGAAAGATGCAACCGTATTCCAATTTTTCTCAAAAAAACTGATATTTCCCTGAGCAACACGCCAAAGCGAGTTGCTCAAAATAATGGACTTGCCAAGCATGAGTTCTTTGAAAAAGGGGGAAGACCCAATTTTCACCAACTGACTATTCAAGGCCACCCCATGCACCCAGTATTTACTTCTCATGAAAATGGCCCAAAGAGAATTCGATGTAAGTAGGCGCCAAAGTGCCTTAAGGCGAAAGGCCCTCATCACCACCAGCAAATCTCTCACACCCAGACCTTTTTCGTCCTGAGGAAAACAAATATCAGACCATGAGACCCATTTTTTCTTCAGTCTTCCTTCACAATCACCCCAGAAAAAGTCAGCCAACAAACTATTGATCCGAGATACAACTTTCATAGGAACACACATGGTACTGAGGATATAAATTGGAATCGAGTTTAGAGCATGTTTAATCAACATTAAACGGCCTCCCGAAGATAGCAGTTTCGCCTTCCATCCCTGAATCCGCGATTGAATTTTAGCGATCAAATCTTCGAAATAAGCAATTTTGACTCTTCCCTGAAAAACTGGCCCTCCCAAATATTTCAAAGGAGCAGCTCGGAACAAGAAACCTGTGTTGGTTTTGAATCCTACAATTTTCGCTGCGTCTGCCCTGTCATCCAACATAAATGAGCTTTTGCTCGCATTTATTTTCTGTCCCGAAAACTGACAATAGCTGTTTAGAAAATCCATGCATCCCAGAATAGAAGACTTTCTGCCATTTAAGAAAATGAGAGTATCATCTGCATAAAGAAGATGTGATATAGGGCTGCATGCCCTGGGAGTATAGAAATAACCAATTTTACCCCGAGCAAAAGCCTCATGGAGACCCCGACTCAACACTTCGGTGGAAATAATAAATAAAAATAGAGACAGGGGGTCACCTTGCCTTAAACCCCTGGTAGATCTAAAAAAACCTTTGTAGACGCCTTGGAGCGGTACTGAAAAGCCACAAGAAGCGATACAGTTGGAAATGATATGACAAAATCTACCAGTAAAGCCGAATTTTATAAGCATCGCCAACAAAAAATTTCATTCCATTCTGTCATAGGTTTTCTCCATGTCAATTTTTAAAACCACATTACCGCCGAAAACCTTCTGGTTAATGTCCCTCATCAATTCCTGTGCAAGGCCAATATTCTCACCAATAAACCTTCCTTTAACAAATGCCCCCTGTTCCGGAGAGATAAGTACGGGCAAAAGATCTGCCAATCTAGTACAAAGGATTTTGCTGAAAATCTTATAAATCACGTTGCATAAACTAATAGGGTGAAATTCCGAAAAGGAACCTGGATTCTCAGTTTTAGGAATCGAAGCCAAGAAATTTGCCGAAAAAGAAGCCGGCATCGCTTCTCCCTCAAAAAATTGAATAGCAGCCTCCCAAATATCAGTACTCAGAATCGCCCAACAAGACTGAAAAAATCCAGCAGTAAATCCATCCGGACCCGGGGCACTATTCTTGGGGATGTCAAAAACAACCTTTTTCACTTCCTCCAGAGAAGGACGTTTGATCAAGATGTCACAGTGGCCGGAACTCATCAGTTTCGGAATACAATTCAACAACTCTGCATCTACCGTACATGAACCTTGGGAAGACAGCAAATTGGCAAAGAAATCAGTAGCATTAAGAAGAATCTCACCAGGGTCCGAAATAGTCCTACCACAAGGTAAATTAATCTGAGATATAGCCCGCCGTTTTTGTTTAGACTTGGTAGAGGCGAAAAAATATTTGGTGCAGGCATCCCCCTCCTTAAATTCTTTTTCATCGGATTTTTGAATCCAGTAAAGCTCCTCCTGTTTAAGAGCTAGGCTGTACTCCGCCTGACAGCGATTTAAATTGCAACAAGCAGTAATATCCCAATTGGCATCAACGTTAAAACCATGATTACTGCCACCAGCGAAGCCTGCCAATAAAGTAGTTTCCCATTGTTGCATTTCGTCCTTTAGAGCGCGGATTTTGCTGAACACATTCCCAAAAACCATCCGGTTCCATTGAATGAGAGCGCGACGAGTCAATTTAAGTTTGACATCCACTCTATCAATGGGTCTGGGGAAAGCCACATTTGTCAACCAGATTCCCTTAACCAGATCAATAAATTCTGGGTGTGTAGTCCACATGTCCAGGAATCTAAAAGGTGCATAACCAATCCTTGGTTGAGAGGGCATGGATGCCAGCAGAGGAGAATGATCAGAAAATGTACGGTTAAGATGTTCAACTTTGGGATTATCCAAAACCGTCAGCCAAGCCGAATTGACAAAGATCCGGTCAAGTCTAGCTCAAATGCGCTCGCGTCCTGGCCTATTATTGCACCAGGTGTGTCGAGGACCCGAATAACCACAATCAGTTTAGCCACATGTTTCAATACAATCGGAGAACTGAACCATGCTAGCCAGAGAAGGTGCAATTCCTCCAACTTTTCCCCCCGAGTGTAGATAGGTATTGAAATCCCCACCGACCATCCAAGGGGAATCGGTTTGAGCCGCAAAAGTAACCATATTGGACCATAAATCTTTTCTTTCATCCACAGAGCATTTAGCATAAACAAAAGAAATGAAAAAAACTCTGGAAGAAGAATCTGTTACCTAGCAGTGAATAATCTGGTCCGACATGTCCACCACCGAGAAAACAAGAGATGTATCCCACAGAATCCAAATCTTGCCACCAACACTGTCATTAGATGCAAAACTTCTCAGTTTGACTTTGTTCCCAATCTCCATGTATCTGCTAGCATCAATCATAGAATCCGCAATCATAAGGATTCTGACCTTGTGTTCCATAACCAACTTTTGTAACCTCCTTCTCGTGGCCCTATTACCAACGCCGCGAATATTCCAAAACATAAAGTTTCAATCATATTAAACGCGGGAGGAAGACAAACCCTTCTTAATCTTACGACAATTGCCCGAAGGAACCGCAGCTTTGACGTTTTTCTTTCGCTCCGCATCAGAAAGTGCCCCCAAATCTAAATCCTTGATAGCTAGTGTGCCCAACCCCATATCCGAATCCGACGCCGCCTCATCACTATCTGTGGCGCTTTCAAGTGTATTGACATTCATTTTTTTCTTCTTTTTCCGCAATGAAACGCCCACCTTAATCAATTTGCTAATTTCAGCCGGCAGCGCGCAATCATCCAACGACCCAATCACTGCCTGCTGATCTGTTTCAGCACCTGCTGTCTGGATCGCAGCAGTTGGTTCAGCCCGTAATTCCTGTGTAACAGCAGCACTAGACGACTTCTTAATCGAACCAGGTCGAGGAGAATGATCTGTTTCGCAAACGGGGGAAAGATTTTCAACTGCTGCAGTTCCAGGAACCATCTCTGCTGTACCGAAACAGGGCGCAGGCAGAATCCAAAACTCCCCTGTTTCGGTGCTGTTTGCTTGCTATGACAGCCCATTCTATGCGGTTTGAGACTGCGTTTCCTCAGATTTGTGCATTGGCACACCTGACTGAGACACCACCGAATGTTCGGACACCTTTTTCACACCTGAAACATGCTGCCCAATCTGAATTTCACTAACAGTTTGCGACGCCTCCGCATGATTAAACATGGTACTATTTGATTCTGGATTGACATCCTTGTCATTTGGAGTCAGCTTTGGGTGGTGTCCAAGGACCTGTACAATCTCTGAAGTTGTATATCCCGCCTCTAGTAGGCATTCCTCCGTAGATTCGGATTTTCCCCCGTTTTGAGCATGCTTTAATTTCTGGCCCGATGTTTGAAGATCTGCTGGAGCATTCTCCTCCGCCTCAATATTCCCCATTAGAGCATCCTCAGTATTCTCCATTAGAGCCTCAAAGGTGTTAGACAAAACCACCTTGACTGGATCAGTTGCCCCCGGCTTGTTCCCCACGACTCCCTCCGGAATCTCCTCGCCTTTGCTGTTTTTTGTTCCACTCACACCCACATCCGACTTTGAAGATTTTTCCGTTCTAAGCACAGGAACATAATGTTGCTTGGCACTATTAATTTCTGCCTTAGGTTTGATTATCTTCTCATTCTTTCCACTGTCCGAGGCGCGGCCCCCGGCCTTAATGCCGAGCTTCTTGCGACAAACACTCTCCAGATGCCCTATCAAAGAACATAAATCACAATATTTGAAACCTGGGTACTCAATCTTCTTCCAGAAACCTCTATTATTGGCCCTATCAATCCATACTCTGTTTGGTAGTTTGTCTGCCAAAGTCATCTCAAAAAATCACCAAAAGAATTGACAATTGCTTTTAAGATAGGGGGATGAAAAAGATGTAAAGGTAAGTTAGGCAACTCTACCCATAGTGGCACCGAAATCGGGTCCTCCTTCAGATTGAAGCCATCATGCCAACGGAAAACTTTAAAACGAACGCCACGAATATAAAAGGAATCCCGCGACAAAACTTTTTTGGCTTCCTCCTCCGATTGAAGACGAACTAAGACATGTCGTTGATTGAGTAATCCAAGAGAAAAATCGCCCATAATTCCCCAAGTTCTGTGAATCGAATCGCGAATGTCCTCCAATGTAGGGCGGTAGGTAGAGAATTTTAATACGATAACATGTTTTTCCATAAACTCCTCCCCACGGACTTCATCCGTTGCCGTAATGCCAATCGCTGGAGCGCCCTCTTTACGGAATCTAGTACCTTCAACCGGAGTCTCCACAACGTCGGTCACCAGCATTTTGCCCAAAATTTGTGCAAAAGAGGGCTTAGCCGCTCCTTCCACGGTCCTCCCATTAGCAGACCCCCCCAACATGTGGGGAGGGATGACGGCAGGAGGCGCCGACATCACATCCAAATCAGAGCCAGAATCACAAAAGGAAAAGTTGTGCTATAGTCTCTATATCGGTGCAATCCAGTCTCCGTATCGGAGCAACTGAACCGTTTCGGCGTCAAAGATCAACCGAAACGCGAGCACCAGATCTGAACCGCGGCTAAGACGGGAGCAGGGAGGAGTTGTCTGCCTGTGTCCCGATCATGAATGTCCAGATACGGTCTGTATCGGCCAGTATTGGCCAATATCGGCTGGTCGCGACCAGAAAAAACCTTGCTACGCCTGCCGTGGGTGGCTGAGCCGCCTATGGTTCGCTCTGTGTCTGCCCTAGCCGCCACCAATCGAAGGTTAGGATTCAATCCCACAAAGGAGGGACGGGTGAGATTAGATTTCAATCAAAGACCGAAATACCCCCAAAATCGCCCTGTTTATAAGCCTGGAATTATTGTTTGTTTGTAAAACTGACATGGTACTCTTTATGATACAAGACAAAGCCAGCTTAAGGTTTTTGAATTGTAACATAACCGCACCAAGATATTATCTTTTTTATTGTCCTATGTCGTTACATATTTGTAATACACTTAACAACGAACCTTGGGCTTTAAATATCTACTACACATGTAGTTTGCTGAAAAACTATGTAGAACATGTGCTCTCTCTCTCTCTAATAATCTTACTTATTTGCATTTTCATTATCCATGATACACTCACATATTGTGGTGTTGCACTTTTACTTTTGAAGCAAGTATGATGGTGAACTTCCTGTGCAGGGCTTGCTCCGATTGAAAGAGCCTGCTGTCTTGTTGAGATGTCGTGAGGATGATGCATGATTTTATGGAGTCTATTTTGCATTCGGCAAAACATGAGTACGCAGAGAAAGCAAAGGTTGATACTCCTGAGATAATAGTCGACTTGAAGGGTTTTTTGCCTCCTGCACCTGCCCATCATACTGGCCATGGTTCTTACTGGTAAATCTTCAATCATCAAATTGTAAGGTGTGTTGTATTATACTCTTGCATGTTGTCAGGGCTATGCTAATTTTCTTTTCATTGAACAACTTTTCATATGGTCATGATTAATTTGTAAAATGAGTGTTTTAAGAGTCAAATTTTGTTTTAACATTGAGAGTAGGATAGGGTTGAATTATTATTCACATTACTAGTTTGACATTTAACTAGACATTTTTCCTGTTTGTGGTGTTGAGAAAATGGAAATAATTAAAGGAGAAGGGACAGTGTGCCTGTGGGTTTTACCTGCGGTGTCACCTGTCTCGGAATCACTGGATCCTTGCTTTCCAAGGGTGAGATTATATTTGAACTGACGAGCATTGCTACAGCGCACTGGGGGTTAGCCTGGTGCTACCCCCCACCATACATTTAGTCTCGCGATATGTGTTTCACCCATCTCGAGGCAAAATGAACGGTAAGGGGTTTGCACCAGGCTAAATACCAGGCAAACCCCCGGTGCAACAAAGAATTTTCGGAACTGACAGTACAGTGTGGTTTAAAGGATCTCATGTTTAAACAATTTTACCATTTATAACCATCGTTTTTAAAATCGCAAGACGTAAGATTCGACTCGTTAAAGTGTCAAGTCATACGATTTGATTTGCAATTCAAATTGTATTTGTAACGGCTATAAAATTTTTAATTAAAAGATAAGAATTAAGGTACCAATTATTTTTGGATTGAATCGTGGATTAGATCATTTTCTTTAAAATATTTTGTGGCTCTGTCAAAAAATGTGCAAGCAGTGTCGTTTCCAAGATAAAATAGCTTAGAATTTTCTCTGTCTCGTTCGAACAATTGCACTGTTAATGAATGGAATAATATTCATCCTTAATCTCTTGTTTGCTCGAAATCACCAATACAAAGCATATAATTCAACAAAACGAAAAACACTTATTTGATTGAAATACCAAACGAAAAAATTGATTGCAAACAAGAAAAACTATTATTTTCTCTGATTGCAAAATGCTTTGTTTATTTTTTTCTTGTGTGTGTAAACTCTGAAATTGTATTGTATTTATAGGGAGAAAACCGTACAGTTGAAATATAAAATACATGGTAGATTCTTGACATAAATCGCGTGGCGAACGCAATTCAAAACGTGGGGAAAAAATCTCGACGCAACTCATGGCAAACGTGTGATTTAGGAAGACGTCAAATTAAAAAAGAATGGGTTGTTTCTAAATGACCCACCCAGACAGACGGACGGATGGATGGCGGCGGGCGCGAAAGTCTATCTCTCCCCTCTTCACAAAAGTATGGTACCTCCAAGGAGTTCAAACCAAGTCCAAACAATCTCCTTATAAACTCTATCACAATGAGTTGTATAAAAGATGTGAGACTAAAATAAAAAATGTTAGGAAATCAAGTTTTTGTAACCATGTTTTGTAACTAGAATGACATGTCATGATCTGGAAAGAATGATGAAATCTCCAAAGATTTTATGTGTATCTTGAGGTTGTAAAAAACTTCTCTAACGATGCCACATCATCCTGATTGCAAACCATGTTTACAAAACCTGATTTTCTACCTCACTCAGACTAAAATTAGAAAGAGATTCAGAGATCGAAACCTTATACACACCCATTTGCTTTTATTTTAAAAACCCATATTTCCAACAGTATTGCACCCATTGTGACCTGATTCACTACATCAAACTGTGAATGAATTAAATTGTCCGACTCAATCTGAGTTGAATCACAAGATCACGATTTTCATTAATCGTGTGAGTCGAGTTTTCACATTAACAAAGTATATTTCGTGAAGAAAAGGGCAGTAACAGATGAGGAACAAAGAAGAAAAAGAAGAGGAAAAACAAATGAGGAAGCAAAAAAAAAAAAAAAAAGGAAGAAAAGAAGTTAAAAAAAAAGAAAAATCATTTACCTGTTTCAGTTTCAAAAGCACAACCTGTAGGCGGCTGATCAGTTTCACAAATTATTATCTCTTTTTACAGTTTTCTAATTAATACTTGTTTTGGGCTTTAAATTTGGGACAACATATTGGCTAGCTTTCATTTGGAGCCCCAACTTTTAATCTTGAAATTGGGCTTGACCTTAACCTTAGATACGACTTGGAATTAATTAGATTATGAATCTAACCATATATGAAAATAACATATTTGTGTCTATAAAGCATATCTATATTAAAAAATTATGGTGACCAAATATTCATTTTTTTCATATATATCTAGCGTATAATAATTTTTTTGTTATACTTTGAATCCCAATTCGATTTGAAAATGGCTCTTCGATTTTAAGCTTGATTTATGCTTTGACAACCTTGTAACAACTTGACACATGAAAAGTTCGGGGTATCAATTTTTTAGTATTTACTTTAATTACTATATATAAACAAACGTGTTGTCTTTATCAATCTCATCATCTGTAGATTGCAATCATGCCTTTCCGGCTTTATTCTCTAACCTGATACAAACTCTAAAAATGCCCATGAATTGGTTAGCAAGTTTGTATGTCCAAGAAATGTGCAACAAAATTAACATAACAAAAACGAGATCGTTTGTAAGAAACTGAACGATTTTAAAAAAAGATAAACAGCTGGAAAACCCCTCCTATGGTACATGTAATGTCAATCCCACAACTCAAAGCACGAACTCTAGTTTTTTTTTTTTGTCAAAATTATCCAAGCTTCAAAAAGAGGAGGTAACACAAATATTTCCCCTTCAGCTTCATTCATTTTTCTTCTTTGCAAATATCCACAACCTGGATATTGAACTCTGTATTGAATTCTTAACATTATCAAGTTATAGAAACCCCAAATCTAGAAACCTCATGAGCTGTTCAAATTCAAGACATGTAAACATGTTGCTACTCTCATTATTATTATTATTATTATTATTATTATTATTATTATTATTATTATTATTATTATTATTATTAGCAGTGTTCTAAAAATCGCTAGGCGTTGGGTGAGCGGCGAGCAGGTGCCTAGCGCCCAGGGGCCTAGGCGGTCTTAGGTTTTATATTATTACTTTAATAATTTACAAAAGTTAAGCATAATACCTTATCAATTACATCGATTTTAATGTCAATATACATATGCAAAATTTAAAAACATGAAAAATTAACAATCGTGAACAAAATTTATTAAAACTCAAATGACTGAAGTTGGTCATGATGGGTACTTTATATAAATTTGAATTTGTGTACTCTTTTATTTTTCTTCAAATTGCATGAATAACTTCAGTTATGTTTGATAAAATCTACATTAGTAAAATTTGTACTGGCAGATCCTTTGAGAATTCCATTAAGTAATCATCATTTGCTACATTTAGACATATACTGAATAAAAAATAATTAAATAGTTTATTTCTAAACAATAGGAAAGAAAAATAAAATAAGAATACAATCAGCCTTATTAAAAAATAAAAAAATAAAATAAAATTCGCCCAGACCGCCTAGACCCGCCCAGAACCTCCCAGACTGCCCGCCCAACCATTAATCTGGGCGGTTTTCCACCTTCTAACGCCTAGGCCAATTTTTAGAACACTGATTATTAGAGTTATTTGCATTTCCCCCCTATAATATATGCTTTTCAGTTTTGCCCCCAATTATTATTGGTATTGCACTTTTCCCCTAAGACTAGCAGTCAACATGCTTTAATCGTCTGTTTTTAAAGCAGATTACTAAAATACCCCTGAGAAATCAAAGACTGCGATAAATTTTTTGTATCTCGAACATCTCATCTCGAGGAAATCTAACAGTTGATTTAATGTATCTCGAGAACAATCCTAAGGCCCAATTGAAATCGTAATCGAATATCGAGAAAAATCCAACAGTTGATTTTAAAAAATCTTGCATCTTAAACAATTCATCTCAAGAAAAATCTAACTATCCAAATTTAATTATGTGCGCATCTCGAGAAAAATCTAGCGATTCATCACGCAACTCAAGGGAAATCTGATGATCCAACAAGCATCTCAAGGAAAATTGACAGTCCAACATGCATCTTGAGGAAATTCTGCCAGTTCAAATTTATTCGTGCAACATTTTGAGGAAAATTTGATGTCTGAATAAATTTTTCCCATATAATAAATTACTAGCAATAACTTAACCCCATAAAATAAAATTGAATATAATCTTGATCATTGAAACAGAACAAACCTGAGAGATGATGAAGATGACCTGCAACTCAAACTTAACTTCAAAACTTGGCAAACTTTTCCACTCTAAATATTTAATCAAGAAATTTTTTTGATTATCTTCCTCCTCTATCTCGCAGCTTCGCCACCACCTCCCCCTTAATCCTCCCTCATTTTCCTCATTCCTCCACTTTCTCCTTCCTCTTATGTTTCACAACCCTTATAATAAAGTCAAGGCCTTATTCCAAATTCCTCCTCTCCCTTCTTCCTCCCCTTTCATCTCTCAGGTTTGTTCTATTTCAGGGGGAAAAATTAAATTCAAATTTATTTAATGGGGCAAAATTAAATTCAAATTTATTCAGAACGTCAGATTTTCCTCGTGATGTTGCACGAATAAATATGAACCGTCAAAATTTCTCGAGATGCATGCTAGATCATTAGATTTCCTCTAGTTGTGTGTTAAATCGTTAGATTTTCCTCGAGCTATGCGTACAATTAAATTTAGATCGTTAGATTTACCTAGAGATGTGTGTATGATTAAATTTGGACCGTTCGATTTTTTTCAAGATGAGTTGTTTAAAATGCATGATTTTAAAAAAAAATCAACTTTTGAATTTTCTCGAGATACGATTACGATTTCAGTTAGGCCTTAGGATTTTCCTCGAGATGAGATATTCGAGGTACCAAAAATTCAATCTCAGCCTTTGGTTTCTCAGAGGTATTTTGATAATCTGCTTTGAAAACAGACGGTCAAGGCACGTTGAATGCTAGTCTTAAGGGAAAAGTGTAATACGAATAATAATTGGGGACAAAGCTGAATAAGACATGTATTATAAGGGGAAAATGCAAATAACCCTTATTATTATTATTATTATTAAACCCTATGAATTGTTTGAATTTCTTCCAAGTGAACTGTTTAAAGCTTATATGAAAGGGACCTGGAAATTTTATAGTCCAACAATGCCTTTCTTCATTTTGTTTGGTACTTGGTAGCACATGGATTTAAATTTCTATTAAAAACAAATATCTGCGTCTATTGACCCCTTATTAAGTGAAATAATGGTTTCCAAACGACAAAGTTTATACCCAATTTTGTTTGCTAGTATAGGATGTAATAAATATATTTGACACCATTTCCCTTGAGAGGGTATTAGTAAATTCCTTATGACCTTGGGCTATTATACTTCTGAAAGGGAAAGGGAAAAGGACACTTGAAGTGGAAGAAGATGTGTATATGAAGGTAATGAGTTATGGATTAACAAAAAATGACTTTTCAGACCTACTTTTGAACAAGATAGACCATTAAGGTACCATTGTTCACATAATGACTAATTTGTGCCTAATTTCTTTTATGGCCAATAAGGTTTCTTTTAAATAATAAAGTTAAAGGGCATCTTTACTCTTCCAAAAAAAAAACCAAAAATTAACCATTGGTGGTTCCTTCTCCGTGTGGGTTTCTCGTTAGAGAATTCATCAAATTAGGCGACATAATTTTCAATTTTTGTAGGGAGGAACCCCATGTTTTTCCGTACATGTGTATAGTTGATAGGCTGGGGGAGATGGAGATGAGAATTGGGGAAGAGAATTAAACATTAGATTGAGGTTAAAAACAAAGGAGGTTTAGAAATATTGGATCCTCTTCCACAGGCCATTGATCATGGATGGAATCATGGAACCAACATGGGTGTGGTGGAGATAATATGATGGGAGTTTTAGTCCTCTGCATCCTTGGGACTGTGAGTTTGTTGCATTGGAACATCAGAGTTAGAAAAGGAAGCCCAAGGGAGACTTGATGCCAATGTACCTTGCCCCCTTGATAATCAATCGACTTCTTTTGATCTTTACTGGCAACACGGACAAGAAGATTGAATAGAGTGATTAGTGTTGTTTATTATTTTTTTCCTTTTAGTGTAAAAGATTTTTGACATGGTGTATAGAGAATAATTAACATAGACAGTTTTTTTTTGTCTACTTCACTTGAGATTTGTACTCATTTTTGGTGACCCCTTTTAGTTGGGGGGAAAATTTTAAAAGCTAGTTTATTGAAAAATTCGGTGAATTCGTGAATGAAACAACAACTTTTTTGATTTAGTTCAATTCATACTGCATGAAATTTATGTTAGATCTTGCTTTGTTGATTTTTTTTTGGTGTGTTAGTTTTAGCGTGAAACCTATTGGACTTTGCACTTGTGAGTTGTGACACAACTTTTGCAACTTTTATTCCAAAATTGTTAGTGTGAGCATAATGTTTGGAAAATAAAGTAGGTTTTTCACAAAGCAGTATTTGGAGACTAATATGATTTCCATGAGTAAAAAAGACTCGAAAGGAAGATTGCAATTACGTGCACAAGACTAGTTAGTGGAAGCTTTGGTAGAGAAGACAAATATGCAAATGAAAATGACAAGTTTTAGATTGAAGGAAAACAGAAGAAAAAACGCTTGTTACGTGGGGTTTGATTGGGTACAAAAGGGCAGATTTGTATTACTGGTATTTTGTTAATAATAGAGGCTTTATTGGTCATGAAAGAAGAAAAGTATGCACAAATTAGTCATTATGTGAACTATGGTGCCTTAATGGTCTATTTTGATGAAAAATAGGCCTTAAAGGTCATTTTTCGATAGATTAAACCACTTATGTTGTCGGGGGCTTTGTAATGGTGGACCTCGGCTCCTCATGCTTTGCCTTGCCCCTGATAATGTAGCCAGTGTTGGAATTAGGAGTGGGTTATTCACCCCACGTGAGGAATTTGTTGAAAATAAAATTAAATTGGGTTTCCACCCTTGTGAAGATCTTGGAAGCTTCTAGAAGATTGTGGATTTTGGTTTCCCAAATCTAGCTGTGGTTGTGTTTCTTCAAATCTTTTGGAAGATGGAATATTCAGGAAACAATATGGAACATATAGGAATAATTCGCTTTGATTTGGTTTCCAATTGCTATTACTTGGAGTACAAGCCAAGTAAAGTCTCCTTAAAGCCTACCTCCTTCACCTATAAATAAGACCTTATTGAGGGTTTAGAGCATCTAGAAATTGAAGAGCAATTCTTTAGAGAATTTGTGAGAGCATCCTATAGCGAGAGTAATAGAGTTAGCATTCTAGTTGATGAACCGCTTGTTGAACTTTTCGACATAAAATTTTCCAACTGTAGTGGTAACCACCTTAAAACTTGAACTTGACGCGTTCGCCATATTCTTTAGCACCTTTATACACCAACCATCAGCTTGTGCACCTCCAAACGAACTCAGGGAACACCAAGATCTTTGATACCAATTTGTTGCTCCTCGTGGAAGCGTAACTAAGTGGAACATACTGATAGTTGAGCAAAACATACCACGAAGGGTGAGCGGTCAATCCAAAGGGTAGAAAGTAACTAGTTGCGCGGGGCAAATAAGATAAACTTCAAAAAGTACATCAACTGAGCAAACACACACGCCAAAGACTTCTCGCACTATCTTCAACTAGAAGATTCCCTCTCTTCTACAATATCACAAACTTTCTTTGAAGAATTACTCTTCAATTTCTAAATTTTCTAAACCCTCAAATAGGGCGTCTTATTTATAGGGGAGGGAGGTAAGCTTTAAGGAGGCTTTACTTAGCTTACACTCCATGTAATAGCAATTGGAAACCAACTCAAAGCGAATTATTGTACAAGATTTGGATATTTAATCTTCTAGAAGATTTGGAGAAACAAATCAAAATCCACAATCTTTTAGAAGCTTCCCAGATCTTCACATGGGTGGAAACCCACTTTAATTCTATTTTCAATAATTCCTCACATGAGGTGAATAACCCACTTCTAAATCTAACAATTTTCCACCTCGGTGAACATTTCACTTTAACACACGAGCATCATCCATCTTTGCCTTACACACCCGAAGGGGTCACACCTTTAACGACCTCAATCCATGCGAAGGGTGTTGAAACAATGTTGTAACTTGACCCCAAAAATATCTTCATCATCATATTTGCAAGATTCTCCTTAGTGTCAATCTTCTTCAGTATTATGCCACCCTCTTCAATGATTTCACGGACAAAGTGAAAACGAACATCAATGTGAAAAGTCAATGCATTATCAATTTGGTTACGCTTACGCAAGACTCGTCAACACAACAACTAGTTCTACAGAAAAGGATACAAGAACCATTAGAACATCCACTATAAGCTAATATAATCCACCTAAATCCCATGAGGTCATGAGACCCTTGGTTTTCACCCACTGTAAGCTATTAAAAGGGCTTAAGACCTCACAATTGCTTAATCGGGATCAAAATATAGCATCTATTCATACCTATCACAGGTTGGCGTTGTTTGAAAAAATGTAATCACTCAGTGGACTCAGGTTTCATTCCCAATCTTGACAATATATATATATATATATATATATATATATATATTTTATTTTAACACTTTGCACCCACTTTATGCAATAGTGTGTGTGACAAATTTTATCCTTAGGGTCTCGATTATTTTGGAATTTTTAATACATTTAGTCCCGAGGCTATAATTGCAACACCCACTATAAGCTAATACATAAAGTGGGTACCAAGTGCTAAAATAATATTAAAAAATAAAGGCACACAAAAGGGTTGGGGGTGATAATGAAGCCTAGGCCTGCTGGTTGACATGGTTGAACAACACCACCCAAGCAATTGGGCGCTATTGAGAAAATGCCAAAAACTAATGCCCAACTTTGGATTTTTTTTCCTTTAAAAAAGCGCCCAAGTTTGGATGTTTCTTCAAAAAATGCCTAGCTTGTGATCCCAATGTCTAGGTAGGTACTACATTTGATCCCGGTTGAGCACTTGTGGGTCTTGGGGCCCCTTTTAATAGCTTATAGTGGTTGAAACAGGGTCTCAAGACCCCATGGGATTTAGGTATGGTTATATTTGGCTTAAAGTGGATGCTCTAAGAGCATTTGATAGTAGGAAATAAATGGAGAAGTTAAAAATGATGAGGAGTTGCAACACCGACACCAACACAAATGCAAGGCATTAGACACAATTAGCATGGTGACACAGTTGTACGATATGATATGATTTTAAAATTCTAAACTTTATTTTATTACTCATTTTTTAACCTGTAAATAATTATTACTATATATGTATTGCTAAGTATTTAGAGTATACTTGTATGGTTTTATAAATTATTGAACATTTGAAAGATAATTGAAAAAGTTGAACATCTAATCATAGTGTAGCCAGCGTCTAGGTGAGTACGATGATGATTGTGAAAATGCAAACATCCTTGTTACATGTAAAGATTATTGTTTGAATTCATAACAAGTATGTTGGCCTAAAGTCGATCATGTAATCATGGAGTGTCCTTGTTATATAGAGCCCTCTTAACATGCATAAGTTAGTTTTCTTGATATTCTGCTTGAAAAACCTCATACTAATTCATTGATTTTAGTTTCAGTATTATTAAAAGCAATGTTAGTGACTAATAATAGTAATTGACGATATGTTTGTGCTTAGCTCTGGAGGTGTTGTGTTAGTTTCTCGAGATGGGAAGATTGTTTGTGAGAACACCCTTGATGCCAGGTCGGATGTTGTATTCCGGGAAAAGCTATCTGAGGTATCTTTCTCGGCCCCAATTACTGTATTTATCTCTATTGCTTGTAAGCTAGTAATTTTTGGGTCTTTATTTGCTTGATTATGTCTTAATTTTGTGATTTTGAATTCAATCCTACATGCCGAGTGAGCAAACTTTTCTATTCTGTGAAGAAACGTTGAATGCATAACTTTAAAGCCAACGATACACAATTTTCATCTTCATTTTTCTTGTCACCTTTCACTACTTTTATAGAATTCTCCATATTTACCACATCTCAACTTATTTGGTTCTTCTTTTTATTATGCTACAAGTTCCAAGTGTATAAAAAAAAAGCATTCAGGGTTGTCTTACTTACCTAGTGCCCGTGGCAATATGTGATACACTCAAGAAACTAGCTCATGGCCCTTTCTCCGCATCTTCTAGTACTACCACATACCCATGTAACTATGGTTGACGGAAAACCTTTAAAGTAAAACTATAGAGTATTAGAATGTGAAGAGGAAAGATAGCATATTTCCCTGTTTACTTCTTAATTTTGGTAATTTTTGCGTCAAATGCCAACAAGAATGCATAGCATAGTTACAAAAGTTAAGCACATTTAGAGAACATGAGATTTTCCAATAAGACACACAATGTTATGCTATTTTAGTAACAGATCCTCAAATCCCTAGTACAGGAAGGAATTAACTGCAGATGAGCAGAACCCCACGCCTAAAGAAAACCATTGCATCCTAAATAACTGGTCTACTAAAACCTGATTTTATATAACCTATTTGTCCTTTCCATCGGCATCATGCCAAAAGGTAGCATATGGAGTTAAAGAGCAAAGTGGCATCGAATACCAAGAAATAGGGTTGTAAATGGATCGGATTTTGGGTTTAAAAAATGCTTAAGTTAGGCTTGATCGGATCGGAATTTGGATTAGATTCCAACTTTTCCTAGGTAATTTTTGCAATTTTAGGATCCAAATTCAATCCATTGATAACACTACCAAGAAAATTGTATCGTCCTTCCAAATCCAATGCAAATGTGGGAAGTGTCCTAGCGAATAAGTTTCCTCGTTTGTCTAACTACACTTGTACTTGTCATCTTTTTCATCCTCGAAGGTCGAAGGCCAAACCATTGACTGTCGAATGGGTGTAGATGATTAACAATGTAAAATAGTTAGTAATTGGTATTATGATATTCTTGCAAGATATAAAGGAACTTGCATATAAACGTGTTTAATAATATATATGGCATTTGAGAGCAAGGAACTCATTGCTTATTTGAAAAATGTGGTTTCCCATGTCATCCAGTCTAAACATTTATTAAATTTGCTCTTCAATATGGTGTGAGGTTTGTGATTATATGATCATCTCCATTGGAGAGTTCAACCTCAAACTCAAAAAGCTAGACCGGTTTGAAGTTGAGGGTAGGTGCATTTCAACAAGTCACTCAGCAAAATTTCAAAAAAAATGGCCCAAAAGTAGGTCAAATTAGTCAGTTGAGCTAGGCACACAAAACAATCATGTGCAAGCAAGACTATTTTGAATTTTGGGTTCCGTTCAAGTCCAACTGGCCCTTACCCTTTTCTAGTAATTATTGGGCTGAGAACTCAAATTCATTGAGTTTTGGGCTTCCATTGGAGCATGAAAATTCATCCTCAAAGCTCAAACAAAACTCATATTTGGCTTTTCAGCTTGCCCATTGGAGATGTTCTAAGTTGCTAGCACATTATGGTATTATAAAGGGCACACAAGTTTTGGGTTGATGTACAGAAGTTGTTTGATTTTGTTAGCGTTTAATAAAACACATTAAAGAATACCATGGAAGCTTAAGAGAGCGCTTTGATAATTCCTTTATGGTGTTGATTTCTCTGATCTTTTTGCGATATTAGTCCTTGTTATAGTGGTTAATATGGTCCGACTTCTACTATTTCTATCTTGTGTATGTTTCAGATCAGAAAATGGCTTTTTGGTCAGATTGTTGCATGAGTGGTTCGTTTCGCTTGTGACGACCCCATGTTAATTAGGCTTGTAAGTTTAAGCATTGGCCTTTGTGGATAAGGTTTATTGTTTCTTATTCGTGTGTTCATTTTCACATCTGGGATTTCCCTATTTGTTTCCTGTGGTGGGATTGCTTTTTGGTTTAATTATTTTGAGATACTAGTAGAGCACCCGCTTCTTCATAATTATAATAAAGAACAATAGCGAATTTCTAGCTAACTGTTATGTATGTTACCTAACTTTCAACTATTCATCCACAAGAGTTGATAGTAAAGTTGTTCAGTGAAGTTGGTATAAATTTTGCACAAGGAGAAACAATTATGATATTGTAAAAACAGAACAGCCAAATAGGGGGGTATGGATATGAAATCTTCTGCGCTGACTTCATACTTGTTGATTACATTGCGATAAGGGCCATGATAATATCTTTCACATTCTTGATGCATGATGAAGATCCTAGTATGCAAATCCTTGTTGTGTCCATCAATATGGCTAGCATTTATAATCTTCTCAAAGGTAGATTCCATATGAGGAATGGTGTTTGACATAAGTCTGGTGTCATACTTCAGTTGATTTATGCATTGGCTTCGATGTCTGCAATGTTGAGCAAGAATGTCTAATTTCAGAAGTGTTATGACCAGAAGGATATGAACCCAATAGGTACTAAAAAAAATCTTTATTTATATTTAGCCTATTAGATGATCTTTATAAGTTTCGGAAAAAGCACTAATAATCACATAACCAAGTTATTTATTTCACCCAAAGAACCCCTATGTCAATTGTGCAACAATAAGCAATAACACTGAAGTGCACAAGTCCAAAACCACTGTCTTGGTGTTTCATGTTGGAGATAAAAACGGTTGAGATTTATTCAAATATAAAGATCTAACGGATTAAATAGAGGAGGGAAGATGATAGTGTTTGGTTGAAATTTATGTTCGCATAGGATTGAAATACCTTTAGCAAAATTTGAAAATTCTCTTCCTATCATACGTTTTCCTATCCATAAGCAAAATAATTGGAGTGTCAAAGGCACAGATGTGTCCAAAATCCATTCTCCAGTAAGAACGACCTGTAAAATAAATGTTAGACTGTCAGATACCACCTTTTGGTAGCTGAAGGCAATCCGATGCTTAAGTCAGAAATTTAGTTGGAGATTGAGATAAATTTGGATACAACTTAGTTAAAGTTGCATACATTTGTTGAATGTTCCCTTTATCTTATATAATGGTCGTTGTTAATTCCCTGCATGACTTATGAGGCGTGACGAAATGAGATGTTCCTCTTAAGGTCTCCATTCTTTATGAAGATGTGTCCTCGGAGGCGTAAATCCCTTCACGGCTCTTTTTTTTTTGTAGCGTTCTTCCTCTTTAATGGAGAACTTTGTCGGGCATGGATTTGGGCATTTAATTACGATTTATTTGGACGGGTCCTGTTTGGGCTTTTATGACAGGATTCACCCTTTTTGGACTTTATGAATTATCTTGGTTTCGAGATACTTGATCTTCGTGATAAATGATTCATGCCGCGTGTATGACTGCGATATTAGTCTTATTTAATGTATCATCAACTATTCCCTCCTTGGTTAGTGGGCATGTTCATGTGACCACTAACTGTGTGACGGTTGAATTTTTTATTCCAACATCATACGCATTTAATGTTGTTATCAGATGTTGTTGATTTTGTCCCTCCGATGTCTCGTCCGCCTATTCATTTTGGCGTGATTTTCCGAATTCTACACGACGGTCGTGTTTGCAAATTTTTCTATGAGCGGTTCTTTCGTTGTCCAATCTTATAAAAGGAGTTGGGTACAATATTATCTTATTTACGTTCCCTTTTATTCCCAGGTGTTGATTTCTCTTTCGTCTTTATCTCATAACAATGTCTAGCTTCAAGGTTTTGAGTGGTGATGTGCTTGATACTTGCGAAACATCTTTCTTTATGATTATTCATTGCCAGTCGATCTCGAGATCATCATTCTTGAAGAGGGCGATAATCTTTGTTGTCCAAAGTCTGGCTGTATTGTTTTGTATCTCGGCATGTTCCACTTTGGTTTTAGGCTTCCTGCTCATGAGATCATTTGGGAATACCTGGATTTCGTGGGCATTGCTCCAGCTTAAATGGTCTTTGATGGTTGGAAGGTGATGATTGCAACCTTGGCGAGGGCCACTTCCTATGGGATTCCTATGAATGTCGAGGTTCTACACTCCTTGGTGGGGTTCGAGGTAAACGCTAACCGAACTTGCTATCTCCGTCCTCCATCCTGCTTCAAGGATCTACGGGATGAGTATGGGTGCTGGTTGATGCCATGTTTTACGCATCACTCGCTTTCAACTATTTTAAGTTGTGCAATCACCAAATTTTGCGGTCGTTTCGATAGCCAAAGCAAAACGAATTGTTGTTGTCGTTGGAATAATAAGAGTTACGTGACCAGTTTAATAAACTGCCCTTAGTTTATGTGAAAGATTTTCTTGCTACGGATGTTATTACTCATACTGGTTTATATACCTTGACTGAGGCAGGTCGTGCAGAGCTTACGACGGCTCGTGCTTTGGAAGTTACCGTTGCGTGTGCTAATAAAGCCATCATTTTCGGCAAGGGGACGAAGCGTATTCCTTCAGTTTGTGTTGGTAATGCAGATGTTGGCTGGGAGGCAACTTCTGTTAAGGTGCCCGTGGGCCGTGCTATTCCCGTTATTGCCAGAGACACTGGTAATGCTAGCTCAAGCATTAGAAAGAGGAAGGTTCCAAGGCCTCCTAGTTCGTCTAAGCTGCTGGCGATTAGTCCTGGTCATGTCCCGAAAAAGAATAAACTTGCTACTTCGGTTAATGGTATTACTAGGGCCCCTCCTTTCCAAAATCTTCCAGGAAGGGTAGTCGTGATATAGGTGATCCGGTTGCTCGAAAAACTGAGGAGATAAATCAATCTCTCGAGAGGAGCAAAAAGGAGGTTTCTCGTTTTTTGATGCTAGCGAGAAAAATCTTATCTCATCGTATGGCTTTTCTGGTTTTGCCAACCTGTCGGATGACTCCCATGTCATTGACAACAAGATGTTTCAGCTTGGTGTTGAGATGTCTAAGAATCCTAGCAACACAAAGACTCTGGATGACTTCAAGTTTGATCCTCTTTTGGAAGATTGAGATGTTGCTCGGGGTCAGGGTGCCAAGTCTCCTGTGTCCTCTGCTGTTTTGGGTTCCTTGGGATACTTTGCCCATTATATAGGAGGGCTGCTTTCGGACCCATGTCTCGAGAGGAAGGTTTTGGCTCCACAGGACAAGCTGCTGAGGAAGTTGTTTCCCCTTAAAGTAGTTGTAATGACCTTCTCGGGACAAACCAAATTTTTAATGAAAGCATTGTTTTGTCTTGTACTGTCGTGTTTTCTTTAGAAGCTTCACAAATCGTAGAATTAGTACTATCGGGCCTAGCTGCTGGCAGAAAGACTGTTTTTGTCAGTTGAGTTGCATCAAAACTGATTGCTTTTGGCTGTTGTTGTTTATGGGTAGTCGTTATTGTCATCATACTGCAGGTTGTGCGTTGAGATGTTTTAAAAACTGTTATCTTTTGGAGAGCGTTGATTGCCCAGTGGGTCATCGCCATAATGCGTGAGAATGTCGACGAGACATTGGCTTCGTTGATTGTCGTCATCCGTGCGCGGCGGACTAGGTGTTGAGCATTCGAAGCTGTTGTCATCAATCATGAACTGACTGAGCCTACTTGGTGAGTCTAGCGATCATTGTCTGTTAGAGAGGAATGATCCCTTGGCGATTCGTCGTCACCAGGTGTGTGAGCACTGACTTGACTCCCACTTCTTCGGTCGTCATTGCCCTCGCGAAGCGGACTAGGTGTTGAGCACTAGAAGCCGTCGTCATCGGTCGCGAACTGACTAAGCTTACCTGGTAAGTTTGGCGATCATTGTCCGTTAGAGAGCAATGATCACTTGGCGAGTTGTCGTCATTAGGTGTGTGAAAGCTGACTAGACTCTCACTTCCTCGGCCATCATTGCATGCGCACAGCGGACTTGGCGTTGGGCACCTGAAGTCGTTGTCATCAGCCGCGAACTGACTAAGCTTACCTAGTAAGTTCGGAGATCATTGTCTGTTAGAGAGCAATGATCCCTTGGCGAGTCGTCATCATCAGACGTGTGAATGTTGACTAGACTCCCACTTCCTCAGCCGACGTTGCTCGTGCACAGTGGACTAGGCGTTGGGCGTAATATTGGAGTCTGGTCATAGCGGGGATGATCGGAGGTCAAGTTGGCCGAAACGGACAACAGTGGAAATTTAGTAAAATCAGTTATTCTTATTGATAATATTTTTTGAGATGTTCTACATTCTATGGTCGTTTAAGTTCATCACCGTTTATGTCTTCCAATCAGTACGTCCCCTACCTATTGAATGATATTTCAATTCTTGCGGAAATATGCAAGAAGGATCTACGGAGGGGCTCCTTCCATCTCCCACCATTCACCTGACAAACTTAATTCCATTGTAAGTTAACCATCCACAAATTTTATATGACATTTAATATAGTTATGATGAAAATTATATGTACATAAATTTGACATTATTTGCGTATGAGCAATTTGAGATGAAATTCTTTTTGTCGTTTTCATTGGAGAACTATGGTACATGCTCAACCCGTCCCCTTCAGTCTCGTCCCGAACCCGTTTAGGATGGGATGAGGTTTATTCCGTCCTGATCCCAAACGAACGGAATGAGATAGGGATGAGGTCCATCCCATCCGATCCTGTCCCATGCCGACCCCTACTCGCTACTAAACAGCTCACTGAGGTTCTTATGGGTTCTAAAAAGTAAGTGATAAAACTGCTAGTGCAGTTATTTTACAGGTACCTCCTTTGTCAGCGAGTGCAATTTCTTTATGTTTGGTCTAATAAGGTTCGAGAATTCTAAAGATCTCGCTTGCTCTTCAAAAAAGAGACGAGAGGAATAATGACTTTCCAGAATAGGGTAGTCTAGAACATTTTTGTTTAAACGATAACTATTAGAACATATGAGAACAACACTACATCACAATATTTGGTTGTTTAGATAACTATACAAGTAGATAGAAGAGGGGAGGAAATGAAACCCAATATCTGTATTTGAGTGGACATATTTCCACCTGCAGATAAATTCTGTGTGAATCGCACTGATTGACATGCACCTGAACAGGCCACACATCAGATTTTATCCGACTAACAATACAAAATTTTTGGCTAGGCCTTATCTCAGCTAATCCACAAAAAAACCATTACAAACTCAGCTCAGGTTTGTTGACGACATCATTTGATGTTAATATTTGTTGTTGATAAACCTCACTGTATGACAAATATTCATCCACGTATGGTTTGAAACATATTACATTGGTGTTTCTATATCAAGTTCTCGGCCTCTCTAGAGAATAGAGAGCAAAAAATGGCAGAAGTTCCACATATAGTTCTTCTATCCAGTCCAGGGATGGGTCACCTCATCCCTCTTGCCGAGCTTGCGAAACGACTAGTTTTCCACCATGACTTCTCTGTCACATTTATGGTTCCCACAGTTGGTCCGCCTTCAAAAGCTCAAAAATTGGTTGTGGAAATGCTTCCTAGCTCCATCAATTCTATATTTCTTCCTCCAGTTAATTACGAAGACCTCCCGGATGATGTAATGATTGAGATCCTTATATTCCTAACCATGTCTCGGCGTCTACCATTAGTCCACGACACAATTAAATCCATAGTGTGCACTGAGAACGTTGTAGCCTTCGTGGTGGATGATTTTGGTGCAGAAATGGTTGATGTTGCAAAGGAATTTAATCTTCAGTTTTATATGTTTTATTCTTCGAATGCAATGTCCTTGTGTTTTATGCTAGAGACTCCGAAATTGGACGCCATGTATTCAGGTGCGTTTGGAGATGTTGCGGAACCAATCAAGTTGCCTGGGTGTGTTCCGATTCATGGCAGGGATTTGCTTGATCCAATGCATGATAAGGGTACTGAACCCTACAAATGGCAATTACATCATTCCAAATTGTACAGGTTTGCTGAGGGAATTTTGGTGAATACATTCACAGATTTGGAACCGGGTGTAATACAGGCCATGAAAGAACTGGATTATCCGCCCGTTTACCCGATCGGCCCATTGATACAAAGCAAGTCCTATGGGTCTGATGAATCTGGGTGCTTGAAATGGTTAGATGAACAGCCAGATAGGTCCGTTTTGTTCATCTCATTTGGGAGTGGTGGAACACTCTCTACTGAACAACTCACTGAATTGGCTTTTGGGCTGGAGTTGAGTGGGCAAAGGTTCTTATGGGTTGTGAGAAGCCCAAATGATAGAAATGCAAACGCAAATTACTTGTCATTAGATAGCATGGATGACCCATTTGATTTCCTACCTAGTTCATTCTTGGATAAGACCAAAGGGTTGGGTCTAGTGGTGCCATACTGGGCACCACAGATCCAAATCTTGAGCCATGGTTCGATTGGCGGGTTTCTCACCCATTGTGGGTGGAACTCGGTTCTTGAGAGTGTGGTTCATGGTGTACCATTGATTGGTTGGCCATTGTTTGCGGAACAAAAAATGAATGAGGTGATGCTTGTAGAGGATGTGAAGGTGGCATTAAGACCCAGAGCCGATGAAAATGGCCTTATAATACGATTAGAAGTTGCTAGGGTTGTGAAAGGTTTGATGGAGGGTGAAGAAGGAAAGAAACTTAAGAACAAAATGAAAGAAGACCTAAAAGGCGCAGCTGCTGTTATGTTAAGTGAAAATGGGTTGTCGTCCAAGTCACTTGCTGATGTGGCACTTATTTGGAAATGCAAGAATGTACCCTAAAAATGTAAAGTTTTTATATACTCTTGAGCTTTCATAACATGTTTACAATAAATAAATCAAAGGAAATCAACTTCATGGACGTGAGGCAAAAAGAGGTCTTCTTTGAAGCTTGACTATACCTTTTTTTTTTTTGTGAGCACCACTTTTATTTAGGTAGGGGATGCCACCGAGGGTGAGTGAAATTTGAGTTCCAAAATTTTGAGTCAGCCTCGATCATAAGGAATGATATTTTGCCAAATCATGCAAAATTTCATTATTTTTTAAAATTACGAAAAAAAAAACGAGCGAAAGAAGTTATTTCAAAACACCCTCCAAATTTTATGAAATTGCCCTCAAAATCTCGAAACTGCCCTCAAAGCTGTTGGAACTTAACTCATTTTATGAACAGAAATTCTAAATGTCGAGGGAAAGAGCGAGGAAACCAGCGAGGTAAATGAGGTGGCGGGGGGTGAACCGTTCACCCCCCTCGAGATGTTTTCTGTGCGCGCATCTCGAGGGGGGTGAACGGTTCACCCCCCGCCACCTCGTTTACCTCGCTGGTTTCCTCGCCCTTTCCCTCGACACATAGAATCGCTCTTTTATGAAATAACTTCTTGGAGTTAAGTTATTTGAGAATAACTTCTTTGAGGGCAGTTTTGGAATAACTTCTTGGAGTTAAGTTCCAACATTTTATGAAATTTTATGAAATCTCGAAACTGCCCTCAAAATCTCGATCGAAATCTCCAAAACGCCCTCCAAATTTTATGAAATTTCGAAAAGGCCATCCATCACCACCGGTTCTTCTTGGCCCTTTCCTTTTTCGACTTTCACTGCTTCTCTTTCATCTCATGTTAGGGCTCAATGCATGGTTTCGAATCGAATTTGGGGGTGTAGATCCCGATTGGTGTTTGTTTCAGTAAAGTATTATTTGTGGGTTTTCTCTTTTAGCTATTGAAAAGTCTTTCAGTTAATCTACTTAATTTCATAATCCAGTTGGGAGTTGGGGTTTTATCTTATTCTGAAATGAATCCTTGTAATTGATCTTTGTATCAAAGCTTGAATCTTTCTTTTTGTTATTTTGATATTGTTCCAAAGCTTGAATCTTTTTGCCATTTTGATATTGTTCCAATAGAGAAGATATGAGTTATTTAGGATTTTATGGTTTTTTTTTTGCTCCTCTACTCAGCTGAGTAAGTTTTGTTGTGGACTCCATCATTTTCATCATATCTTAACCTGTTTGGTTTGTAGAGATTCATTTGTTATTACACATCAATGTAGCCAATGATCACGGAATTAAAACACAATGCTATGGTACATGCTATATAGAAAGTGTATGGTCGTGTTAACGACACAGTTGATACGATACACGATATATGAAAAGGTATTTCAAAATGTATGGCCATGCCAATAGCACAACCAATATGATACACGCTAATGAAAAGTGTATTTCCGTGCTAACGGCACGGCTGGTACACTATTATGTATTAACATCAATCCAATGTAATCATCTAGATGTGAAATTCTAGCTGGCCTGGGTCAACCAGCGAGGTTGTTGCCTGGGTGGGGCAAAAAGACGATTTTGCCCCTCCTTTTTAATACCCTTTTAGATAAAGTGTTTAAAGAGGGGGGGGCAAAATTGTCTTTTTACCCCACCCAGGCAGCAAACAGGCTGGAGGACCCAGGCCCTGTAGAATTACTCCATGTAGATGGTGGATGTTGACAATACATAAGGCCACATGCATCGACCCCACATTCGCCCATTTATACATGTTGCATTTATGATAGAATTACTAGTTTCAATTCCATCTTCAATTTCATATTCACTGCTTCCTTCATAGTTGTTGTGAATTTAAGATTTACCACCGACAAAGCACTAGTTATTTAAGAAATAGATAGTCACGTGTGTCAACCAACTTTTGCTAATTTCACATATTTTACAAAATAAGCTTTATTTAAAGCATCATATGATCATAATCTATTAATATAACTTACAAATCAACTAGGTATTTTACTGTTCATAAGGCATTAAAAGATAAAAGAGGGATAAAATTGAAAGTTGAAGAATATGTTGAAGGTTTAGATTCATTTTCCATAAAAAAAAAAAGATTGTAAATATGAAACATCTAGAAGTATAAAAGAAATGAACATAAAACTTAATATGATTGTGTGGAATGTGAATGTGGCGGAAAAATACTTTTGTGATTGTATTAGAGGTGGGCATGGATGAATGTCATCCATATCCCATCTCGTTCGTTCGGAATCGAAATGGAATAAACCTTATCCCGACTCAACAATTTTAAAATAAATTTTCATTCAGTTATTTAAAATATTAATCAAAATTAATCTAATATCACGATCCACTTTCTCTCATGCCAACAAAGATAATACACTAGTTACTTATAAAGTAACTTAATTACACTAGTGACTAAGCATCCAAGGATGTGTTTGGTTGCATGAAATTCTATGTCATGGGAATCCATGAAGGGCCCCCTACATTTTAAGCTAAATTGATGTATCATTACACATTCACCATTTGATTTTGTTATCAATGGTGGGAACATAAGTCCCATGAACATGAGAATCACACTCCTTGGTCTCCCAAGGCATATGATTACCATGTTCATTGGACTTCCATTCTCACTATTGATCTCAAAATCAAATAGTGGATGTGAAGTGATACATTAATTTAGTCTAAAATATAGGGGTCTCTTCATAGATTCTCATGACATAAATTTTCATGCAACCAAATACACCCTAAAGGTCAAATAACTCCAATTAGCAAAGAAAGGTGAGTGTAATGATACTAAGGCTAACCTTAGCCATTACGTCACACCACACTCAATGATTCATTCATCTAGAACTCTTCACCTCCTTCATTCATCAAAGGTGTGATGGCTCAGTGGTTGAGTAGTGACGAATGGTATCACTAGGTCACAGGGTCGAATCCAGCCGGTGACATCTGGGATAGGAGGGGTTTTAAGGGATAAAAAAAAGAGGCCAGAATCACTGAACTTCTCGAAGGAACCCACACTATTTACAACAATACCATTCCCTTTATAAGATTTCTCCTTCACATTTGCAATTCCTAATGAAGATTCGCCTTCTAAAGCTCAAAATTTGGTCCTTGAGTCGCTTCCTAGTTCCATGAGCTCTATATTTTTGCCAGTGAATTTTGATGACCTTCCTAATGATGCTAAGATCGAAACACGTATAACTTTGTCGGCAACACGGTCTCTACCAGTGCTACGTGATGAAATCAAGTATATGATGATGCATAAGCGTGTTGTAGCACTTGTGATCTATCCATTTCGAACGGATGCATTCGATGTGGCAAAGGAATTCAATCTTTCAGCTTACATATTTTACCCAACCACTGGAACAACTTTATCCTTGGTCTTTCAATTACCGGAATTGGATGAGATGTACTCCTGTGAGTATAGAGATATTCTGGAACCGATTAAATTGCCTGGGTGTCGCGTTTCGATCCATGGACGGGATTTCCTTGATCTAGTGCAGGATAGGATCAATGAAACATACAAATTAGGGGTGGGCATTTCAAACCGAAAACCCGAACCGACAACCGGACCGATTGGGTCTATTCAGATCGGTTTTTTATTTATTATTAAATTTTCGATTTTAAAACCCGACCCGACCCGATGGTTTTGGTCCGGGCCTCAGTTACCCTTTCTGAAACCTGTCGGGTAACAACCCCGACCTTGGTATGATTAAATAAAGGCAGTTTGGGCTTTATCAAATTCCTAAACAGTTTTTACTTCAGCACTATAGCAGCAGTTTGGGCTTTGTTAAATTTCTAAACAGTTTGGGCTTTATCAAATTTCTAAATTGTTTGGACTTTGGACCGAGACCAGCCCGAAATTCGGTTTTGGTTAACCGGCCCAACTCGGTCTAGTCTCGGGCCTCAGAATTGCGGGCTTAAAAATATCGGGATGGTTTTCGATTTTTAATTTTTGGGCCGATTACCCGAACCTACCCAGCCCTAATACAAATGGACATTGCATAATTCCATGAGGTTCAAGTTAGCCGAGGGTATTTTAGAAAACAGCTTCGTAGATTTAGAACCGGGTGCATTTCAGGAGGAGAACATGGATCACCCACCCATTTACCCGATTGGCCCATTGATACAAACGGGTTAGGCCCATGGGTCTGATGAGTCTGGGTGCTTGAAATGGTTGGATGAGCAACCAAATGGGTCTGTTTTGTTCATCTCATTTGGGAGTGGTGGAACACTCTCAACTCAACAACTCACTGAATTGGCTTTTGGGTTGGAGTTGAGTGAGCAAAGGTTTTTATGGGTTGTGAGAAATCCAAGTGATATGGCAGCCAGTGCAACCTACTTCACTGCACAAAGTGTTAAGAACCCTTTTGATTTCCTACCCAAGTCTTTCTTAGAAAGGACCAAAGGGTCTAGTGGTTCCCTCATGGGCACCACAAATCCAAGTCTTGAGTCATGGCTTGATCGGCAGGTTTTTGACTTATTGTGGGTGGAATTCAATTTTTGAAAGTTGTTGGGGCAAATACCAATAAAACAATACCAAGGAAATAATCTAAAGCAATAATAAACGAGACACCAAGATTTACGTGGAAAACCTTTCAATGTGAAGGAAAAAACCACGGGGCAAGTTCGAGAGAATCCACTAATCAAATAAGAAGAAGTACAATAACTTCTCAAGTTTTTTGCCCAAAGCTTGAGTAATACAAGAAGTAAATAACACAGGTTACAAAAAAGGATTATGGCAAACAATAATGGACAAAAATTGATACAAAGATTTTCTGAGAATGGATACACCCTTGAATAAAACATAGGGCATTGAAGAGCAAATCAATGTTGTACACCATTAACTTTTTCTTCATTATTTTCTTCTTCAATCACATTTTTTTTTTGACATGACATGTTTTTCCCCATTGATACTATCCAACACTTTTACTTCGAGGGCGCATGAAATATCTTTTTTTATTATTTTTTTTATTTGCCCATTCCATAAATATATCTCACTGGATACATTCTCAGAAAATTGGGTAAGGATAAAATAATAGAGGTATTACTCCTTGATTGGAGTGGGTATTGGGAATGGGGATAACAAAGAAAATGCTATCTAAAGGCTCAAAGGGCTGCAAATGGATATTTATTATTGGGTAGGCTAAAAGGCTAAAAATGGTTTAAAGAAAGAAATGCCTATATTACTTCATAAGTTCTAGTTAGTACTAGGACATCTCAACTAAATAAAGCAAAAAGTTCTAGTGTAAAGATTCAATTTTTATGTCATTCTTAAAGCAATCAATAAGAAAATCAAGAATAATGAGATCATCAACGAAATAATGCGGACTCAAGAAAAATCAGAGTGTAATTAATAACCCTCAAGAAATAAAGAATGGCTCAAAACTCACAAGTCTCCACTATTATTCTAAGGTTTTCTAGTTCAATACCTCACTAATCAACTTCAAATCATGTTGACTTGGCTTATAGTGCATGAATAGTCGAGTTGAAAAATCTCACGAAATACATCTAACATAAGGATAATATCAAATATCATGTTTTCCAATAATATAACTATGTGACACGTGCTAGTATGTGTTTTCTCAAAATTAAAGGCAACAAAAAAAAATATTCTCTAAAAATTGAAAATAACTCAAAACCACTTTTTTTATTTTTTTTTATTCACCAAGAGTTCGGATTTCAAATGCATATTCAAGAAGATTTTACACAATTATCATAATCATCTAAGTATTCAATGGAGATTGAGTAGAACACAAAAATGACTCGGTTTAATTGTAAAATACGTTTTAAACTCAAAGATTTTTGAAAATTGCATAAAAAATCTAATAAACCACACCCCCAAACCTAAACCAAACATTGTCCTCAATGTATAAAATAATAATCATGACAAATCAAGGCAAAAGAAAAGAGGAGGGTTAGAGTGATAGTACCATGGTAAAGCTTTTTACCAATTTTGATGAAATCTTCCACCAATGAACGCTCAGAAACATAAGAATCATGGAGTTTTCATTAGAAATCGATAAAATGCAGACTCAACATTAACAAAGAAAACAAAAAAAGGAAAATTGTAAGTCAAAACTGTTATGGAGCTAACGAGTATGAGTGAAACACAACTAAATAGGGTACTCGAAAATCAATACAAACCAACAGCAAAAACACACAACTAAGGCTAGGCTGCCTCCTAGGAGCACTTGGTTTAACGTCTTCAGCCCGACATATATTCTCCCTCATCAAAGATATACCATGAAGTGATGAGGAAGAGCATAGGGAACATTCACTTCCAAACCTAGTCTATGATATAAATGAGTCAAAAGAGTTAAGGAATCGTATACCAACAATATGAAAAGTTGAGGATCAGTCCACTCAAAAATAGCAACCACCTGATGTTTCCTCTTGATAGTGCATAGATCCTTGATGACCCTCGCATAAGTTGGTACCTGTCTAATCACATACAGCAAAGGTAAGTTAATTTTAACCTGTTTCAATGGTTCTAGAATCTCACCATGCATTTCCGATTTCTTTCCAGTAGGTTGTAGTGCTTGAGGAAAAGGAACTGAAACTGAAATGTTCTTGTTGGGTTCATCCTCAGGGATGCTCTCATTTGCACATGGGGAGGTGCAGGGTATGATCTAGGTGGTTGTGCCTGTGAGTGTGTAGGTTGGTTGGCCTCGGACCTCCAACTAAAGTTAGGGTGATCTCTCCAGCCAGAATTGTAAGTATTAGAGAATGGTGAGTAAGGCTTCTTGTACATCCCTAAGGCGTTACATTGTTCCTCATAAACCCCTCTCATCTCAGTGAAGGTTGGGCAATCCTGTGCGTAGTGTTCAACTCCCCCGCATATAAAACATGCGTCCTGTAGCTCAACTCTGGCAACAGTATGTGTGGGCTTACCATCCTTGGTCTTAAGTGCTTCTAACTCCCTAGTTACTCTATCAAGTTGGGCTCTAAGGCTATCCTCTTCCCTAAGTTGGTAAACTCCAGCTGGGCGTATTCTATCTGTGCTCTCAGTAGCACTTGGACCAGTCCAAGTATGAGCCTTTTCAGCCAAGTCATTCAGGTACTCAATAGCCTCGTCAGGGTCCTTTTGCAAAAACTCTCCATTACACATCATCTCAAGGAACTGACGTTCTCTACTGGTGAGCTCCTCATAAAAATAACTGACTAAGCGCAATTCTCATACCCATGGTGTGGCCATGTATTCAAGAGATCCTTGAACCTCTCCCATACTTGATATAATGTCTCGCTATTCTTTTGGGTGAAGGTAGAAATCTGTCTCTTTAGACCGTTGGTTTTGTGGTGAGGAAAATATTTATTAAAAAATGTTTGGGTCATGTCCTCCCACGAACCTAAGTGGTCTCTATTCCAAGTCACACCTCCAATGTTTTTTTTTTTATTTTTTAATTTTTTTTTATTTTTTATTTTTTGATTATTTTTTTTTATTTTATAAATAAAAATTTAACTGAACCTAAAACCTAAAACCTAAAAATAAAATAAAATAAAATGAAAAATGAGCAAGAAAGATAATACCCAAAACCTTCCTTGTAGAATGACGCTTGTTCCCCGGCAACGACGCCAAAATTTGATTACGCCCAAACAATACACGCGGTCAATTGCAGTAAAGAATGGGGTGCCGATCCCACGAGGAAAAATGATCTACAAAATAAGGTTAAGGAAAACAAACTATGCAAAACTAAAGTTAATAAATTCTAACAAATTTAAAATATGAAATTGAATTGAATTTAATGAAAATTAAGTTTGGAAAAATCACAAGGTTCCAAGAATCCCTCCTAGACTTCACACGCCAACTAGTATTATTCGCTACGATGACTCAACTACGTGTTTCACATCCCAAACGACGTAATCGAAAAAATAATCTTTTAACCATTAATATACCCTAATGTAAATGAATTTTAGATTTCACTTCTTCTAAGAAAAACACAAAGGTTTGTCATATGTGATATCCTAAACTTACGATATATCCGGAGACAATACCGTAATAAATAACGATCACATATAACTAACCTACCGGAATCAATTAATTCTTAAACATTCCACACATAAAAAAAACATGACTAAGCTTATATGGAGAAGAAAAGATAATCATTGGAATAATAAAAATCTACGAAAAAATCTATGATATCCTTCTCACTGAAATAACATAAATTTCTATATTAAATAAAAGTGATAATCATTAAATATCATTATTCATCGTGAAAACTTGAAGCGAATCAAATGCTAATTTAGTGCGTTACATCTAGGAGATCACCTCTTCACCTTGCGTGGGGTTTAGTGACTCATGGTGGTGGTGGTCACAACATCACTGGAGGAGGAATCCATCACTTCCTGTACGCGCACGAATCCCGAGAAAAATAACTAAAAAAGCTCTGTGGTGGCTCTTACAAATTCTCGGAGTGTCAATAGCCAAAACTGTTTTTCAAAAGTGAAAAACAGTTTCTCCCACTCAAAATCGCGACTCTCCCTGGTTTGTCTTCTCCAGCGCGACAACGCCCTGCTCCGCCTCCGCTGGTTCGCTCCTCACGAGCTTCTTCGTCGTACGAACGTCTCCGGCACCTGCAATAATAGAGAGAATGTGAGGGAACAGTGGAATCAACACAAACCCGAAGGAGGACGAGGAACAGGGAACGAAACAAGGTGCCCTGTCTGTTTCACGGTGGTAGCGAGTCTCTCGCGGTGGTGGTGGCTCTAAAAGAGAGAGGCGTGGAGGAGGGAGAGACCGTGGAGAAGAGAGAAAGAGGAAGGAGGGTGGCTGCAAGGGAGAGAAACAGGGAGGTGCTCCCTGTTTCGTGGCAGTATCGTGCGCGCGGTGGTGACGATGGTGCTCGGGTGATGGTGGCTGTGAAAGAGAGGGAGGGAGATGGTGGTGGCGGCTGTGTTATGGACAGAGAGGACGGTGGCGATGTGAGGTTTGTAGCGTGAAACAGGGGCGAGGACGGTGGTTAGATGGTGGCAAGGTGGTGATTGGTTAGTGGCGAGATGGTGGTTGGTTAGTGGCGAGAGAACTTTGTCTCTGCCCCAATGGAGGTGGTGATGGTGGCTGGAAAAGAGAGAAGGAGATCAGAAAACGTGGAAGAGAGCGTGCCCAAAGAGAAGGGAATAGAGAAACCTAAATAGGGTTCCCCTATTTCCTTGTTAGGCTGGGCTTAGGTTTCTAGCTTTTTGGGCTTGGGTTTGATTAAAGTAAGTGGACCTATGCTTATTTGGGTTAGGCTTAGATGTGTGAACCACTTTTTTGTACCACGGCTAGAATCAACAAATTAATTATTTCCTCAAATTGTCGCCTTAATGTGATTTTGTCGTTCACGCGCAAATTACTACAAAAACATAAAAATGAAATAATTAGAATAAAATTTATTAATTGAAGCACTAACATATATAAATTAATGGATATATTTTGTAATAATTACGTGTATATCAATCTGCTACCTCATTATTTATCTGCTTGGGCTTTTCAATTTTCTCAAATCTGCAATGGTATGATCTTCATAAAATACCACAATCTCTGCTTCTAATAATTTTCTTATTATCAGGATCCCATAACCGTTAGCCAAACTGCTCATATCCATAACCAATGAAAATACATGGAGATGCCTTCTCATCAAGCTTTAATCTCTTCTCCTTCGGTACATGAACAAATGCTTTATAGCCAAATACCTTTAGATGAGAGTATTTCCCTCTCCACACTCTTTCTGGAATGTCACCATCTAAAGGAAATGAAGGAGACCTATTGATGAGACAACAAACCGTACTAGCAGCTTCAGACCAGAACTCTTTTGGCAATTTAGCCATGTGAAACATGCATCTCACCTTTTCTACAATAGTCTGGTTCATTCTTTCTGCTACCCCATTATGTCGTGGAGTGCCAGGAACTGTCTTTTCATGCCGTATACCAAGCTTACTACAATAAGCTTTAAATTCTTTAGATGTGTACTCGCCACCATTATCACTGCGAAAACACTTCAAAACTCTACCTGTTTCTCGTTCAACCTTGGTATGAAACTGCTGAAAAACCTGGTCCTTAGATCTGAGAAAATATATCCACACCTTTCTTAATGCATCATCAATAAATGTCATGAAATATCTACCACCACCAAGAAAATCTACTTCAATGGGACCACAAACATCAGTGTACACCAAATCTAACAAGCCATATTTTTTTTGATGATCTACGAAATGCAACTCTATGATGTTTACCAAATAAACAATAATCACAAGGGTTAAGAGGAGTACCTTTCAAGGAATGAATTAATATTTTCTTTTCTAAGAGTTGCATACCTTTCTCACTCATGTGTGCAAGTCGCCTATGCCACAAGTTTGTAGAAAAACCATCTTCAGCTGCATTCGAACCAGTCTTACACAATTTCACATGAGTCTTATATAGTGTGTAACACGCTTTACCTTTTGCCACAACAAGTTAACCTTTTGTAAGCTTCCATGCACCATTACCAAAATAATTAATATACCCTTGTTTATCCAAAACAAGTCCAGAAATCAGGTTTAGACGAAGATCAGGAACATAACGTACATCTTTCAAAGTCAATGTGCACCCCGTATTAGTCTGGACACACACATCACCTATTCCCACTATTTTAGAATTGCTAGTGTTTCCTATCTTCACACTGCCAAAATCTTCTGCTCTATAAGCAGTGAAATAGTCTTTCCATGGGGTTGCATGATAAGATGCATCAGTGTCAATAATCCATTCGCTTCCTTCATTTGCAACATGCAAACATTCACCTTTACCATACAAAAGAGCCACGGGTTCATCAGTAATAGCAGCTGTAGCTTCTTTACTATCATCATTGTTCAATTTTCCCTCTTTCAAATCTCTCTTGTAACTATAACATTGTTTTTTGAAATGGCCTGGTTTACCACAATAGTGACACTTAAAACTTCTATCTCTTGACTTTGATCTCCCTCTTGACTTATCACAGATCTTATCATAACCATGATATTTCTTATATTTTTCTCTCCTCCTATTTTCAGTCACAAGTGCTTGGGAATGATCAGTACCGACAGAATTTCTTCTGGTCTCTTTATTAAATAAACTACCGGTAACCAACTCCATGGCAGCCAATGGTGTTATGGTCTAGTGGTTAGGGCTGTGTGGGTTTGTCCCCCCCATGTCCTAGGTTCGAGTCCCACCTATGGCATAGGTTATGGGATCCTTGAAAACCCAACTCGCCTTCCAAAAAAAAAACTCCATGGTAAGCTTTTCATTCGGTTCCAAATTACTAACCGACACCACCAAAGTTTCCCAACTATCTGGTAATGAGCTAAGAAGTAATAGTGCTTTCATTTCATCAGCTAACACTATCTTCATGTTGGACAATTGATTCACCACACTTTGCACCTCATTCAAGTGCTCAACAATAGAACTACCTTCATTGAATTTCAAGTTCACTAACTTCCTGATAAAAAAGGCATTTTTTGCAGCGATTTTCCTTTCATATAAATTTTGGAGTTTGGTCCAAAGAGCATGTGCAGACGTCTCAACTGACACATGATGAAATACCGAATCGTCTAACCATTGCTTGATGTGACCAATAGCCTTTCTGTTTAATTTCTTTCACTCTTCTTCTGACATATCCTTGGGTTTAGCTGCATCTCCCTCAATTGGAGGGTATAAATCCTTACAGTATAATATGTCTTCCATCTTGGCTTTTCAAATAACATAGTTTGAGCCATTAAGGCTAATCATCCTTGTATTGTTGTTATTCTCCATGTCAACTATCTTAATTGACAATCTCTCAACAATTGCTCTGATACCACTTTGTTGGGACAAATACCAATAAAACAATACCAATGAAATAATCTAAAGCAATATTAAACGAGACACCATGATTTACGTGAAAAACCCTTCAATGTGAAGGGAAAAATCACGGGGCAAATCCGAGAGAATCTACTAATCAAATAAGAAGAAGTACAATAACTTTTCAAGCTTTTTGCCCAAAGCTTGAGTAATACAAAGAGTAAATAACACAAGTTACCTCACAACAAATTAACCCAAAAGCTCCTTCAACTTCTTTTACCAATCAATTGACAAAACTAAGTTGATATCGCAGCCACGCGTCACACTTTGTCGCACAAAATCGCGATCAAATAATCAAACACAAAGTCACCGTTCACGCGCACACAGCCGCACCAAACACCAAAGAGAATACTATGTTCTCTGTTGCTTATTCACACAACAGTTTCTCTAAAAACTCTATGTCATAAAACTCTGTATTATGCACCTATTTATACTTGTTTGCAGCCACCCAAATAGAACCTTGTTTCTATTTAATTAACCAACTGCCAAATAAAATTTTGTTTCTATATTCAAATAGAACTTTGTTTCTATTTATTTCTGTTTTTGTTTTTTATTGAAAACATTTTTTTTCTCCTTATTCAACCAAACTTGGAATTATGTTTGATTACTTACCAAAGTTGGATCCACCCTAATGAGCTGGACCTCAACAAAAGTGTGGTTCACGGTGTTCCATTGATTGCTTGGCCATTATTTGCGGAACAAATGATGAATGTGGTGATGCTAGCTGATGATATGAAGGTTGTAATGAGGCCAAAGGCCAACCAAAATGGCTTAATTGAGAGAATGGAAATTGTTAGGGTTGTTAAGGGGTTGATGGAAGGTCAAGAAGGAAATGAAATTCGGAGCAAAATGAAAGATCTTAAGAATGCGGCTGCTAATGTGTTAAGTGAGAATGGGTCATCGTTCAAGTCACTTGATGAGGTCGCACTAAAGTGGAAAAGACAATGATGTACATTGAATTGTAATTTTTTTTTCTTAATTACTTTTTTTAATCTCTTTTTCCCTATGTTATGCTCATGTATTTTACCCGTCATTGCATGATGCAAATTTTTTTCTTCGATTTATTTAGACTACGACAGTAACATGTGTTAAACAATACAAAGGGTCTCATGCTCTGCATGTGGAACCTATCGAATGTGTTAGACGTGAGGGATCAAGGGCAGGAATTTGTCTTGCAAAGTTGAACTTTTGGAGGAAACCCTACATCACGAGTCGAGCATGTGACGCCTTTTTCCTTTCTTCTCCATGTAAGGGAAGAACAAAAAGGAAAACAACTACAGAGAGCCTGAACTGGTCTATCTGTTAGAATCAAGGATTGTGATTTTGCAAAATTTTTGTTTTTTTTTAAGAAACGAAACGAAAAGAAAAAAGACGAATGAAAAATTTTACATTTTTTGAAGGTTTTTTCGAAAAAATTTGAGGTTTTTTTTCCGTAATTTTCTAGGTTTTTTTTCGTAAAAATAGAAAATCAGCTATTGTATTTTTTTTGAAGTATTTCGGAATTTTTTTTTCATAAATTTCGAGTATTTTTTCTTTCTAATTATCATTCATTCTAATTATTTGTGTATTTTTGAAACCATCCCCTAATTTTCGAATTATCACGTCTTCTTCTTATATATTGATTTTTAAACTACCCTTGATTTTCTAACTATAGACATTTTAGTTTCATTTAATATGTTTAATACATTTATTTACTTGCATATTATTTTTTCACATATTTAATATACCCTCAAAATTCATTATATATTTCATTTATCCTTGAAATTTTTACATTTTTTCTTTACATATTGAAATATTTCTTAAAATCAGGAAACTGAAATTAACTCAAAAAACGAAATCACAATCCTTGGATAGGATGAGGTAAGCAACTATTGTTATAGTGGAGGAATGTGAGGATGGATCATCCAATGAGAAACATTTACAAGGTCACCTCTGACACTGAGTAGTCGCTTAAATATGGTGAAAAACTACTTCAAAGGGGATCCAAGAAATAGCAACCAAATCCATGGTGCCACGTGGAGTCGGGATAAACAAAGATACTTAGTCAATCGGGCAAGAGGATGATAGAAGCAAATGGACCGAGCTCATCCATATCAAGCAAAAGGTACTTAAGCCGAAAGTAGATTACTTGACATTTATAGGATTCGGCAGAAGATCACACTTTACAATATTCTCTTTCAGATCATTAAACGTAAAAGTATGTACATGTAGGTAAGAAAAATATTATATATAGAACACTTAGATAGATGAACCAACGTGGATGAGGTTGGATTCTAAGGGAGCTCTAGAGAAATCATACTCAAAACTTCAATTAGATTTCTAATCTTCTATTTGATTATCTTTTCCATCCTACTATTCATCAGTTTGCTAACTTGACTGTCAAGTGGTCATAACACGACCCGTGTATGTGAGTGCTTTAGGTGTGAAGATCCAGAGAGCAGTATGAGAATGAACAGTCTATTTTGGAGATCTTGATGGTGTAATGTGTATCTTGAAGATCCTCAAAGTTACCTAACAAACAATATGTATTAAAATTTGATAAGTATTTATAACCAACAAAGTATACTCGACTAAGTTGTTCATGCTAATTGGTGCGAGAAAACTATTTATTGTTAGTGATTTTTTTCGAATGTAGATTAATCTTTCAAATTCGAATAAAATCCAAGCAACATCAAAATTTTATCGAAAATTGATAGGTATTATTACACAAGAACAACGAAGTCTGTCACATTAAACCTTTTCTACTAATTGGGATAAAAATTTTAAACTAATCTAAAAGAGCCTTCTTGAAGCTATCCTCCTATGGACTCACCAACACCCTACGATAGAATGTTAGCCAAACATGGTAAGCTCTAGGCCAAACTTCACTCATTTCTCTCTAAATACTACAACTACTTCTCTATGCAAAGTGTATTTCCTAAATGTTTAAGTATCTCCAAGTATGGAGGTATTTATTGGTGAAAAGGGTGAGACTATTACATTGCTAATGTGAAGATGTGTAACGATAATAGGGTGGAAGGTGGAGTGTTGGAGTGGAATATGGAAAGTGTTAGAGTAAAAATAAGGAAGAGTGTTGGAGTGAAATAAGAAAGAGTGTAAAAGTGATAGAGTAAAATAAGGAAAAGTGACTTAGACGTCAATTATGCAAATAAGGAAATTGATAAAAATGTGAGAATGGATAGTGGAGTTTGACTTAATACTTTTGGAGTTTGTAGAGATTTTTTGCTATGATAAAGTTGGTCATGTTTCACTTTGAATCATGTTGATTTCCTCGAGATCTGTATATGGTGGTGCTTTGTGGGCTTGACTTCATGGGTCTTGGGCGTGAAAATCTTTGATCTTTGGCAATGCATGTGTGAACTTCTAATGGACTTTCTAGTTGTTGAACTTAACCTTATGGTGCTACTTTGCATGTGATTTGAAATTAGTGCTTGAATTTCTACAAAATACACTAAGTACACGTAATGAGATACTTTTATGCAATTGTATATTTAGGGGTATAAAATGTCTTATTTATGAGCTTATCATGCCACTACGTGGCGATGAAACAATTAGGCAAATAGTTGTGTTGTCATAAAAAGACCAACGAGCTAAGAGCCCACTGGTCGGAGAATCTGAGTGGAGAGAATATCATGTAGAAAGTTTATTAAAGAGGCAAACCCGGTCCGATCAAGGGGTCCATGTTGACACACAACAGCCGAATCTAGTCCTATTAAGGATATCGACATTTCGCCGCATCTAAGTGACCTAGTCTGCCTAAGGCACCATGACACCATAAAACAGATGGCTCACCACACATGAATAACCTAGTCCAACCAAGGGGACCACGATGGCGTATAGCGGCTGAGTGTAGTCTTATTAAGGATGTCGACAATTTCTAAGTAACCTAGTCCGCCTAAGGAATCACGACCTGCAAAGCGGAACGAACCCAGTCTCGAGATGGCTCACCGCGCGTTAATAACTTGGTCTGACAAAAGGGACCACGAATGGTGTACACGGTAGAGTCTAGTACAATTAAGGATGTCAAAAATTTTCCACGTCTAAGAAACCTAGCCCGCCTAAGGAACCACAACACCGTAAAGCGAATTGAGCCTAGTCTCACAACAGCTCACCATGAGTGAATAGTATGGTCTGACCAAGGGGACTACGATGGCGCACAATGGCCAAGTCTAGTCCAATTAAGGATGTTGATAACTCACCATCTCTAAGTGACCTAGTCTGCCTCAGGAACCTTGGCACTGCATAGCGGACCGAGCATAAGTGGCCAAGTCCGCTTAATAGAAGTCTAGTCCATTCAGATGAAGATGACTTCTCCACAACCCAACTCATGTTAGGGATTAGGGTTTATCATATGAGTCTAGCCCATTCGAGCAAATACGACTTCCATACATCTCAACTCCTCTTCACGATTGAGCTTGTATACTATAGAAGTCTAATCCGTTCAGACGAAGATGACTTCTCCACAACCCAACTTTTCTTCAGAATTAGCTAGGGTTCATCATAGGAGTCTACCCATTCGCTACTTCCCTACAACTCAACTCTTATTCATGATTGAGCTCGTATACTATAAAAGTCTAGTGCGTTTGGACGGATATGACTTCTCCACAACCCAACTCTTGTTTGGGATTAGGGCTCATCATAGAGATCTAGCCCATTGGGTAGAAATACGATGAGATATTTTTATTTGATAATTTGACTTAACAATTGTATATTTAGGGGGTATAAAAATCGATGTTTTGGGTGCTTATCACACCACCCCAAACAACCTTTTGCTAGTCTTCTAGCAAAGAACAACGAAAAGAAAGATAAGAACACAAAACAAAATATTTTTATTCGACCTAAATTTCTCAAAGAAATCAATGCCACTTTCGCTGGTATGACTCCATTGCATTTACAATATGCAACAACACCTTGAACCCCTAGCATAACATTAAAGGAGGAGTTTTAACCTCCTGAGGGTTATCTAGGATGACACCCATAAACATTTTTTTATATGAAACAAAATTGACGCATGTCTTATTTTTCTCAAAGAATGTCGCTGTTACTCAACCACATAGAAGACATATGTAACTTCTTACTAAAATGCACATTACAAATGAGCAATTTTGGAACAAGGTGTGTGTGTGTGAGAATAACAAACAAATGCAACTTTTCGTGTCAAAGTAACGTACATCCTAATCCACTTTTGGAATAGCCGTTTTGACTTCAAAACTCACTAGTTAATCTTTCTGAAATGATCACTTTGAGTTTGGGTAAAATATTATCTCTCTTGCATGTGAGGAAAAGAGGAAATGCGAAAAATTCAAACTTCTCACGTATTCATAAGAATAAACGGACATGAAAAAGAATAATAGTCTCATGGAAGGAATGTTGATCACTTGCAAGAATGTCGAGTTACCCACCATAGCGTCTTTAGATACTCTCTACTTCTTACCATACCTTACCATAAGGTTAATTAGGACTCCTCTAAAATAAAAATGAATATGGCTTCTTTATTTATATTAATTTTTATTTTTTATATGAGGAAGAGGGGTGGATGGTAAGTAAAGAGATGTTTCTGAAAATGTAGAGTCTTCAAATAGCTTAATAGGGAACTCATCAATCACTTCCTTTTATTCTCCTTTCTTCACAACCCCTTTTTTTGTTTCCTTCTTCAGATCTTTTTTTAAGTACCTTGGACTTTGAATTTTCACTTTGCACTCCTTTTTTTTTCATAAATCTTCCTAACATTTTTCAGTAACATAAAGAGGAAAATGAGTTTATTTTTATTTATATATATAATCATCCAAGACAAAGATTCACATTGGTATTGGATGAAGTGTTTAGCAAGACAGTTTTGAAAAGATTCAGATGGACAAGAGATGCCTGATTTGCCTTCTAAAGTTTGGTAATGGTTATAAGTCTCAAATTTACTACAAAACCTATGTTTTTCTTAACTCGAAAAAGATGTCATCCTCAATAACCAACCAAAAAGAAGAATAATGAGACTTCACAACAAGTTAATGTTCAATAAAATTTTAAGTCATCATATGACTCGGAGTTGTGTAAAAACACTCTGAATAAAATGAAAGGTCTGATAGTTCACAAGGTTAAAGTCTCCACTATTACTCCTCTAAGCTCTCAGGAAGTTACTTAGTTGTGTATTTCCAAACTACATCTGTGGTCATTGTGCAAAAATTTATTACCTCAGGTGATTTGTTGAACATTTGCACCATCTCTGCAAAGAAAAGAGTGAGTTGGTGGGGTAATGTATTATTAAAAATACATCACCCCCAAACAGGAATTGGCGATATTATTAATTTTTTTTATTTGTTACATTTTTTATTTTTGTTTCTTATGAATGAATGAATGCATAAACAGACTGGGTTGCCTCCCAGTAGCACTAAGTTTAATGTCATTTGTCAGATGTAACGGGGGTGGTGGATACCATGCCCAAACAAGCCTAGCGGAGTAGGATTTTGTGGGCATGACTAATTCTCATAATTAGGATCAATCAACTAAATGGTTTCCACTGACCTTGTGGGAAGTTCATGGTATGACTTCAATCGTTTTCCATTTACTTGAAAGAGACTACCATTTGTAGGTTTTTCTACGGTGATGGCACCATAGTCTTTAACATTAAGTACAATTAATGGACCAGACCAACAAGTTTTTAGCTTACCTGGAAAGAGGTGAAGACGAGAGTTGTAAAGTAGAACTTTTTGACCAAGATGAAACTCTTTTCTCATAATGTTTTGTCATGTATCCACTTCATTTTATCTTTGTAGTTCTTGGATAAGTCATAAGCATCATTCCTCAATTCTTCTAGCTCATCGAGCTGAAGCTTTCATTTTTTACCAGCAATATCGAGATCAAAGTTTAGACTCCTTGTAGCCCAATAAGCTCTATGTTGGAGTTCTACAGGAAGGTGACAAGGTTTACCAAAGACCATTCTATAGGAAGACATCCTTAAAGGAGTCTTGAATGCAATTCGGACCAATATTTTCAATTTAGATTGATAGTCTTTTCGACTATTTGAGACTTCAATTTGACCGCTTGTTTGAGGATGGCAGGAAAATGCAACTTTGTGAGTAACCTCATACTTTTTAACAAGATGCTCAAAAACGCGATTACAGAAATGTTTGCCCCATCACTAATGATACCCTTGGGTGCCAAATCTACTAAGATAAACTCCCTTATGAATGAAATAACAATTTTATGATCATTGGTCTTAGTGGCAATGAGCTCTATCCATTTAGAAACGCAATCCACTGCAAAAAGGATGTATTGATACCCATGGGAGGATGGAAACGGTCCCATAAAATCGATGCTTTAAACATCAAAAACTTCAACCACTAGAATATGATTCAGAGGCGTCATGTGTCGACTAGTTATTTGCCCAAGTTGTTGACATCGGTGACATACTTTACAATACTCATGGGCATCTTGAAAAATGGTAGGCCAATAAAAACCTGAATGGAGAACCTTCTCCGCGGTTTTGTTAGAGCTAAAATGCTCACCATAAGCTTGATCATGGCAAAATGAGAGAATGCTAACTGTTCAACTTCTGAAACATATCTTCTGATAAGTTGGTCAGGGTAGTATTTGTACAAATATGGCTCATCCCAAGAATAATACTTGACCCTAGCCAAAAACTTGTCACGATCTAGCTTAGACCAGTGTGAAGAGAGCTTCTCAATTGCTAAAAAATTGACAATGCCGGCACACCAAGGAAGCTCTTGCTCTACCAAGAAAAGTTGTTCATAGGGAAGTCCTCTTGAATGAGCAAGATATTAGTAGATGACTATGATGTTAGCCTAGACAAGTGGTCGGCAACCGAATTTTCTGTACCTAACTTACCTTGTATTTCAAGATCAAATTCTTGAAGCAAAAGAACCCATTGGATCATACGAGGTTTGGTGTCCTTATTGAGAAGGTATCTAAGGGCTGCACGGTCAGTGTACACAATGGCTTTAGCTCCAACGAGATAGGAACTAAATTTATCTAATGCATAAACAATGGCTAACATCTCTTTCTATGTGGTCGAGTAATTGAGTTGAGCTTCATTCAGAGTTTTGCTAGCATAGTAGATGACATTAGGAAGTTTGTTAACTTTCTGACCCAAAACTGCACCTACAGCGTAATCAGAGACATCACACATAATCTCAAAAGGTAGCGCCCCATCAGGAGCTCAGATGATAGGAGCTAAGACTAGTTCAGATTTAAGATGCAGAAACGCAGATATGCACTTGTCGTAAAAAAAAGGGAACATCCTTAGCTAAGAGACTGCTCAAAGGGCATGCAATCTTTAATAAAGCAGCGATAGAATCCAGCATGCCCCAAGAAAGATTCCACATCTCTAACAGATTTTGGAATCGGAAGAGATGAAATGACATCAATCTTAGCTTTGTCCACTTCAATGCCTTTTGGAGAGACAACGTGCCCAAGAATAATGCCCTGCATCACCATGAAGCGACACTTTTCCCAATTTAGAACAAATCATTTTTCTTTGCAATGTTCTAAGACAAATGAGAGGTGATGTAGGCATTTATAAAAAAATGAGCCAAATACTGAAAAATCATCCATAAAGATCTAAAGAAAGTTTTCCACCATATCACTGAATATGCTAGACATGCATATTTGAAATGTCGTGGTTGCGTTGCATAGCCCAAAAGGCATGCGTAGGTACCAAAAGGACAAGTGAATGTGGTTTTCTCTTGATCCTCTTGTGCAATAGGGATTTGATTGTATCCAGAATATCCATCCAAAAAAACAATAGTAAGGATGACCCGCTAACCTCTCAAGCATTTGATCAATAAAGGGAAGGAGAAAGTGATCCTTTTGAGTATTAGAGTTCGGCTTACAATAATCAATGCATACTCTCCATCCCTTTTTCACTATTTGTGGCACAAGTTCCTTGTTCTCATTTTCAACGACTGTAATTCCTGACTTCTTAGGAACCCCATGGACTAGGCTAACACATTGGCTATCAGAGATAGCATAGATGATGTTTGCATTCAGAAGTTTTAACACTTCTTCTTTTACGACATCTTTCAAAATAGGATTTAGATGTCGCTGGGGCTCTTTGGAGGTTTTGGTTTCATCTTCCTAATAAATATGATGCTCACAGACAATAGGTTCAACACCCTTGATGTTATCAATATTCCAAGCAATGGCTAACTTGTGAACTTTAAGGACCTCCAACAACTTGTCATTGTGTTCCTCAGTGAGATCTGAGGCAATATCACTAGATAACTCTCCGCAGGATCGAGAAATGCATATCTCAATTCATTTGGTAAAGACTTAAGTTCTAGTGATTTTTGAGTGCTTGTGAATGAGTCACTCTCTTGTGACTATTCTATAAAAGAAGAAGATGAATACAACTCTTCCTCATATTGATAATGTGATAATGGCTTAGATTCAGGTATATGCATTATGGGCACATTATCCAACATACTGTTGACCTCTTTAATAGCCTCATCCATATCTAGGTTCATACCAAAGTGTGAGAGACAACAAATCAATACGTCATCTAGTGATGATTGAGCCATAGACTCAAAAAATTGAATCATACACACTTCTTCTTCCTCCTCAATCATATTGACATCATCTCTTCTTTGCAAGGCCTTAAAAATATTCAATTCAGCTTTAATGTTCCCAAAGGAAACAGACATGCTACCGCTTCTACAGTTGATGTTGGCATCCACAGTTGCTAAGAAGGATCGCCCTAAGATGACAGGAATTTGATTATTTGGGCTTAGGCTAGCTAGTATCTAAGATGATGAAATCAACTGGATAATAGAAATCTGCAACTTGAACAATCACATCCAGAACTATTCCTTTAGGGTATCATTTTGACTCATCTGCTAGCTTAAGAACTACCTTTGTTAATTGCATCTCCTATAACCCAAGTTCTAAATATATATGATAAGGTAAGATATTCACACTAGGGGTTCCTGGATCAAGGCACGATTTTCAAAGTCTTTTCCAATGAAACGTGGTATAGTAGGGGTTCCTGGATCCCTGTACTTAACTACTCCAGTTTGTTGGATAAGCGATGTGGCATCGCTTGCAAGGCATGCAATTTTAAGTACTTTTGTTTTTTTCTTTTTAGTACACATGTCCTTGAATTTTTTTTTTTTTTTGCATAGATTGGTACTTGCTGGATAGCAGACAAAAGAGGGACATTGATGTGTACTCATTTAAAAATCTCTAGTATTTCTTGAAATTGCTTCTCTTTTTTGTTACCTAAAAAGGTTTTGGGAAAAGGTGCCTTAAGTATATACTTTTTTGGCTCTACGGGAAGCCGAGAGGGTGAGTTTAAACTAGTTTGAGAAGAACCTTTAGCGTTCTCAATTGGTTTAGGAACGTTCTCATTGGAAATCACATCAGTTATCCTGGGTTGTTCTATGTCATTATCAATCGCTCGGCTAGAACGAAGGGTGGTGACAACTTTAGCTTCTTCATGTGAATCAACACTACTACCAATTTCATTGACATGAGCTTGGAGAACACCTTTTGGATTAGGGATGGGTTGACTAGGGAATGTTTTTTTTCCCTTCCCACGGTCAACTGTTGCAACTGTTGTTGAAGCTGGTTGATGGCTTGGGAATTAGCAGCATTAGTTGTCATTAATTGGTGCATCATATCCTCTAATGATGGTTTTGGAGGTAGTAAAAGAGAAACATATTGAGTTTGAGGTACCAAGTCCCGAAAGTTCCTAAGTTGAGGTTGACCATAGGAATTATGAGGGACATGTACCATAAAAAGGATCACAGGCTGATTTTGCCGGTATGAAAGAGGTCCTCCCTGTGGTAGATATTTATTCTGTTGCAACTGGTTAGATTGAGGTCCATATTGAACTTGTCTGAGATAAGTGTGTGAGTTGTGAGCTTGTCTACTAGGTTGCCTAGGGTGTTGAAACTCAGGAGGATTCCCTGAACTTCTGGGTGGTTGTTCATAAAAGTCACCACCATAGGAAAGGTTAGAGTGATGTCAATTTGAAGATGTGTATGTTTGACTGAATGTGTTTGATTTACGTTCACTGTTAAATACACACACCTCCTCTAGAGGTTCATTGCCACATGAAATTAAAAGAAAATCAGAATCTATATAATCTCCTTTGAAGCAAAAGGTACAAGGCTTATAAGTCTGCGATTTGGCTTCAGAGGTAGACTTTGTGACATTAGATTTAATTTCCTTAGCAAAGTCCTTGAGGAAGGTTTTGATGTCTGGTTTGGGATCTTCCTTTGGTACAAATAGTTGTGATTTTCTAGAAGAACTAGGTTTCAAGTCTCTATGGGCAGTCCATTGTCGAGAATCATCAACAAGTTCACTTAGAAAGGTATAAGCATGAGTGCCAGTTTTACACATGAATTTCCCTTGATGCATGGATTCGATCAAATTTCTAGATTCAACAATCAATCCATTATAGAAACTCTACAATAACACTCGTTTTTCAAAGCTATGAGGGGGGCACTTGATGAATAAATCTTGAAAGCGGTCTCATGCTTCATAAAAAAGTTCATTATGTGTTTGAGTAAACTCTTCAATTTCTTTTCTAATTTCTTGGGTCTTTCTCATGGGGAAGTACTTCGCTAGAAACTTTCTAACTAAATCCTCCCATAATTTGATAGAATTGGCATGGAGGGAATTTAGCCATGAGGTGGCCCAGTCATAAAGAGAGAAAGGAAACAAGTGAAGTCTAACATTTTCCTCATATATGTTTTGGTTCTTAAAAGTACTACAAACTTCAGCAACATATTAATAATAGCTAGTCTAATCTCAAATTGAGCTATCGTGATATGGGGCAACTCAATGCATCTGTTCACATTAGCATCAAGGGGAACATTGTATTCCTAAATTGGACGTTCTTCCATTTCAGTAAGGGTGGGCAAAAACCGATTTAAATTTGGTTAACCGACCGAACCGTTTTTCAAATTCAGTTCGGTAACCGAACCGAAATATGAGTAGAAAGAAAATAATATAAACCGAACCGAACCGATTATAAACGGTTCGAAATCGGTTTACGATTTTGAACCGACCGATTTATAACCGAACCGACCGATTAATTAGATATATGTAAATAACTAAATAACAGGTAGGTGTTAATACTTGATTAGTGCAACAAATACACTGCAGTACACCCTATTGCACTGAATCGGCCCCTTCTCTCAAAGTTTTCAATTTTGGGCTAAAAATTGGCTCTGTAAAAAAAATGGGCCGGTAAAAAAATTGGGCATGTTTTAATGAAGTCTTTCAAGTGCTTGAGCCCAAAATTTCAGGCCAATTGAACCGATCCGAAATTCGATTCGACCGAATTCATCGGTTTACAAATACAAAATTCGGTTTCGGTTTGAGTTTTGGGCAAACCGAATGAAATCGGTTAGAAATCGGTTTAGGGCTCAAAACCGAACCGAACTGACATTGCCCACCCCTACATTTCAGTGTTGATTGGAGACTAAGGGGAGGTAGGTGGAGATGAGTGTGGTGAAAAAACACATAGTGGATTAGGGTTGCAAGAAAATTTTTGGGTATGAACCAAGCGTTTGTTGGGTCGTTCTCAAACTTTCATAAAAGGGAAAATAATGGATTGGAAAGATGACAGTGACAGAGCACAAGATCAAGTATCCTTAGACGATTGCTAAAAAGACATACACAAGCAACAATCACTTCTGAACCACACAAATGTCAAATCTACGCAAACAATATTTTAATGAGATTTTATCTTGTTAATCTGTGAGGGACAAGATTGATTACAACCAGCGGGCGTTACGCTGTTATCTATTATTGCCTGATTAAATAGGGTGCTAACAGATGATTCTAAACAAGGGCGGACCCAGGATTTTACTCGAGGGGGCGAAATGAAAAATACTTATTAGTTGATAATAGTAGTTATCAATGGTTAAACAAATTTTTTTTTCTACCTGAGCTAGTAACTAATAAAAAAAATACAACTATAAAAATACATTGCATATATCAAATTGGATTCAGTGTAGTCCAATTTTAAGCCAAAATAAGTTCACTATCAATAACCTTAGCAAAGAGCGAACGAGCAATATAACTAGAATATATAACTAATATCACAAAAGAGTTTGTCTAGGCAGCCAGACTTTAAAGCCATTTTTTTGTCAGGTTAAGGTATTTTTACACTGTTACCCCTTCTCCTTAAAATACAAATACAAACATTATCTATAGAAGGGGTAAAAGTGTAAAAAAACCCAAAACCTGACAAAAAAGTGGTTATAAAGCCTGGTTATCTGGAATTGGAGATCACAAAATAATTAGGATAAATATCAAGGTAAAGCTTTTTTTTTTTTGAAATTTGCGAACCTAATATGATCATAATACAATTTCATAGAAAAAATAGTTTTTATGAGGCACAAATTTTGTACGAGTTGGCTAATGGTGTATATTTTCATTGAATTCTATTGTTATTATTTTAGATACTAATTTTAAATATATATATTTTTAGAGGTTTTATACAACTTGTGAAAAACAATTCATTTCTTTAATGTTAATAAATTTTTATTAAACTAAACATTTTTTTAATGTTTGCAATTACTAATAAAATTGCATTGAAAATAAAATAAAATGCACTCAAAGAGTATCAAACTCGAATCTTTTACTAAAAATGATAAATCTCCAACCACTACACCAACAAAGACATGTTGGTGAAAAATTCTCTTAAATGTTAATAAATTTTTTTAATGTTTACAATTACTAGTAAAATTGCATTGAAAATAAAATAAAATTGCACTCAAAGAGTATCGAACTCAGGTCTTTTACTAAAAAATATAAACTTCCAACCACTACACCAACAAAGACATATTTATCTATTTGTATAAACAATTGATATATTGTATTGTACATTACAGTGTTCTAAAAATCGGCCTAGGCTAACGCCTAGGTGCTAGAAGGTGGAAAACTGCCCAGATTAATGGTTGGGCGGTTATGAGCAGTCTGGGCAGGTCTAGGCAAGCTCTGGGCGGCCTAGGCGGTCTGGGCGAGTTTTATTTTTATTTTTATATTTTTTAATAAGGTTGATTGTGTTCTTATTTTATTTTTCTTTCCTTTTTTTAGAAATAAACTATTTAATTGTTTTTTATTCAATATATGTCTAAATGTAGCAAAGAATGATTACTTAATGGAATTCTCAAACGATCTGCCGGTACCAATTTTACTAATGTAGATTTTATCAAACATGACTGAGGTTATTTATGCAATTTGACGAAAAATAAAAGAGTAGGTTTGGATATTTGTCCAAAAATTCAATTTTATATAAAATACCTATCATGACCAACTTCAGTCATTTGAGTTTTAATAAATTTTGTTCATGATTGCTAATTTTTTTCATGTTTTTAAATTTTGAATATGTATATTGGCATTAAATTGGATGTAATTGATAAGGTATTATGCTTAACTTTTGTAAATTATTAAAGTTATAATACAAAACCTAAGACCGCCTAGGCCCCTGGACGCTATGCACCTGCTCGTCGCCCGCCCATTGCGTAGCGATTTTTAGAACACTGGTACATTATATAATCTATTTTTTTAAGACTAAAGTATATATACTAAAAATATTTTAAAAGTTGAGGGGGGCAGTTGCCCCTCTCGCCCCTTAGTAGGTCCACCCATGATCCTAAAAGCTTGTATCCAACAGTACAAAGTCAAAAATCAGGAGGTCAGAATTACGCTTGCAAGAAGCCGGATTACTGCACAAGTGACAGGAGATCACGTGGTCTAATTAAGAATTGTACCTGTGCTACTGCTTTGTAGACCGATTGATATGAGAACGATGTGTGTCAAATACGTACTTAGGGTGTGTGTTCCTAGCCAAAATTGTTAGTTACACCATGTCCTACTGCGGTCCACAACTTACTAGTGACTTGGCGTACCCGGTGAGTTACCCATGTGGCAGCAGTCTATCAGAGTTCATTGAATGATTAAACCCAACGTCACATTTAGCTTTAGTCAACACAAAATTCAGCAGAATAACCTTGGGCTTAGTTGTCCTATAAACACCGTTCTAGTTGGCTCTAATTTTAGTTGATTTTATTATGTGCCTTGGTTTCACAGAGCTGGAGTGATGAAATCCCACAAGTTTCAAAAATAGGGTTAGGTCTGCCCTATCTGTTTATGGTAGTTTATTAACATAAGCAACCATGCAGTTCGTTAAGATGCATAAACATAAATAAACACCAAACAATGTCCAGTCAATTTTCACTCAGCACCCAAGCCACTAAAACAATGTATCTGAAAGAGATACTTACTAACTTGTGACTCGGACACAAGGTCTCCACCATGGAAGTAGAGAGAAGTGTAAGTGATATTTGAGAGCTACTCCTCCTAGGTTCAAGCAATTGTTTTCTCCTCCACAACACCACTGGTTGTCCACTACAAAAAAAATAGCCATTTTCAAAGAACAAATTTTATTTTATTTTTTTATTTTATTTCTGACTTCGATTGCTATCTAAATAAATAAACCCACAATCAAGCAATTACACATGCAAATATGTTTAATGGTCTTGGTCAAAAAGTCATTTTTTTAAGTGAATTAATTCTAACCTAAAACTAACAATCAACCTAATGCTAAAATAATGCTTAACTATTACAAGTTGCACTCGATCATTTGAGGTACATTAAAAAGGTTACTAAAGAATAAATTATCTTCCTCACTAGAAACTACAAATAAAAAAAAGTCTTCAAGCAAGTTTTAGGCAATGCCGTAGCTTTATCACCTACTTTTCCAAACGAATTTGTTCAACAGACAATCCTCAAACAAATCTGAAAAATTACAGAAATTTAGAGGAGTGTCACGGAATTTTTTGTAAAAATTTCACGTTAAGCAAATACTATTTAAGCCATCTGTTGTTATGTTGTTTCTATTATATGCTAAAAATTACCAAAAAAGGCATAAAGATTACCTAAAAATTAAATAAAAGGGGAAAAAATAAAATTTTAAAGAAATTAAAAATCTTCTCTATTGTCTCTAAGTTGTATCTTTAAGAATGTCTTCCTTCACCAAGTGATGTGCAACGGTGCCATTTGATTGATGCCAACAATCAACATTAATGTCGTTGCATGATTTTCGATATCAATCAAAGAAATAACTATTGTTTTTATTTAAGAATGCATAGTCAAAGTAGGGGTTATCGACTACTTCACGTGGATAAGAAGACAAATCTGATTTTCAATTTAAAGAATAAAAATAAGAGTAAAATAATGGATGGTGAAAATAAATTAAAAATTAAAGGGGAAAGAGAAACAAAGATAAAACTTACTTTTTCAATGAAATTAAATTGTAGTACATGCACTTCTCTACCAAGTAAAAATATAAAGTCAAGAACTATAACTAAAAAAACTCTCTAAAAAAAATTCCATGTATGGGGTTTTTATAGGTAAAAAAAGTTTGAGTGAAATAAAGAACATGGTTGAGTGAAATAAGGAAACATATTTTGAATTAAACAATGAAACATAGTTGAATGAATCAAGGAACGGTTGAGTGAACAAGGAATGGCCTTGGAGTTGAATAATGAAACATGTCTTGTAGAGATTTTTTTATGATAAAGTTGGTCATGTGGACATCCAAATCTTAATATTGATTTTTTCGAGATCCGTAGTTGTTTGTTGCTTTGTGGGCTTGACTTCATAGGTCTTGAGATTGAAATTCTTTAATCCTTATAAATGCATTTGAACTCTCATTGGGCCTTCTAGTTGTTGAATTTAGTCTTATTGTGCCACTTTGAATTCCTATAAAATGCACAAAATACACGTAATGAGATATTTTTATTTGATAATTAGACTTAACAATTGTATATTTATGAGTGTAAAAATTGATGTTTTGGATGCTTAGCATGGATCTTCAAGAAAATTCCATGAGATTATTAGACTTAAATTTGTTTAAAAAAACCCCATAAAAGTAAAATCACCACTGGTGCATTCCAACTTCGGGCCAATAAAAAAAATCTGAAGGCCATTTGAAAATGGAAATGCAATTTGGAAAAAAGCTTTCAAATGAAACCAAGTCTTTTCTAGCCTGTCTGTTAGAAGATAGTAGAATTAATTCAAGTTTGTCAAGTAAGTATGTTAATTATAAATTCAAAAATTCTAACTACAACCCATGACCATAGGTGCAGGCTAAGAAGATTTTCTTTTTCCCAAAAAAGATTCAGTACTTCCCCAGTTCTCAATTTGCATCACATTTCTCCAGCGCTGTCAATAAATATGTGTTGCGATTTTGTTTCTATCCCCATCCATAGCTATGTCTAACACCATTGGCACCTATATATTAAAATTTCAAAAACCTCTATTGCCATTTAAACTCAGCTAAGGAGAATAAACCCTTATATACCAGAGAATAAACTGCTCAATGCACAAATGAAGAGTGTTTAACCTTCACTTAGTTATTTTTAGAAACTTAGAACTGTGTGATATTCAAGGTTCACTTCATGGTAAAAAGCAAAAAAAAAAAAAAAAAAAAAAATTGAAGTAAAATTTCATGAATAATCTAATTTGATTACAATGAAGACTAGGAAAGGCTTTGGCAGGAGTCTGCCCAAATCCTGGTCGACCCTACATTGACTAAGCACCTAAGGATAACCCACTTGTCTCAAACAATGCCAAAACATGTATTTCGTTAATGCCAACTGCAAATTTCATCAAAATTATAATAGTGTTCCTCACTCAAAACATGAAGCCGCCTAAAGGATTGCAGCCCAACAAAGGTATAAAAAAATGCAGGTTCAAACAAAGGTATTGTGAGAAATAACGAGAGGATTGCTAGTTAGCCTTAACAAACAATCAGCAATTGTGCATTCATCTCAATTAATACCAAGATTAAGGATAAAAGAACATGATAAAATATAAATATCTACAATTGCGCATTCAACTTCAGTTGTTCCTTTAATAGTTGATTTTCCTTTTGTAGACTAAGGAAACCGGTTGTTAATAGTTTGACTTGATCTTGAATCTCAGTAATCTAAGAACTAGAAGCCAGAGATGAGGGGAAGCTTGAGCTAGAGGACTCCATACATGGAAAATCTCCTATGCCACAAATAGATCTTCTTTTTCTCCATAGTTTTCTACCCATTACTTCAAACTCACCCTCCAATGGGACTTGTATAGAATCAGATGGAGTGCCTCAAGTGTTCTTCTATCAACTTCACATAATTATCAGCATTAACTCTATGGATATTTGTTGAATTTCGAACCCTGACAGTATCTTCCTCCCAAAATGTATCTTATATTCCCGTTGTATCAAGATCATCATTATGTAGTCCATCAAATGCATCATCAAGCATATCCAAAATGTTCAGGTTATTATCATTTGTAGTTTCATCATCTGAGCTCTTGAAATTTTGAACAACCACGTCATCAATATGCTCTCCATGATATGTCCATATTTTGTAAGTCACATCCATCCCAGATTGTAACAAATGGAAATGAACAACATCAATAGAGTGCATATATTTGTTGTGGCATATCCTACAAGGACATGGTATCTCATTCCTCTCACACAATGACGAGTGGTATCAATGAATCCCTCAATCCCCTTTTTGTACTCTGGAGCAAGAATATTGTGGTTAGAAATCCATTGTCTCTCCATATCAGCTTTTATGTCAGTATCTACTTCAATGGCCCAAAAAAATCCATACATATTATTTAAAAAAAATACTCAACTAAACAACGATTGAATAATTTTTTTTTGGTAAACTATAATGAAGTAAGTACTCATGGTACCTAAGAGCTTTAAAGTAATATATTTCTAGTAACCTTAACATTTTCTAGACATTTTCTTAACATTGTATATTATTAAGATAAGATTAATGACAATAATTCCATAACGTGCCTTAGAGCAAGTTGAAAAGAACAATCCAAGTATTCAAAACAAATTTGCAACTACAACCCATGTGTCTTAAAAATTCAAATAATAGTAATAAGTAGTCAAAGCAAGAACATGGAAAAAAAACAAACATTTGTTTTTTAATGAAAAAAGAATCACATATAATCTTTCAAGTTAATTATGTTAGAGAAGTAAAATGAAAATAATAATCATTACATAACAAAATCTTTTCAAAACTAATGAGAATTGAGAAAAAAAACTTCCAATTTAAATTCTCAATCGGGGAATTCTGGTGATGAGTAGGATGCAATTAAGCTATTAACAATCAGAGAGTAGAAAATCATTGAAGTTCCCTCCTAAAGACCATACATCATCAATTACTTAATTCTCTTATAAAGTTGCAACTCCTTCCAAAAACACCATGATTCCATCAACTATCTCTTATGGGATATGTTAACTAAAAGATTGATGAACTCCACTGATACTAACTAATGCAGTCGATTTTAGCTTTCTACTTGACCTTGACCTGTTGACTTGCACAAGGAATACACGTAAGCCACCAACCACCATTGTGGTGGCCGATGACACTCCGACACTTAAGTCAAAAGGGTTCTGAGGAATGCTTAAGCTGTAAACATGGAATTTGAACCGTACCTTTATTCACCTACCTCCCGTCTTATTTATAGTGTTGGAGTCCTGGTTCGGCCATGCCATCGGTGGCGTAGTTTAGGGAAAGTGATATCTTGGAGATTCTTCTCTAATTAATAGTCATCTTGTGGAGGGAAGTTTCCTTGTTAAACATATGCTCCTAGATACGAGGGAGATAGTTCCCCATTGGAGTGTTGTCCATACGAGGAAGTTTCCACATACGATGTCTACTCTGGTATTTATTTTCTAGTTGGAGACAAAGTACTGCTAGCTTGCCCCGTCCGAAGTTGATCTTCAAGATATTTGCCTAAATAGGTCTTATGGATATTGAGGATGGTTGTGAGACATGTGGGCTTGGCAGGCTGTAGTAATTTGGATCCGACTGGTGGGCTGCACTTTGCGTGCGTGATGCCACTTGGGCAGGATCGGTGCTAGAATGATGTTTGGGCATGTTATTCCTTAAAATCATCATGAGATGTAAAAGAGAGGACATTTCAGTGTATCATCAACTGCTCCCCCTGAGTTAGTGGGGCGTCTAGTCGGTCCACTAAATCTTGAAAAGTGATTGTACCGTTGTAATGATTGAACTTGAAGCGTTGTCTCGAGTGACACATTGCATTAATGAATATGTTACTGCTCAATAAGAATGGGTACAATTTCATGTTATTTTAAATAGCCATTGCTTCAAAAAAGATTTTTTTTTTCTGTGGCATCTTCTCGTCTTTGCCTCATGTTTTCTTTTGAGTGTCCTTTTGAAAAAGTTTTATGTGCACTTTCTTTCAATGGCGGCTAACGTCAAACTTACTCCCGCACAAGAGTTGTTTTATACTTGCCACAAGCTCTTTTAAGATAGCTTGATTGATGAAACTGAGTTAATTAGGCTTCGGGGCCTATACCATGTTCTCGAAGATTTGGAGCTCGTCCCCGTGTTCACGCCTCGGACCCGGCTACACCCCCACAGGGGCATGTAGGACTGCACGAGGTTGTTTGAATCCGGACTTTGATTCCCAGTGTCGGACATCATTTGACGTTTATTTCTTTTCCTTTGTATGCCCCTCGCTTAGTTGGCTCCGAGTGGGTTCAAGATTTTGATTGCGACCTTTATCAGAGCGAATGATATTGGCCTTCGCTTGACTCCGATGATAGTTCAACGCCTGACCGCTGCTCAATTGGATTCTAGAGGTGTTTGTATTGAGCACTCCTGATTGCTTGCATCCTATAGCGGATGATATTGAGCATTGGCATAATTATTGGATTCTGGCTCCAGCGAATTCCACATACTTCAAGTTGGGAGGACTTCGAATCCCCAAATTCTTTCAGTTCGATCTTAGTAAGTGTTGTGTCCCTGTCTTACCATCTTGGATTCCGGAGGTAGTGCTAACTTGATGCTTTGTTTCTTTTTTCAAAAATGTTTGCAACCTTGATCCTCATTTAGGATGAAGAGTTGATAGAGAAGGGGTTTAATGAACTCCCATTGATGTCTATTGAGGAGGTTATAATGTCAAGCAACATCAAATGGAGCGGGTTGTTTGGTGTTCCCACGAGGCCTCTGCTGCACTCATCTTATCGATTAAATAGGTCGGACGTCGTTGTTTGAAGAAAAAGAGCATGATTATGCTCAGCCCGTTGAGGCTGGTTGAGTTGGAAGCGGACATGCCTCCTATTGTTCTCCCTAAGAGGAGGCGTCCCACAATCAAGTTGCCTCTTCTTCCGAGCGACCATCCTTATTAGAGAAGGAGGCGACTGTTGTGAAGCATGAACGGTATTTTTTGCTCAGGAGATGGTCCCAGAAGATCATCATATCTTGTTGGATCTTTTTGTCCCCATAGTTGTCTTAGAGAGGGAGCTCACTAGACCAAAGGTCGACGTCGGTGGCTCGTACTACTAAGCCACATGATTTTATTGTGCTGCATCCCGATGCTTGTGGGAGAGTGTTCGCTTTGGAGAAGGCTTCCGCAGACTTTTGGATGTTGTCCATCGGGTTGATTCCTTGACCAATCAATTGCAGGAGTCCCATGTTGAGGCAGACTCGAGGGCTTATGTGAACCACGACATTCGCGTCTGAAGCAGAACTGGTAGCCGTAAAAGAAGAATTGAAGTCAACCTGATTTCTACCCGAGAGGAACTGGTGTGGGCCCGTGCTAAGTTGAAACGTCTAGAAGGTGTGATGGATAAGTAGTAGTCTAATCTGCAGCTCAGATTGCTGAGAGGAAGTAAGTTGATACCAAATGGCCTTTTATACGACGACAACTCGAGTCAAAAGTTGTTGAAGGACTTCGTTGCGTTCATGAAGCAGAACGCTTATTGGCTGAAGAACGTGGATCCCGGGACTTCGAGCGGAAGCTGCAAGTGTCGTCGGAGCAGGTTGGAACTTCTGGAGCATATTAAATAATAAAGCCCTAGTCTTGACCTCGATTTCTCCTATTATAGAAAGGTTGCTTTCGAGACTATCATCTTGGAAGAAAGTCCTGGCACTTCGGGACAGGCTATTAAGGAAGTCGCTTTATCTCCTGCCATTCCTTCTGATGTGTTTGGTCCCTGATTTCTTGGATCAATTTTGCCAAAATAATTGTAATGTCTTTCTCAGAACAAAAACAGAACTTTCAATGAAAGTCATTTTGTAACACTGCTAATTTGTCTTATACTGTCATGCCAATGTGTATTTCTTAGAAACTTTCGACCCATGTGGGGTCCTGAAATTAGTATTTTCGGGCCCTTCATGCTAGCAGATGGTCTGGGCTGTCAGTTGATTCATATCGAAACTGACTGTGTTAAGCAACCTTTGTCTACAGTGGAGCAATGGTCTCTGGCGAGTCACCGCCACAAGTCACGAAATCGCCGAATATACTCCTATTCCCTAAGCCATCGTTGTTCATGCACAGTGGATTAGGCATCAGGATGTTCCAGAAGTCGTCGTCATCAATCATAACTGACTAAGCTTGCCTAGTCAGGTTCAACGACCATTGTCTGTAGTAGAGCAATGATCTTTTGGCGAGTTTTCGTAGTCAGATGTAAAAGCGATGACTAGACTCCCATTTTCTAAGCCATCATCATCCGCATGTGGCGGACTAGAAGTCAGGTGCACCAGAAGCCGTCGTTATCAGTCGAAACTGACAAAGCATACCTGGTCAAGTTCAACAATCATTGTCTGTATTAAAGCAATGATCCCTTAGAATTGTTGTCAACAGGCGTAAGCACGCTGACTAGACTCCCACTTCCTAAGCCATCATCAACCGCACGCTGATAATCACATAATTATAACATTATTACCTCTTATTATATTTTTGTTAATCCTTGTTTTATCTTATTTTAGATTAATTATTAAATTTTTGTGTTTTTCTAGAATGTGGAGCTGTAATGAAGAAATCAGAGAAAAATGCAATAAACAATCCCAGATGGTGGCTTCAAAGAAAGTGGAGGTAAAAATAACCTGAGCCCTTTACTTAAACCCAAAACCAAACCCATAGACCCAAACCCAATGCCAAGCCCAATCAAACTCATGGCATATTCTCTCAATTATCCAAGATTCTGATTTGATTTAAGCCTTAAATCACTTATTGAACCCTTCCCTTAACTTGTCCATATTCATTTTCTTAATTCTCTATAAATATAAGAGAAATGAATGAGAAAGGCAACGAAGAGAAGAGAAGAAAAAAATAAGCAAAAAATCAAACCCTCTTCCTTCACAAAAAGATTTCATCACACCCATCTCATCACCATCCATTTCTCACTGCCTCTGGGTCCAGATCACTCCGCCATCACCGCCAATAAAGATACCTCCCACTGCCACTACCCACCACGAAACAAGGGTGTGACAACCCTGTTTCACATCAGTCTTCACCTCGCCACCGTCCAACAACCACATCCGCCACCACCATCAGACACCACCTCCTCACCCTGTTTCGCACACCCACAGCCACCACCATCTCTCTGTTCCTCTCCTCATCCCCTATTATCACCGTCACAAGCCGCGCAACACAATCAACACTGCCACCACTCTGTTCCATCTCTGGACAGAGCCAGACAGAGCCATTACCGCCATATCTCGACCATCCTTCCTGTCTCCTGTTGAAATTTTTCTAAGAAATAAATAAATATTTCAAGCTCCGTATATTTTAACATGATATGATGTTATTTTAATATCAAAAGTTTGTTATGTAAGTGATTCTTATGTAATATGTAGTCTACATGACACTATGAATTGGGTGAGACTTTTTATATAGTAATTAAAAGTTTAAAATGCATAACTTATATTGTTAAACTTGAAATCATAACCGAAAATTTTACGTTTTTTCTACACAAAACGAAATATTTTCCGAAATGTTTCTTAAAATCAGGAGACTGAAATTAACACGAAAAATGAAATCACAATCCTTGGTTGCCAGCTGACGATTATCAGGCTGTTGTAGGGTCACGCATTGGCATCATATGGCCACTACTTGGTCGCCTCGTATGGTACCACCTGTTTGATTGGTTGGGTACTTGATGCATTGGTGTAGAGTAGAAACTACTGCTCCCATTTGGTGGAGTCAGGGTGTGATACGCTTGTGTGGGCGGACCTGAGGGAGGGTGCGGGAGAGGCCCGTGATGGCGAAGCCAATAGGCCCTTGGATCCCAAAAGGGGTTGGGCAAGCTACCAAGGGGAAATTATAGTCCCGTCGCCTAGGTGAGGGAAGGGGATGTGCTATATATGTACGAGGTTGGATCTACAAAGTACTGTGCATTTTAAAGTCGTGCGGGCCTTGGGACCAAAGCGAACAATATAATACTCTGTGGATACGGTCGTGATAGAATGGTATCAGAACCGGACTTAGCCGGAAGTGTGCCAATGATGACGTTGGGATCCCTTAGGGGAGTGGACTGTGATACCCTTGTGTGGGCGAACCTGAGAGGGAGGGTGTGGGAAAGGCCCGTGATGGCGAAACCCAATAGGCCCATGGATCTCAATAGGGATTTGGCGAGCTACCAAGAGGATATTATAGTCCCACGTCGCATAGGTGAGGGAAGGGAATGTGCAATATATGTACGAGGTTGGATCTACAAAGTACTACGTGTTTTAAAGTCGTGTGGGCCTTGGGCCCAAAGCGAATAATATAATACTCTGTGGATCCAGTCGTGATAGAATGGTATCAGAGCCGGACCTAGCCGAAAGTGTGCCAATGAGGACGTTGGACTCCCTTAGAAGGGTGGACTGTGATACCCTTGTGTAGGTCGACCTAAGGGGAAGGGTGCGGGAGAGGCTCGTGATGGCCAAACCCAATAGGCCCGTAGATTCCAAAAGGGGTTGGGCGAGCTAACAAGGGGAGATTATAGTCCCACATTGCCTAAGTGAGGGAAGGGGATGTGTTATATATGTACGAGGTTGAATCTACAAAGTATTACTCGTTTTAAAGTCGTGCGGCCTTAGGCCCAAATGGACAATATAATACTCTGTGGATCCGGTTGTGACACATGGCCTCCTCAGAACAACGGTATAAGTGGACAGTGCATCGATCTCTATAAACTCGTGAAACAGAATTTTCTTAAGTAGTCTATTAGTTGTAACTTTCCCACCGAGAAGCGTTATTCGCCACTGAATCCAATCATCAAACGATTATTAGGAGTTAAGATCTCTTTCTTTGGCTGCATGTTGCGGAACTTGCTAAGGATTAAAACGTTCAGTGAGCTTCTAGTGTCTACTAGGGCTGGGCAAGTACGGGTAACCGGCCCAAAGTGTAAAAATCGAAAATCGGACCGAGAAAATTGGGCCCGTGTTTATGAGACCCGAAACCGGATCGAGTTGACCGGTTAATCGAAGTCCCGGTTAACCAAATTACGGGCCAGCTTTGGGCCGGTCTCGGTCCTCGTAAACACGGAATTTATGTTTATAATGGGCTATGCACATGTGATTAGGTCCTCAACAGTTTGCAAATACGAAAGTTCATTCAAACCTCAAACTCTTAGTAGCAGTATTATTTTTTTTATGTTCTTATCATCAAAGAAGGTTCAGTTTGCTTCCTAGTTTATCTCACCCTAAAAAAGATTGATATCCTAGAAGCACTATAAGATTATCATAGAAAATGGGTCTAAGAATAAACCATTGATGATTGCCAACATTGTGGAATACATAACGAGATAGCTATTATAATATGTTAACAGATCAGCATATGAGTTTATCATATATTTCAAATGTGTTTTCTGAAGAGTGATTCTATAGTCCTATTTGTACAAAAGCCTAAAAGCTTCCTTTCTAACTTTTTATTCAGTAATCAAAATTAGATATTCCATAGAATAAAGAGTATTAATGTACAAATGGCAAACGAGCTGAACCAAGATAGATGAACAAGTATTTTGACATGATTTCCATAATTAGATGAACTTGATAGGTTAAGTACCTTCACCAGAGGTGATCAAAGAAAGGGCATGAGCAGGGGATAGAACAACTTCTTCCTTAATTCCCTCAACATAAGTTCCCTATAGAGAATATGACTCCATAAATTTATATAACACAAAATAAAGTATCTTATCAATGGTTACAAACGAAGGGATAGAAAGAAGGCAACTATGCAAAGAGTAACAAACATACTCAGATCAAGGATTCTATTATATTGTTCATGATATGTCATAAACCATGTGTTAGTTATGTGCATGCTTATACTTAATCCAGTTAATGTCGTAAACAAAGTCACACACAGAAAAACTTCAAAAACAGAGACACACAGAGTACAGTACCTTTGTGAAAAGAGACTGGAGACAACGTTGCACAGGGAGTCGAGGAGGAGAGATCCGAGAGGAGTAGCCAAGCCGAGGAGGAGCCAAGGAGTCGCACAAGGTCAAGGAGGGGAGGAGTCGTACACAGTAAATGAGGAGAAGTAGCTGACAGTACATGGCAATGCAGGGTTTTAGTTTTTAACTTTTTATTCATACTTGGGTCGAGCCGGTTATCCGACAGGCTTCAGAATTGGAAACCGAGGCCTGGACCAGAAACTTCGGGTCGGGCCGGGCTTTTACAAAACAAACTTTTATAATTAATTAAAACCGATCCGATCCGAACCGATCGACTCGATCGGTCAGATTGTCAGTTTGGTCTAGGTTGTCGGTTTGGTCCAAATTTCTGTCCTAAATGCCCACCCCTAGTGTCTACCAAGGATTTCTTTACTTCCCAGCTTGGTAGGGAGATCGTGATTACCAAAGTGTCATTATGTGGAACCTGGACGCCCCGGAGGTCTTTGTCCGTAAAGGCTAGTGATATAGGAGGACCATGGCTCCGATTGCGTGATACTTGTTGGTCGCCGCATATCTTTCGAACCCTCATCTCCCTTAGGGCCCTTTTACGGGACTTGTTTGATTGTTTGGATTCGGATTGTGCCCCATGGAGGACATGTATCGTGCCCGCCGATTTGTCACTTACTTTCTTGTCTTTAGGGACAGGGTTTCTCTTTAGATTCTGCATTTTTCTTAGCGGTCCACTCATTGTCTAAAATGATGTAATTATGTGCTTGTTTCATCAAGTCTGCGATACTCGACAGGGGTCCAGTTAGAAAGTTGTAAAACTTGTCGTTCCTCAAACCGTTGGTGAAGGCTGCGACGACTGTTGCATCGTTACAAACCGCTGACGAGAGTCAACTCGTCATTGAAGCGGGTGATGTATGCTCTCAACATCTCATTCGGCTTCTGCTTCATGAATTTGAATAACTTCATTGTTTGTAGGATCTGTTGTATATGAATTGACAGTAGATTCGCCCTTGGGTCTGCAATAGCTACCACTGGTACGGGGGTCTACAATAGTTACCGCTGGCACGAGGGTCTGCAAAGATTTCTCCCATGGTTGTGGTGGTGTCGAAGCGGGCGTTGTTCCCTACCTCTAGCGTTTGGGATTTCCTTTGCGTCTCCATTACTGAGAGATCTTATTTTCACCATTTCGTCGATTCTTTGGGAAATATGGTGCTACTGTTCTCTTTGAGGAACTTTGTCGTTCCCCACGAATGATGCGAAACTGATGCAGTCGATTTTACCTTCTGCTTGACCTTGACCTGTTGACCTGCACTAGGAATGCACGTGAGCTAGGACCACCGTTGTGGTGGCCGATGACACTCTGATGCTTAAGTCAGACATGGCTCTGAGGAAGGCTTTTAAGCAGTAAACATGGAATTTGTAGTGTATCTTTATTCACCAACCTCCTGTCTTATTTATAGTGCTGGAGTCCTGGTTTGGCCAGGCCATCGGTGGTGTAGTAGTGATCTTCCCATATATCTTTATCTAATTAGGAGTCGTCTTGTGGAGGAAAGCTTCCCTGTTAGACCTGTGCTCCTAGATACGAGGGAGATAGTTTTCCATTGGAGTGTTGTGCATACGTGGAAGTTTCCACGTACAATGTATACTCTAGTATTTACTTTCTAGTTGGAGACAAAGTACTCTTGGTTTGCCCGTTCGAAGCTGATCTCGAAGATACTTGCCTTAATATGTCTTATAGGTATTGATGATGGCTATGAGACGTGTGGGTTTGGTAGGCTGTAGTAATTCGGGTTTGGCAGGTTGTAGTAATTCGGGTCCGGCTGGCGAATTGCACTTCGCGGGCTTGATGTCGCTTGGGCCAGATTAGTGCTAGACCGATGCTTAAGCCTATTATTCTTTGAGATCATCATGACACGTGTACGATGTAGAAAAGAGGACGTTTCGATGTATCATCAATAACAAATTGAACAAATGCAACCAACAATGTGAAATTACTTGCACAAAGTAAACGAGTTTTAATAAAATTGCATTTGGAATTGACAAACAAAACTGGACCATAGAGACAGAATAAGAGTGAAATTATCCAAACTAATAACAAACACAACCTTAAGATATTACCAAACCAATTCACGTATTGGATACAAATAGTGAAATACGCAATTTGAACTTGTGCTCATGCTAAAACAAATCTTGACATGGGACTTGGATTAGTGCACTTCTCGTCCAAGTTGCAACCCTTGGTGCTAAATCTGGTTTCGTTTCCCCACCGACATGACCTTCTAGGTTATTGGAGGGGTCTTTCTTGGGAGAATAGAACATATGAATCAATTGAGTTGGATTTGATTTGTTTTTTTTTTTAACTTGGAATGAAATATAAAAACTACATTAAGCACATGGCATACAGTTAAGCGAGGCTAAAGAGGCATTCATTTCTGAGGTGATCAGCTCTTTTTCCTCCCACATTTATGCATCATTGCTTGCTCTTCTAAGCAACTACACACCTACTATATTTATATATCTCTTTGTCCAACGTACACCAAATTACAAAAAGAAATATTTAGGATAAAAAACCAACCACAATGGGTCTAACAATCACATGCTTTATATCTTTATCTTACAATCACATGCTTTTATATCTTTATCTTTGTTTAATGACAAGTTGCCATATATGAATCACATGCTCAAGTTCAAATTACAATTTTTTTCCAGTAATGTTGCCAAGTTTACAATGTGTTGATTGTATATTTTAATAAATATATCAAACATTGCCGTTGTTAGGCTTGGAATCTACGACAACTAAATAGGTTATTCCCTTGATACTGAGAAAATAGTCTCGCATCCTCTACTTCATTGATTGTTTTTGGGTCAAACTATTTGGTTTGAGCTTGGGTTCTCATTGAGCTATTGCAATCTAACATAGAAAGAACTTCAGCATAAAGAAATTGATTCACAACAGATTGCAAGAATTAAACCGGATTCAAATCAAGAATATTAAACATCTAGAAATCAAGAAATCCACTACAGAGCTTCAATCACCACCAAAACAGAGAGAGATTCAAATCAAAGTAATTACGCAAAATCAAAGCTTAAATCTCACCGCCCGGGTATGAAGAACCCTCACTGCTTGATTATGTTTGCAAGTTGCGGAAACCATTGCAAGAAGAAGAAGAGTACCTTGCTCGGTCGTTGGTTCAAACCTTTGAGAGTAAGAAGAGAGATCGTGATACTCTCTCTTCAATACGATTTGAGCTTTAGGTCTTCTTCTTTTTTCCTGCATTTATTTCGTCACTCATGGGCTGGCTTTTGGTCCAAATGTGAGGAGATGTTAATTTTTCTCACCAAGGTATTCAATTTTGGCGCCAAATTTCCCTCTCTCGGTAGTGTGACGATTTCGAAACGTTTATGTGAGAAACTGGGAACCAAAATTTCACTTGAACAAATAGGTGACAACTCGTCAAAATTCCTCACCTAAACGGGAAATGGTGACAACTTTAAAAGTGTCACATATAAATTCACCACCTAATGCCATATTTCTTGTAGTTTCATAGTCCTCATAAAAAGAATATATGCTTTTACTTCGCCTGTCAAGATCTCCTCTCATCTTGGGTGGCCACTTAACGTCGTCTCACTTCGTCATAGTTTTGAGAACCTCAGCTCGACTTGTTTGTCAAAGTTGTGAATTGTTTGCTTGACACTCTGGGTTGCAGCTTTCCAAGTCTTTGTTGGTCGAACTCGGGTATGCCACTAATTCGATTGGCTACTTACCCCTTAAGGATCGTCGTGTCTCTTCTCGGATTCGTTCTCCCTTATGTAGCCAACATCTCCTCGAGGGTGATGTGTTTTTGGGAAGTATTCAACAGAGTCGCCATATTCTTTGGGGGTCTAGATTCAGATAATCATAGAATGGTCCCCTTTTTAATTCGGCAGTGAAGGTAGCAATGGTTGTGTTGTCGCTGCAGTCGTTGATCATGGTCAGCTCGTTAGTAAAACGAGTGACGTATTTCCTTACGGTCTCCCCAAGCTTATGTCTGATGTGAAGTAGATAATGTGGGCTTTTTCTCATTCGTTGACTGCCGATCAACCTTGTAATGAAGGTGGTGGCCAGTGCTTCGAAATAGTCTATTGATCTCGATGGCAAGTATTGAACCAACTCATTGTTGTGGAGGTGAGACTGGTTGGAAATGTTTGACATAAGATGGGCTATGTGCTCTCTTTCAGCGCCATCATGTGGTGGAAATGTCGTAGATGGCCAGTGGGATCGGTAGTGACATCTTATGTCTCAAACTTCGGTGGAGTGAATTTTATTGGTAGAGGAGTGATCATGAGCGCGTTAGAGAATGATAGTTTGGCCAATTCATACAACACGTTAGGATCCGTGATTCTGATTCTTAATAGAATTGACGTAGGGGTTCGGTCATTCTAAGGAGTGTCATCCGTTGGTGGTTCACTATTTTCGAGGTTCGCTTATTGAGATTCCGCAAGAATTTCATTACCTTCTCGAACGCGGTCGAAGGGTTGAGTGTGCTCTTGAGTGAGTTTTTTCTACCGTCTTGATTAAGATATCCATCTTCATCATGAGTTGATCCATGCGAGGATCTGTGGCGGCTTCACCAGATGTTTGAAATGACTGGGCTATTGCTCCATGTAGTGGCTCTCTGTCGCTAGGTTGAGAGACTGTAGTGTGTTCCATCTTTTCTAAAAGCTTTTTTAATTGCTGATCAGAACTGAGAGTGTTCCTTACCGCAGACTCTCTTCTTGAAAGGAAATTGTCTTTCCCCACAGACGGTGCCAAACTGATGCGTCCAAAATTCGTTCTCCAGTAAGTATGACCTGTAAAACAATGTTAGACTGCCAAATACCACGTTTTTGGTAGCCGAAGTCACTCTGATGCTTAAGTCAGTAACTCATTAGAGATAGAAATAAATCTGGACAGAACTCAGTTAAAGTTGCACACCTTTTTCGAATGTTCCATTTACCTTATATAGTGGTCGTTGTTAATTCTTTGCATGACTTAAGCATGTGAAACACGACGAAAGAAGATGTTTCTCGTAATGGTCTCCTTTCTTTATGAATATGCGTCATCAGAGGCGTAACTCTCTCCACGACTCTTTTTCTCTGTAACTTTCTTCATTTTTAAGAGAAACTTTGTTGGGTCTAGATCCGTGCCTTTAACTATGGTTTATTTGGACGGATCCTGTTTGGGCTTTTATGACTAGATTCGTCATTTTTGGGCTTTATGAATTAGTTTGGTTTCTGAATACTTGATCTTCATGATGGATGATTTCTGCCATGTGTACAACTGTGATATTAGCCATATTTGATGTATCATCACCCTAGTCTGTATAATAAATCACAAATTAAAATGGTGTTTCATGTTAGAGATAAAAGATGACTGAGATTTATCCAAACATAAATATCTAACGAATCACGTAGAAGAGGATGTTTGGCTGAAACTTATGTTTGTATAGGACTATAATACTCCTGGCCAAAGTTGAAAAATTTCATCTTATACACACTCTTATCTATATATATATTAAATGGTTTTCTCCAATTCGTTCACACACTCTCAAAAGATAATTGAGTTGGATAGAACCAAACACCATTCCCTTTATGAGTAACTTTGCCAAAAATGCGGAGTAATTTTACCAAAAATTCCTATTACAATGCCATTATAATTCCTATAAAAGACCAATAAAGGCAATAGCATCAAACAAGTAGAAAAAGCTTGATACTTCCTACACAAACAAGCAAATGCTTCGCATGAACAAAAATAAAACAATCTTTACCCATAGGTAGTAGTAAACCTAATCAATGTCGGCATTGTCTTTATGAATTATATCTTACTCATGTCCTTGTTTTTTTCCCTTCTGGTTCACAACCTTTTGCAAAAGTGCGTCTAAACTTAAAGTACAAAGAGTTAAAACCATAATGTTACTAGTTTCCTATCAAAATCAAACTCATCATGACTTACATTATAATGATTATAATCAAAAACCTTGAAGCCATTTTCCATTTTCTTACAATTATTTGCTTCATAATCATCATAGGTGGGTCATTATTGGGTGACATGCAAAGGGAATATCAGCCATGTAGAAGCAAAAGTTTGATTATGTGTGAGAAATAACAACCCCAAACAAAGCCAAACCATCCAAAGTGATAGAAAATTTACTTGACATATACATTGCACTAGCTTTGGAATATCTCCATAATAGTTCATCCATCGAAATTTATAACATAATTGAACTCAAATGTAATGCCTCAACCTTTGAAATATTAAAAGTCTACCATGAAATAATTGAGCAATGGTCCACACCCAGAGCAGAAAATGTACTTATGATCGAACTTTCTAATACGTCTAACTGCATATTGTGCAACTGAGTCTAGTGTATGGGATACGATCTTACTGCTTGTATTAGTATATGGTCGTAAGCAGCTAGCATTATCTATTTTGATGGGGCTTCTTCATATACTTATAAATTTCGTTAGACATGAAAATGATACATTATAAGACTCTTTTTTCTACATCAATAATTATGTTGATTGTTTTGCTATTGTATCTAAGAACTAGAAAAAGATCACTGAAAGTTGTTTCATGGATCCGAATGAGAGTACCTAGATTTTTCCCATACTCCTCCACAAATTGATAAATACTATAGTAACGATGAAAAATGCGCTTAATGTGGAGGTAATTGTTATTTTCACTACTTCAAGTAATTAATCACCAATATTTCCTCCAAAATAAGTGAAACATAAGTTTGCATTCCTTTTAAAAGTAAAGAAGTTCATGATTTTGTTCTTCCTCAATACAACATGATCATTAATTATACGACTTTCTTCATGGAAAAGATGTTTACCAAACAAATATTTTCAATGCAATCTCTTTCAGATCTTGTTCTACTTACAAAAAGGGTCACAAGGTTCAATGTTTGTACCTTGTTTGTTTTGCTGTTTGGGTTAGTCATAGAGGCATTAGAATTTCAACAAACCCGTTGTGTGCATGCATTTGGATTATCCTTCATGTACTTACTCCATGATGGAATCAAATAATTTGAACTCTTGTGTTATGTTAATGGTTACCTAAGCTTGTAGAAACCCTAGAATTTTATGTATAAATTTGTGGCTACTAGTTGTACTTGTTGGAAGTGCTATGTGCCAAATTAATTATTAATTGGTCAGTCATAATCACTTGATATATATATATAATATATTAGTAGTCAAAGACTCATTAACTACGAAGGCCCGTCTTGATATATATCGGCTAAAATATCGAAGCGAAAATACTAGAAAATTAGGTTTTGTAATTAGGATGATGTGGCATGATATTTAAAGAATGATGAAATCTCCCCCCCCCCCCCCCCCCCCCCCCCCCCCCAAAATGTTATGTGTATCTCGAGGTTGTACAAAACTCCTCTAATGATGACACATCATCCTGATTGCAGAACCTCTCAAAGGTTGGCCAACTAGGGTAAGAAATATAGACGACTTGCACAAAAACTAGGGTTTGAAGTGATCCGTAAATGGATTGCTACCGTAATGGTTTCTTAGTGACACACTCGAACTTGTTTCGATTTCCTCGTATGTACTAATCATGTTTAGGAGTAGATTCAGTCATTTTCCCCTTTCTGTTTTTTCCCAAATGGATTAGTTAGATACACGCTAATCTTCATCTAACACTTCTTTTGGTTGGTTTGGAAGTAAACTGATGATTAATTAACTGCCATTCTTAGATTTTGTAATTTTATAAGAAATCTTCCTTAGGCAAGCCTATATGGATTTAAAACATTTGAATAGATTCAAACTTATATAATAGGTTTCACATAATTAAGAAATAAATTATGCCCCTGAAACCTTTAAAAGAGTTGATAAACAGACAAAGCAGTAGGTAGCATTAAACATTATGGCACTAAATGTTGTAATTCTTGGAGTGAGATAACCGATGTTTTTGGATCTCATAGCTATTTGGTAGTATACAATATGTTTGCTGGGATTATATATAATAATCAAAAACTTCGAGCCATCCATGACTAACACAACACGTGACTTTTTCCTCGGCCTCACGAGATGTACGTTGCTGACTTCTTTGACTGATGATACAATCCGCAGCACGCATTCCAAATGGATCGACCCGAAAGTCAAAACATGTTGACCCGAACCCGAAGAAACATACGACCTTTAGAAATCCGTCTTCTTCACATAGCATAGCACTGTTGATGTCAGTATGAGAGCGAGAAGAGATCAAATCATCTCTCGACAGCCATGAAGATGAACCGAAAAGATGTCTCTCTTTTTTTTCTCATCTCTCATAATTAATTTTTAAAATTACGTGAGCGATGACGAAATCAAGAAACACAACCAAATTGCCATCACCATGCAATAAGCTAGCCATTTCAAATGCAAATTTTCTTTCTATACATTCATTCGTGAACAGAAAAACTACATAGACAGAGACGACGACACTAAGCGACTGCGTTTTGGTTCTAACTTCTAATAACCCTTTCGGAAATTTCCGGATTATTGGTTAGTTTCTTCAATTCTTTTATCTCAAATTTTTACAATACTTGTGTTTGTTGATCTAGCTCGACTATGTGATTTTGTACCCTTTCGTATAGTATTGTAGTTAACATTTTGATCATCTGTTGGTTTTTCAGATTTTTCGAATACAAACTAATTAGTAGATGTAGAGATGAAATCTACACTAATGTAATAAGTAGTAGTTTTTAGACTCTCATTTGCTATATCATGTTTATTGTGGATGGATGCAAAGTTTATATTCTAAGTGTAAATGGCAAGTTTTCTAAGGCGATCCATCTGTTGTAACTTGCAGAATTTTTTAATGTACTAACTGGGATAAAGAATGATGGAGGATCTCTGGACTAAGTTTTGCGCAGAATCTGAATGTGGTGAAGGGGCGTGCCATTCTAGTTTTGCATTCACTGTTTATCCCTCTTCTTGTGTCACCAATGCCACCATCATATGTCTTGACATTCTATTCGTATTTGTGCTCTTGTTCAACCTTGTTCACAAACCTTCCTCAGGTAGTCAGGTTCCTGCATGTTTTCATCGGTTCAGCTCATTAGAGTTGTTTTCTGCCATTTTTAATGGGTGTTTAGGATTGGTTTACTTGGGTCTGGGAATTTGGATTCTGGAAGAAAATTTGAGACTATCAAGCACAATTTTACCTCTGAGTTGGTGGCTAGTGTTATTATTTCAAGGCTTCACATGGTTATATCAGGGTTTAACAGTAAGTCTCAGAGGAAGAAAACTTCAAAAAGGATTTTTGAAGGTTTGGTCGATACTTGCTAGTTTATATGCAGCAAGTATCTGTGTTTTATCTCTTGTCGCTGCAATTTCACACAGACAAGTATCAATTAAGATGGTTCTAGATGTTTTATCTTTTCCAGGTGCAATTCTGTTGCTCTTTTGTGCTTATAAATCTGAAGAATACAGTCAAGTTGTAAATGGAAATGGTCTGTATACACCTCTCAAGGGAGAAGCTAATGGAGGTAGTAAAACTGATACTGATAGTAATGTAACCCCATTTGAAACAGCTGGGTTTTTCAGTATAATGTCATTTTGGTGGTTGAATTCCTTAATGAAGAAAGGTAAAGCGAAAACTCTTGAGGATGTCGATATTCCACAAATGCGTGTGGTGGATCGAGCAAGAACCTGTTATGTGTCATTCATGGAGGAACTGAACCGACAAAAACAGAACAAGCCGTCTACTTCACCTTCAATTTTGTGGACAATTGTTGCATATGAATGGAAAAGGATCTTAATATCTGGGTTTTTTGCGTTGCTTAAAGTACTTACTCTATCTTGCGGTCCTCTTCTTCTGAATGCGTTTATCAAGGTTGCCGAAGGGAATGGATCATTTAGATATGAGGGTCTTGTATTAGCCATATCACTGTTCATTACTAAATGCTTGGAATCTTTATCACAGAGGCAATGGTATTTTAGGAGTAGAATAATCGGCGTCCAAGTAAGGTCTTTGCTCTCAGCTGCTATTTATAAGAAGCAATTGAGACTCTCAAATGCTGCTAAGGCAGTGCATTCGGCTGGTGAGATTATGAACTATGTAACAGTAGATGCATATAGAATAGGTGAATTCCCCTATTGGTTTCATCAAACATGGACGACAAGCCTCCAGCTCTGCATTGTACTAGCTATTCTAGTTCATGCTGTAGGGCTTGCAACGATTGCAGCACTAGTAGTCATAGTACTAACAGTTCTCTGTAACACGCCCTTGGCCAAACTACAACATAAGTTCCAGACTAAGCTGATGGTGGCACAGGATGAGAGACTGAAGGCTACTTCGGAAGCTCTTGTTTACATGAAGGTGTTGAAACTCTATGCGTGGGAAACACATTTCAAGAATGTAATAGAAGAACTGAGGAAACTGGAATATAAGTGGTTGTCAGCGGTGCAACTGCGAAAAGCGTATAATGGCTTTCTCTTTTGGTCATCACCTGTATTGGTATCAGCTGCTACATTTGGAGCATGTTACCTCCTTGGAATTCCTCTATACGCTAGTAATGTTTTTACCTTTGTAGCTACTCTACGCCTAGTTCAGGATCCTGTTAGATCAATTCCTGATGTTCTCGGAGTGGTCATTCAAGCAAAAGTTGCATTAGCACGTGTTGTTAAGTTTCTCGAGGCACCAGAGCTTCATGCTGGAGCTGTCAGGCAAAACTCAGAAGAATTCAAGCAAACGATTGTTATCAAGTCTGCTAATATTTCATGGGAAGAAAATCCATCCAAACCGACTCTGAGAAGCATAAACCTAGAGGTTAAAGTTGGTCAAAAAGTTGCAATATGTGGAGAGGTCGGCTCGGGCAAATCAACACTTTTAGCTACAATTCTTGGAGAGGTTTCATTCATCGAGGGCATAGTAAGTTCTTATTCAACAGTTTTTTCCATCCTCTTCTTTTTCTTAATATTCATAGCTCAGATGGAAATTTGTCACCTTCAGTAGAGCTATTTCTTAATTAGTATCATGTTGCAATATCATTATATATGCCAAAGTCTTAAAATTTGCTTGCAATATTTCATGATAAATTGAATATGTTCTGACATTATTGTATAAGAAGTCACGCACCATTTAGATATAACTTTACTTTCTTTCTGGAAGTCAAACTTTTCATCTTTCTCTCATATTTCAAAGAATTTCATTTTCAAAACATCAATAGTGTTTGTGGAACCGATGCAAGTAAACTTTTTGAAATTTGGCTGGAAATCTCCACAAACTACATCAGCTCTGTTCTAGCATTGCAATGGCATAAATCAAATTTAGTTTCCTCTTACTTTAATGAATAATTCCTCATTTAGCTCCAACTTATAGGTGAAAGCGTACGGTGAGATTGCCTATGTTTCTCAGACAGCATGGATTCAAACAGGAACTATACAAGAAAACATACTATTTGGTTCTGCTTTCAATAAGCAAAAGTATCAAGCGACATTAGAGAAGTGTTCATTGGTAAAGGACCTTGAGTTGCTACCCTATGGTGATCTCACTGAAATAGGAGAAAGAGGAGTTAACCTTAGTGGTGGTCAGAAGCAACGTATTCAACTTGCTCGTGCACTATATCAGGATGCAGATATTTATCTATTGGATGATCCATTTAGTGCAGTTGATGCTCATACCGCTACAAGCCTCTTTAATGTAACATTTCCTAACCTCATTGAATCTATGCTCAGCTACTGTCTCCTTGCCAAAGCTAACTTGTTTTATGGCAGGAATATGTAATGGAAGCTCTGACAGACAAGACAATATTATTAGTGACCCACCAAGTTGATTTCCTCCCTGCGTTCGATTCAGTTTTGGTTAGTCTCCACTCCACCCCCCCTGAAATTCTTATGAATATTCTTTTGTGGTGATTTACTTTCTTCATCACCTATCTAAGTCCGGTTATCTCATCCTCTTATCCTAAGAATACATGATGTGTATGTTCTTTGTTGGATTGTATAGTTGGTTCTTTTTATTTTAGTTGATCTATATCCAATACCTTTTAGTCTTGTGATGAAAAGTTGATTATGTAATATAATTGTAGTTGGCTTCATCTAATTGTCGCGAATTGATTATGAAATATGACTTGTCCATACGTGGACGGTAAATTTGCCTTGTTAATCAATAATGCTATATTGATTAGAATGATTCTTAGGATCGGGTTTCACTTATTTTTGGGTAATTCTGTATAGCCTTTATTGGTTAGGAACGATTCTTATTGTCGCGAGTCACTGATTTTTCAATGGTCAGATCACGACAATTTCTCGTTGTAACTAAAAATGACTAGATGCAGATATACACAACAATAATGAAACTAAATAAACAAATACTTATTTTTGTTTGGTGAACTTGAAGACTGTCCATGCCAAATGAGCAAAAGAAACAGCCATTAAAAGGTGTATTGTTGATTTTACTAATATTTCTTTAGCATCATTAAAAGAAAGGTTTAGATAGTCATCTCCGACATGATCATGAGGCAAACTATTACTCCAAACAAGCATTTTGATCATGTTTATTTTGTTTACAGTTAATGTCAGATGGGGAAATACTACATGCTGGTCCCTATAATCAATTATTGGCCTCAAGTCAAGAATTTCAGGTCCTTGTCAATGCACACAAGGAAACTGCTGGTTCTGAAAGACTCTCCCAGGTTGTTTCTTCTCAGAAAGCTAGAAACTCCGGTAGAGATATCAAGAAGACTTACACAGAGAAACAAACAAAAACATCCACTGGTGATCAGTTGATTAAGCTAGAAGAAAGAGAAACAGGAGATTCGGGTTTCACGCCTTACATACAGTATCTGAATCAGAATAGAGGCTACTTATACTTCTCGTTTGCATTTGTTTGTCATGTTATATTTGTCATTGGCCAAATATTACAGAACTCTTGGATGGCTGCCAACGTTGAGAATCCTCGTATTAGCAAACTGCGACTGATTACAGTGTACTTGATCATTGGACTTGGATCATCTATCTTCTTACTTTGTAGATCTCTCTCTATAGTTGCTTTGGGAATCCAGTCATCGAAGTCTTTATTTTCTCAGATGCTTACCTCTCTATTCCGTGCACCAATATCATTTTATGACTCTACACCCTTGGGAAGGATACTGACTCGGGTAAGACTCTTAAATCAAGTGTCGACTCTAAATTATTTGTGAAAAATTTATAAGGCTATTCTTTTTGTTTTTCTCCTCTGTACAGGTCTCTTCTGATCTGAGTATTGTTGACCTTGATCTTCCATTCACCCTCCTCCTTTCGGTTGCTGCCACCACTAACATGTATGCAAATCTTGGAGTGTTGGCTTTTATTACCTGGCAAGTTTTGTTTGTCTCCATACCAATGGTTTATTTCGCAATACTCTTACAGGTAAAATATGCAATTTTCATAGTTTGTACATATGTTTTGAAATTAGAAAACCTAGGAGAAAACAACAAATCAAGGATAAGCGTCTGACACTTCCACCATTCGAGTTGATTGCATCTTTCTACAAAAAAGTAGGTGTGGCTTGTATCAGCTTGCAACTCTAGCTGAAATTTAGATGTTATAAACTTATTATTATTCCTTTTCCAAGGCAGAGGCAGGGAGATGGCTTCTCGCATTCTTCTATTTGAATGTGAATCTTTGTCATAGATTTTCATATTCCACTTTTCTTTGCCTAACAATTAAACTTTGTTCTTAACAAATAGAGGTACTACTTCTCTTCTGCAAAAGAGTTAATGCGGATCAATGGCACAACTAAGTCCATGTTGGCAAATCATCTTTCTGAATCCATAGCTGGAGCTATGACAATTAGAGCTTTCAAGAAGGAAGATCAGTTCTTTGCTCAGACTTTGAAACTCATAGACACAAATGCTAGTCCGTTTTTCCACAATTTTGCGGCAAATGAATGGTTGATCCAACGTTTGGAAACATTGAGTGCCGCTGTGATTTCTTCCTCAGCACTTGCCATGGTTTTACTTCCCCCTGGAACTTTTACTTCTGGTGCGTTATTCTCTCTTCTACTTCAGCTGTTGTTTTGTATCTTGACTGCCCATATACTTGTATATGCTTTGATTTTGATACTTGTATAAATTATGAAATATCCATCTTTTGATTACACGAAAATAAAAAACAACTATTTATACGAGGTTGGCTAACACATCTTTGATTGCTAAATCTTCTGATGGCAGGATTTATCGGCATGGCATTTTCTTATGGTCTCTCATTAAACATGTCCTTGGTTTTCTCTATTCAAAATCAATGCACACTCGCAAACTATATCATTTCTGTAGAAAGACTAAACCAATACATGCACATTCCAAGTGAAGCCCCAGAAGTCATAAACGAGAATCGCCCCACACCCAATTGGCCCAGTGTTGGCAGAGTTGAGATCCAAGATTTGAGGGTAAAATCACTTTATTTGTGTCAGTGATTTCTTTTCTTTTTTTTCTTTTTTTGGTGTGTGTGTGAAGATTAATGTGCTGAAATAAATTGATATCAATCAGGTTAGATATAGACCTGATACTCCACTTGTTCTCCGGGGAATCAGTTGCACATTTGAAGGAGGACACAAGATTGGGATTGTTGGCCGGACTGGCAGTGGGAAGACGACACTTATTGGGACTTTATTTCGTTTGGTAGAGCCAGCAGGGGGGAAAATTGTCATAGATGGCCTCGACATCTCCACAATTGGGCTTCATGACCTGAGGTCACGTTTTGGCATCATTCCTCAAGATCCTACTCTTTTTAATGGAACAGTGAGATACAATTTGGATCCATTGTCTCAACATACAGACCACGAAATATGGGAGGTATTATTTTCCTTTGACACTTTATGCTACTACAATGAGACAGTTATGATGGTTCAGAAACAGAAATGTTAATGGTTATCTACATTTTCAAAATTTTCCTTTGATCCCTCTGTCTACAACTTATTAGCTAGGGTGTACGGTGGATACAATAATTGGTGTCAACTGAAGTTTGATGTACATCAAGCAAAAAATGTCTCTAATTTGAAACCTGATGAACCACTAGCTTGGGTTGGGAAAGTTGCTGCTTCAATACAAGGAACTTAGAAATTTTTTCATGGGACTATGAATTTGTGAACAGTTGCATTGGCACGTAAACTACTTTCCTTTGGCCTACATGGAAATGGGAGAACGATATATGAATGCTCATCATCCTAAACAATATTGACACACCCAAATTCCTGACTTGTCATAGATGACTCCAAACTAGCTACTTTATGTATAGTCTCTACTTGATGTGATTAAAAAAGTACATTTTGGTTATGTTTCCCTGAATAGAATGCCAGAATAGTTCTTAGCGAAACCAGGCCTATAATTATTGCTATACTACAATTGCTAATGGATTTTTCATGCATGTTTTATAGGTGCTTGGAAAATGTCAGCTTCAAGATTCTGTAAAAGAGAAAGAAGAAGGATTAGATGCTTTAGGTAATATTTCAGGTTTCTGAGGTTGATTAATTAGAACTAGGATCATCTAATCTGAAACCTGGTGTGTGCAGTTGCGGATGATGGATTGAATTGGAGCATGGGACAACGCCAGTTGTTTTGTCTAGGTCGTGCTTTGTTAAGAAGAAGTCGGATATTGGTGCTTGATGAAGCCACTGCATCAATTGACAATGCAACCGACACAATTCTCCAGAGAACTATAAGGACGGAATTTGCAGATTGCACTGTGATCACAGTAGCTCATAGAATACCCACTGTGATGGACTGCACCATGGTGCTCGCCATGAGTGATGGTGAGTTTTAATATTCTGGTTAGGTTATATGAATATCAACTTACTAATTACATTGAAGGTCTTGAGTGTGACATTGAATCTGGCTAAAGCCAGGGAGGTGTTTTCCGCAGAAAAGTTTATAAGAAAAGGTTCTGTTTTTTTTTTCAGGAAAAGTAGTGGAGTACGACGAACCTATGAAGTTGATGAATAGAGAAAACTCGTTGTTTGGCCAGCTTGTTCAAGAATACTGGTCACATTCAGCAGAATCAAGTTGAAGTTAGCTGCTCGCTAGCTGAATTAGCCCGTTTTCTAATGCAACTAGGATATTGCAACTTTGGATCCGTAGAAAGCAGATGCAAGAAAATGGTCCAAAGATTTTGATTTGTATGCCTAGCTTCTATACCGAAATATATCTGTTTTTTCGTAGGTAATATGAATAAGCTCACATGTATCTGATACTGCATGAAGAAATGCTCACATTACGTCTATTCTTCTTTGAAATCACTTTATCATTAGAATCTTGATCTTCAATTTTGTTACTCTGCGAGTCTATCAAACTCTTAATTGAATAGTAACAATAGTAATCAAATTTTCCAGGTAGAACAAATAATTGATAAGTGTGATTACACTGGGAGTTAATGGACAAAAAATGGTTTTGATGACCACATTAGTTTTCATTGTAACTTAAAGACCCTATTAAATTTTAAAAAGTTATTTTTTAAATTCGTTTGAGCTAAAATTTTCAGGAAAATTACATATTAACACTAGAAACAACGTGCCAAAGTTTAAGACCGTTTCGACACAGTTCCTCTAGATATTCACCATCATTAAATATCTTGATAAAATTGTCTTTGTGAGTGTTTACTGTTTAAGAACTACCATTTCAGGTGGTCTTGGACAACAGGCACTACTTGGCCTACCGGTCTGTTAGTGTCACACCCAAGGTGGGCCCTCGCTTGCTTCCTGATATTAATAGAGAAATTTCCTTTATCCCACTGGGCTTGAATATTGTCATATTGAGGCACACATGTCGAAATAAGTTGAAACTTTGACACATTATTTCTTTTGTTGGGCTTTAATTTTTCTCAAACTTTCAGCTCGAACGAAGCTCAAATGATATATTTCTATTTATTCATGTGTATGCAAGTCCTCATTACAATGAAAACTAAAGGGATTCTCTTGGGTTAGTAAAAATTAGTTTTTGTCCCTAATATGCGAATATTTATTATATATATAAACCCTTCATTTTCTCCAGTATTCTTGTTGTTGAAGTTTCTGCCTGCGGAGTTTGTAAACCTAGGAAACACCGATACACCAAAAAAATTCAATGAACCCTTGTCACATACACCCCCGATACGATACACCACCTATACATCTCAGATATACTCCGGATATAATCAATGGATGCATCTCATAGTCAATGGCTATGATATGGCCAAACAAATTTATTTTCATTAAATTTTCTTTGTAAATTGCGAGATTAGGATGAGATATTGACATTTTTCGTGGGATGTGCATGTTTAGGATGCATATATTGATGACTTGTGATAGTTTTTGGTGTTTAACAAATTAATGAAATGATAATCATATGAATTTTGTGTAATTATGTTTATGGTTTATGAATATGATTCATTAAATAATGATTATGTTGGCATATTTTTTAATTAAAAATAATATATAATAATAATTATTTTAATGATGTATTCTACTCGTATCCATATCCTCAATTTTGGAAATTTTTCGTATCCTCCATGCCGGTTTCGTATCCGCCCAATTCGTTTGTAAACTTCAGTGTTCTAAAAAGCGGCTTAGGCGCTAGGGGTAGAGAGACGTCCAGATTAATGGCATCGGGTAGGCGCCTAGGCGGGATCTGGGTGATCTAGGCGGTCATAAGGGCAATGTGAGAACACCCAACTTGGTGAAAGCAGAGAAGACTGAGAAACAAAAGGTGGAAGCCAAAGTCCTCAAGCAACAATATGTCCCAATGGTCAAAAAATTAAAGTTTCAAAGCCAGAAGCTGGCACTAGTGGTGTAAAGAATAATCAGGGTGAGGATATCCAGGAGGGAGTTGGTGCTGAGAGGCCGATGGTCAAAGATTCGGGGAATGTCATGTTGTCAAACAAATTCGAGTCACTTACGGAGAACATAGTTGAAGACGAGAGTAATCTAATGAATAATCAATTGCCTTGTAAGGAGAAGGCTCCAGTCAGTGACATGGTAGAGCCAGAAACAACGGAGGAAGATCTTATTGGGGCGGGGTACACAGCTGTTGAGATTGAAAAAGGCGATTGAAAAACAAGGAGAGACAATTTCAGGGTTTGCTTCGTCCCAGCCAGAACATGTTCTACCAATAACAGGGCTTGCTTCGTCAGAGCAAGTCGCGCTCGGAGCAGAACATGTACGCTCTGTTTCTACAGAGCACGTAGCATCACCAATAGAGCAAGTTGATTTGGTGAACAAAACATCACATGTTGTAGATGATGATCCAAAGAAGTTGATCCCTAGGGAAAATGCGAATGATGGTCAAGCTTTCTGCAAGAATGTGATAATGCTTCAGGTAGCAGCTCAAAGCCGCAAAGAGCACACGAGTATGTTAACCAATTGGAACCAGAGAGGGCGCAGGGGGTTTTGATCAAGGCTGTAGGCGGGGATGTCGGGATCTCTAACCCAGGAAAAAAGAAGAGCAGTGGGAATGTTTCTCTACAGATAAATGCAATGATTCCAGGCAGCAACTCCGGGCCAACAAAGGAGGACGCAGTAGCTGACGTTGATCACGTTGACAGTGGGTTTGTCTATGGCTCTGGCAGTGGAGCTCACGTTGGTGCTCAGACTCGCGTTCATAGTGGTGACAAGATGCATGACCCGAAGGTAGGGGTTCCAGCAGATGCGAGTATTGTACAAGATGACGAAACTTTAGTGGACGCAGCAGTACTTGAAGCAACGGATAAAAAACATATTAACTATTTGGTTTGTAACGCTAACAGCGAAACTGAAATTGAGACCGATACCGACATTTCGAATGCAATCAGTTCAGAAGAAGAAGATTTGGATGAATACACCATTAGGTCAAGATTAGTGTCAGGTTTAAAGACAGACCAACTTCGATTATCGAAAAGATTTGATGCGACGGACTTCAAAGACATCAAGGTATTTCCTCGAAGATCATCTAGAATGAAGAAAAGTAACAGCAAGTACAGGCATTGATTTAGGGGTTTGGTCAGTATTTATTTTGGGTTTGTTATGATGTATGTCCTCTGGTTCTTTTTATCGGGTAAAGTCGTCATGTACCCCCGACTAATGTAAAAGATTTTTTTTCAAGTAATAAATTTTTATTTAAAAAAAAAAAAAGATCTAGGCTGTCTGGGTGGGTCTAGTAATGGACAATTAGTTAATCTAAAACCAAATATTGACAATTAGTTATTTTAGATGTTATGTTGGTACCATCAAGTATGTAATTTTTTTCTCTCTCTAATCTCTATGAAACTCTATGTTATGTAACTTATGCTATTATAAATTTAAGTTTAATTTTTCATGTTTATAAATTTTGCATATGTATCTTGGCATTAAATTGGAAGTAATTGATAAGGTATTATGCTTAATTTTTGTAAATTATGAAAGTTATAATACAAAACTTAAAACAGCCTAGGTGCCCGCCTAGGCCCTTGGGCGCTAGGCACCTGCTCGCCCACCGCCTAGGGTTTTTTAGAACACTGGTAAACTCAAGTAAAAAAGGGGTAGAAATATTATAAAAATCAAAACAAGAAGAAGTGCAAAATATTTTTTTTTACAAAGTTCTCTAAAACTTTTCAACGGAACTTAAATTTTTTTTAATGTAAATCCTTTATTGAGAAAAACATTGAAATTTGCAAGTTAGGGGAGAGCAATTATAATTTATGGAAAACACTTCAAAATTTTATACTTATTTATTTATTAATATTTATTTTAATCAAACTACTATTCTAAAAAATGAAAACATCTACTATTTGAAAATTTATTTGCTTGATTTGGTGCTCTTTGTTTAAATAGAAATTTTAATTTTGGTTATATGACAATTGTTTTTATGGAAAACAAAGGCAAATGATGGTTTGGGTTAGTTTTGCACTATGAATTATGTAGTTGGAGATTTGGTCAAATGAGCAATATTTTTCATCCTTGAACTTATATTAATGCAACTTGAGAACATTACTTCTAATTGTATAATAGTTCAACTCTTGCAGAAATATGCATGATGGATCCATGGAAGAGTTCCTTCCATTTGCTATCATTCATTTAACAAACTTAATTCCATTGTAAAGTAATCCTTCATAACTTTAACTTATATATGTACTTAATATTGCTCATTCGGATGCCAATTTTATTGAAGTTCAAAATGTTAACATGTGTTATTTGATCTTTCAAAATGATATCTTACTTGCAAGATGACTAACTTACAGGGTTTGACAAAACTTATAGAACTTTGAGGTAAATTTTGAACATTTGTAATGAGAGTTTATATCATCTATAAATTCATGTATTCATAATCATATAAGCTAGGTTCTAAGAAACTACTATATTAATGGTTCAATTTTAGTGTATCACATAGAGGATGCTTAACATAAAAAAAAACTGTAAGTTCATTGAACCATAAATGTTATATGACATTTAATATTGTTATGATGAAAGTTATATGTACATAAATTTGACATTATTGATATGTGAGCAATGTGAGATTAAATTCTTTTGTTATTCTTCAATGTAATATTATTTATTACATGTTCATCCCGTCCCGTCCCGAACCCGTTTGGGATGGGACGAGGTCGGTATAAGGTCTATCCCATTCCGATCCTGAACGAACAGGATGTGATAGAGATGAAGTCCATCCCATCCCATCCCATATGTCTTATGCCCACCCTAGTTTCTCATAATACTGTATTGATATTCATGTAATTTATGCATAAATTACCTTGTGACTTATATTTGTTAGTGTTTCAAGTATGTATTTATTCTAATTATTTCATTTTTCATGTTTTGTAGGATTTGGAACTTAAATGATGAAATCATATAAATGTGGCACTTCAAAGAAGTATTATTTGTTAGGTTCGAATGGTGATACAAAGTGATGGTTGAAATTGCAAATCGCATGCCAAACCCATCCAAACCCAAACCCAAGTGAACCAAGCCCAAATCCAATCAAAAACCCCCAAAGGAAACCTATTTATTCCCCCTTCTCCCCACAAGACCCTCTCCTCTCTTTTGGGGGCAAAAAGAGTTGCTCCTTACCTCTCTTCTCTGTCTCTCTCCTTCAAGCTACCACATCCTCTTCCTAGCCACCAAACATGGGATCCCTTTCCATCTCGCTTCAAACCACCACCTCTCAGTAGTGTTCACATCACCACCTCGCAATCCCTTTTCCTTCTCCCGATCTTTTCTTCTCTCAAAACCTCTCATGTCAAACAATCCCCTTTTTCCTCCATCTTGACCTCCTTCTGTTCTATCACGCCATAACAACCCCTTCCTCCATCTCGCCACAAAACAGACACCACACTCTGTAGCCACTATTGTGCTCCTCTCCACTTCTCTGTTCTCCAGCAGCCACCACGAATCAACCCATTTCATCCATCACCATCTCCCCACCATCCAAAGCAACACAACAACAAAGCAGATATCTCTCCACAACAACAATACAAAGCAACAGTTCGTGAAGGAATAAGTTTTGGAATATCCTCGTCATCCTTTATTAATATAAGGTTTGGGGATTCTCAAAACCCTGCGCTTTCCAAAAAAAGGTTTTGGAAGGAAAATGTTTTTAAACTCTTTGTCACACTACACTACAAGAAATCTATCATCCAATAAATTTTTTTCTACGAAAATTAATTTTCTTGTTAATTTGATGACTTTGTCAATGAAAAAAATTTCCTTGAAAAAACCATAAACTTGTTACTTTTTTCCAACAAAATATATTTTGTTAGAAATTTTCCTTGTTAAATATGTGGCGGAAAACATTCCCTCCAAAACTAATTTTTTGCCAAATTTATTTAACAACAGAATATTTTTTATGGCCACAAAATACTAGTTCCTTGGTAATTGAGACATTATCTGAAATGAAATATTTTGTTGCTAAAGAAGACTAATTTTAACAACAAATAATTTTCCTTGTTAACAGAACATTAATACTTATTCATCTCTCTTTAGTGAGGAAATATGTTTTCCTAAATAATAATTACATTATTAGTAATGATTTGATTCGTTGATAATGATTGATAATTTTTTCCATTATTTTTTTCTTGTTAAAACTTGTTTACTAATTTGTAGCAACAAAGTCATATTTCCTTGAAAATTGTTACAATATTGGTAACTTTTTTTATTTTGTTGGAAACAATATCTTTTTTAAATGAAATCTTTATAGCAAAGAAAAAAAAATTGTTGGTAATAAATTAATTTCGTTGGTAAAAAGTCATAATTATTTTCATGAAAATCTATTTCTCATTAAAGCTCACTAACTATTTTATACCGACAAATCTTTGTTGGAAACTAGTATACGATTGGCAATAATTTTTTTAGAAATAATATATATTTTAAAAACATCTCTACAGCAAGAAAATAAAATGTTGTTGGTAATTACAACCTTATTGGTAACAACTTTTTTACTTGTTAAAAACCAATAATCATTTCCATGATTCTCAATACAGCTCATTAATTCATTATTATTTCTTTGGAAATTGGTTAACTATATGACAACAAATTTATTTATTGAAAATTATTTTTATTTTTCATTGCAAAAATATTGTACAAAGATAATTCAAGGAATCCAGGGACAAATTTTTTGTTGGTACAAATTTTTCCAAACTAAAAGTGTACTTTTTTTCAAATGAAAATATTTTCGTTGACAAAAACCTTGACTATAGTAATGTTGTTTGATTGGGGGCTTTAAGTTTAACTATTAATTGTACTAAATTAATATTCTATTATAAAGTTAAATTCTTTTATAAAGATAAAAATAGAATATTAATTAGCTATGCTTCAAAGTAATATGCATTACATGCAAGGCAAAAAGTCTCTTGTGAAAACACTCATTTGGATTTTTGAAACAAGCTTGAATGATGACAGTCAACTATCAACCAACATCCATACTTTCAAATAGAAAAAAATTATGATACTTTTTAAAATACCCTTTTTATTTAGATTTAGTAGAAGAATGATTTCTTGGGAAAAGAGAAAAGAAAATAGAAGAATGAGAGAACAATTTGTTTGGTAACTTATAATGAAATATTTTTCCACAAAATTTATTTATATTTAAACCTTCAAACTTCTTTACAGTGGCAAAATGTTATTTCGTTGAAATGTTTTATTAGTAGCAATGATATTATGTCATCTAAAAAATTGAATGACATTTTTTTAACAATAAATATTATTTTATTGCTAATTATAATATTATAGGTAAAAAATTTCATTGCTAAAAATTGATAAAAAAAATTTCATAAATTATTTTTTCCCTTTTTAAGGCTCGTTTTCTTATTTACAATAATTTAATTTTATTTCATTGGGTATATAATCAATTTCAATAACATATCTAGCAATGAAATGGTATTAGTATTTCGTTGCTAATTATAATGGTGTTATTGTGGATTTTTTTTCATTGCTAAAAGTGGTAAATATTTCACATAAAAATTATAATCGTTAAAATATTAAGTCATAATTTATAGTGACGAAATATTATTTATTGGTCCCTATTATATACGTAGCAATGTTTTTTTTAATTGCAAAATAAGAGTAATTTGATTTAATAATCTATAAAGTTGCTTCACACAATACAATTATTCAAATAGCTCAACTTGTAAAGATTGCAATAGATTTTACTACCATAGTGTGGTGTGTGGTATCCTTAGAGTTTGGGAGGTAGATTGTGAGGTCTTATAGGTGTTATAAATGCCGAAAATGATGAATCATTTTAATATATAGGTGGTTTTTCATTGAAAATAATTTCCTATGTAATTGTTAACGGCACCTATGACAACTTTCGTTGATATACATGCATTTTACCCAACGAAAAAAATTCTATGATAAAGATAGTTACATTTTCCCCCAACAGTTTTTCTTAATGATTCTAAGCTTTTTTCGAGGAAAAATATCATAGGTAATTAAAAGTTTTTTGGCAACAAAACATTTTTATGGTAAAGATATTTGATTTTTACCAATGAATTTCTTTGGTAGTTGTTAGTATTACCAGCACCTTGTTTCCTTGATTTATCATCCGTTTTACCAACAAAAAATAAATTCCTCGGTAAAAATCATTAGCTACGGGACGCCGACACTAACATGGTAACGATTTTTTTTCCCTGTTAAATGTATTTTTTTCAATAAAAATTTGATTTTTTCAAGGAAATTTTTTCTTGAAAAATGCCTTCATTATTGTAGTGCTATCTGCATGTACTTTGTGAAGCACATTCGTTGAGGAGATGAAGTTCACCCACGCCATTGTCGCGATCACCACCATGTTTTTCTAATCCGTCGCTAATGTGTAGATGATTCTTCGGGCTTAGTAAAATTTTCTTTTGTTTTTTATTGTTCTTTAATGCATTGTATGGTTTAACATTGGATTGATTTGTTAACAAATGCATATTACTTTTATCGTGTATGTCATACATCTATGGTAGTTAGAATTATTTTATGTTTTTTAAAAACATTTTTTATTCATATTAATTAACCTGTGATTAGTTGTGCATTAAATAGACAATTAATTTTAGGGGTTTGCAGCATTGCTAAAAGCAATCCATTATTTGTCATGATCACATCTCTGGGACAATGAGAGATTTTCATATCTAGTATTGCTCGAATAAAATGGACAATAATTGACATTAGTATAATTCTATGAACTTGATGGATGATTCAAAACCCATAACATCTCTTTCTTTGATTTTCAACTCATTTCCAATTGTTTTTTCTATTTTCCATTACTTAAGAAATTTATTATTGTAGTAATCCCTTTTAAATTAGTCTAAATAGATGATAGTTATTTTATTGTTTCTTCAATCCTCGTGAGATCGATCCGTATTTGTCAGTCTACTAGTTAGATAACCTGTTGCAAATTTGGCTTTTTAAAAATAAAAACAAATGTGTGTTTACCTGGTTTTGAACCCTGGACCTCTCTCCTATTTTGATCTTTGAATCACTCTCTAATATTTAGTCCCATATCTATTATATAACTCTTTGTGGTAGAGTTTATAACGAAATAGTTAGGACTTGGGTTTGGACCCCTTGGGGGTACCACTCTCCGTCGCCGTCCGGTCGGGCGGGTCGGGTCGTTTAGAGAGCAAACCATTTTTTTGCTAAAAATTTATTTAAACGAAAATAAATTTATCTGGACACTTTCTTTAAGCAAACGGTTTTCACGTTTTTTTTTTATTAATTACTATTTTAAATATTATGAACTTGGATGCGTTTTTGTCTTACAACGAATGTGATTTTTTCACTATAAATATAACACAAAAACTCACAGTGAATAGATAAGAAGAAAACAGCAAACAAAAGATTTTCGTGTTAAAAAGAAAGAGATTTTCGTCTTTGTAATGAAGTGATTGTAGCTTTTGCAAAAGTGATTCTAGTTTTGCAAAAAGTGATTCTTGCAATTCATATTGTATTGGTGATTCCGAGAAAATCAAGAGATTGAGGGTGAATTGTATACCGTTCATCTATTGTGCAATTTTTGAACGAGACAGAGAAGATTTTGAGCTGTTTTATCCTGGGGACGGCGGGGCTACGTTACTGCCTTGCACAATTTTGGGCAGAGCCGCGAAACGTCTTAAAGAGAGCGACCTAGTCCGCGACTCAACCCAAGCAAAATTGGTACCATCGCCTTCCTTTTAATTCGAATTTACAGCATATTTTCCAACAAATTTAAGACGTTTACTATGTCTGCCATGAATTCAATTACTGAAATTGCTGCAAAAGACCTTAATAGGCCATTTCGTTTTGAGGGCCAACACTTTAAAAGATGGAGACAAAAGATGTTGTTTTTTTCTAACAACACAAAAGGTTGCATATGTTTGTGATACTGAAAAACCAACAATGCCTGCTGAACCTACTGAACCCCAAACGAAAGAATTAGACCGTTGGATTGAAAATGATTTTTATGTAAAAAATTTATCCTGAATGGTCTGCCTGGTGATCTTTATGATTATTATTGTTCTGAACAAACTGCAAAAGATATTTGGGAAGCCCTTAGAAAGAAATATGACACTAATGAGGCTGGCACAAAGAAATATGTTGTCAGTCGTTATCTGAAATTTCAAATGATTGATGATAAGTTTGTGGAATCCCAATCACACGAGCTTCAAAAGATTGCTCATGATATTATATCTGAAGGAATGACTTTAGATGAGCAATTTCAAGTAGCTGTTGTGATAGACAAATTGCCCCCTAGCTGGAAAGATTTTAAGAATGTCCTTAGGCATAAAACTAAAGAGTTTTCCCTAGAAAGCCTGATAACCCGACTTCGTATTGAGGAGGAAGCCAGAAAACAAGATCAGAAAGATGAAGTTCTGATTATTTCAAACCCTAAGAAATCTACCCCTGTGTCTCTGAAACCCAATGGAAAGACAATGAAAAATCAGAATCATAATAAGAATAGGAACAAACAGAACTGGAACAACCAGAACCGCAATAATCAGAATCAGGATCCTCCGCGAAATCAGAACGGACAGAAACATCCCTCCAAGAATGATTCAGCACAGTTCCTTTGCTACACCTGTGGTAGGCCAGGGCATATGGCCAGGAACTGCCGGAATGGATCTCGCCTTGCACCTCAGGCGAACCAAACCGAAGACCAACTTATTGCCATGATCTCTGAGATCAATTTTGTTGGTGGATCCGAGGGATGGTGGGTTGACACTGGTGCTTCTCAACATGTCTGTTATGATCGAGAAATATTCAAGTTCTATTCTGAAGCTGAGGACAAGAAAGTGTTGTTGGGTGATTCCCACTCCACTATAGTTGTTGGAACTGGAACAGTAGAACTAAAGTTTCCTCTGGAAATACTGTTATCCTGAAGGATGTCCTGCATACTCCAGAGATGAGGAAGAATTTAGTATCTGGTTATCTTCTGAACAAAGCTGGGTTTACTCAAATAATAGGGGCTGATTTATATACCATTACAAAGAATAATGTATTTGTGGGGAAAGAGTATGCTACTGATGGAATGTTTAAGTTAAATGTTGAAACGAATAAAATTTCTAGTTCTGCTTACATGTTGTGCACTTTTAATATATGGCATGATAGACTTTGTCGTGTTAATAAGCCTATTATTAAAAACATGAGTAACTTAGGACTAATTCCAAAATTATCATTAAATGATTTTGAAAAGTGCAACTATTGTAGTCAAGCTAAGATAACCAAAACACCACATAAATCTGTAGTTAGAGAATCTGAACCTTTAGATTTGATACACTCAGATATATGTGAACTTGATGGTATCTTGACTAGAAATGGAAAACGTTATTTTATTACGTTTATTGATGAATGTTCTGATTTTACTTTTGTTTACTTAATGAAAAATAAAAGTGATGCCTTTGACATGTTTAAATTATTTTTTACTGAAGTTGAAAATCAATATAATAGAAAGATTAAGAGACTTAGGAGTGATAGAGGCACTGAATATGATAGCAGTACTTTCATAGAGTTCTATAATTCTCAAGGAATTATTCATGAAACAACTACACCATATTCTCCTGAGATGAATGGCAAAGCTGAAAGAAAAAATAGAACTCTTACCGAGTTAGTAGTTGCCATAATGCTTAACTCCGGTGCTGCATCGCACTGGTGGGGAGAAATCATCTTGACAGTCTGTTATGTGCTAAATAGAGTCCCCAAATCGAAAAGTAAAACATCTCCCTATGAGATTCTGAAAATAGACAACCAAACTTGTCTTATTTGAAAACTTGGGGTTGTTTAGCTTATGTTAAAATTCCTGATCCTAAAAGGAACAAGCTTGCTAGTAGGGCATATGAATGTGTATTCATAGGATATGTCATGAATAGCAAAGCTTATAAATTTTATAATCTTAAAGATCAAGTTATTATAGAATCAAACGACGTTGACTTTTATGAAGATAAATTTCCTTTTATTTCGAGGAATAGTGGGGGTACATCATCAAGCAATGTACCCTTGATCAGGGTAAATGAAACTGATAAAGCCACAGAATCTGAGCCAAGAAGAAGTAAACGGAAACGAACTTCTAAAACATTTGGCCCCGATTACTATGTCTTTTCAGTCGAAGAGGATCCCCTTAGTTTTCAAGAGGCCTGATAGGGGCATAATTATGCTATTTTTAGTACCATATTTCTATATGTATTATTAGCTATTATTTGTTAATTATGGTACTAATTGCTATTTTCATGTTTGTGTAGGGTTCCAATTACAATACTTTAAAATAGAAGCAAATTGGCAATTCAGGAATACTAATTGCACAAGGACTTCACACAAACAAGGAAACCACACCAACAAGGAAACCACAGACAGAAGAAAACAAGAATAAAAAGGGGACATACCTGGCTTTGAGAGATCACCCCATGAAGCAATAGCATTGATCCACGGCACCCATCCAGGAGAGCATCCCATCCACTGCATCCATACACAGCATCCTCGCACAAACCCTAGCCGCCGTCCTCACCCATCATCAACCATCTTCACCGCCCTCGCCAAACCGCAGACCACCACGTAGGACCCTGTTCATCCCCTCCTCCTTACAACCATAGTCGCCTCATCCCTCATCGCCTTCACCTCCAGAAACAGCCTCCTCATCAAACCTAATCGAACCCCCATTCTCGCAGATCCCTCCTCCTCGCGAAAACCCTTCGTCGTCCTCTCTCTACTCAACCAATCAACCTCCTCCCTGATCATCCTCGCACAAACCGTAGCCACCGTCGCTGTCCCTCGTCCTTCCCTCTTCGTCCCTTCTTCCCGTTCTCAGCCAGAAGCCAACCGATCACCTGATCTCCCTCTCTTTCTCGCTGTCCCTCGTTATCCCTCATCTCTCTCACTCTGTCACAAGCAGAAATCGAAAGGAAGGAGCTGAAGCAGAACGAAAGGAACTGAGGAAGCAGGAATGAGCAATTCGCGTGTTGGTGAAGGGATTTCTGCTATTCGCAGCCCAGCTTCTATTCAGTACCACCACGGATCAGTGTTTTGTTTTCATCTCTAAACATCTATTTCTCTTAATTTTGGTTTGATTATTGATTATGGATTACTGTTTGAACATAATTAATATGTCTAGCTAAACTCCCCTTAGTTAGGGGTGGATTCGAAGCCCCGAACATGTGCTTTATAAATTAATTGAATTTAATCTTCCTTGCTATTAGTGATTGTGTTTTGCTTAACTGCTTTATAGAGAACTTTTCCTTTTATGTTTGTTAAGGTGGCCAACTTAGTAAGCATGCTAGGATTTGAGGCTAGAGTATAGGAGAGTTTCACCTAATTGTTATGATTCTGTACTCACAAGTAGTAAATACCAAGGAACGTTGGTAAGGTTAAGTCAAAACCTAGGCAATAACAAGATGCTGATCATACTTGTGATTGCCTAGTCAGTGTTCATATTTTTCACAAAACCTAATGATCTTAGATTGCTATTTAACTTGCGATTCCTGTTTAGATAGCATGATAAGAATAGTTTGAAAGCAACGCTTAGTTTAATTCAACGAACTTGGAAAAATAATAAGATTAATGCAGTGCGGTCACGGTTAGTCTTGAGCATTGTCTCTCACGAGTTAGCAAGTGATTATTGAAGATTGATTTATAAGCATATGTTTGGTGTGTGGAGATAAAACCCTTAGCTAATTTATCATCTTTGCCATCTCTTTAGTTTATTATCTTTATATTAATTTTCGTAGTTATTTTCATAATTTAATTTAGAAAATCCAATCCCACTTTATTTGATTAATTAGGTTGTTAGTTGTCTTTTAATTATTATTAGTGTAATTAACAAGCCCTCTAATCCCCGGTCTAGAACGATCCCTACTTATTCTATACTACAAATCACAAAGCAGGGTATTAAGTTGTGTGCTACTAAAATAGCGCATCAATTTTGGCGCCGTTGCCGGGGATTAGAAAAGTTGTTGATTACTTAATTAGTTTTTATTTATTTATTTATATTTTTATTGATTTTTTCTTTCTTTCTTTTTTTATCTCAGGTACCAGTTCATGCACAATAGGAGATCCAGCGAAAACTTAGAAGAATACGATTCAGAGCCTGAGAAAACATTTAGAAGACGAAGAAGAGAAACAAAAGAACTACAAACATCTAGCTCTGAATCTGAATCTGAAGAGTTCGACATGGGAGATAATAGATCTATTAAAGAACTTTCGGCATCCACCTTGGACAATGCCGCACCCTTGTGCATTCAGTACCCATTAGCCGCGCAGGGCAAGACTGAGTCATTTGAGCTGAAATCTAGCCTACTTCATCATATTCCGAAGTATCACGGTCTTGCTATGGAGGATCCAAATAAACATTTAAAGGAATTTGAAGTTGTATGCTCCAGTATGACGCCAATAAATGTGGATGAAAACATCCTAAAGTTGAGAGCATTCCCTTTTTCTCTGACTGATAGGGCTAAGGATTGGCTCTATGAACTACCTTCCGGAACAGTATATTCTTGGGAAAGCATGAAGAAGGTGTTTCTAGAGAAATTCTTCCCAACTTCCAAAATTATCTTATTGAGGAAGAAAATCAGTGGCATACAGCAAGGTCCAGGAGAATCATATCCGGCTTACTATGAGCGTTTCAAAACTCTCATAGCATCATGCCCGCAGCATCAGATGAAGGAGGAGCTCCTGATTCAATACTTTTATGAGGATTGCTTCCTCTTGAGCGACAGATGTTAGATGCAGCGGCAGGAGGAGCTTTGGTTGATAAAACTCCAGCAGCAGCAAAAACTTTGATTGCAAACCGAGCCTTAAATGCCCAGCAGTATGAAGGAATAGGAGAGCCTTCACGCCAAGTCAATGAGGTAAGTACTAATTCTAGTTTGGAAGCTCAAATGGCTAATCTTACCTCACTTGTGACTCAGGCCCTAGGGAAGCCGAATATGCTAGGAGTTGCACAGGTTTGTGGCGTGTGTACAAAGCCAGGACATCCATCTGATCAATGTCCTCAACTGATTGAGAATGGCGGTTGGGAGAATGTCAATGCAATAGGTTTTCAGGGGCACAATCACTATAGAAATATCCTTATTCGAACACTTACAATGAAGGTTGGAGAAATCACCCAAATTTTGGATGGAGAAATTCAGAACAACCTCAACAACAGACTTCGAATCGGCCACCCCCTGGTTTCGCCCAAAGGCCACCTGAACCACCTCAGCACAATTCAGGTATGCCGCTTAATTATGATGAGATTCTGAAATCATTGACTATTTCTCAGCAGAACCAATCAAAGGATATAGCAGATTTGAAACTGCAAATGGGACAGATAGCTGAGTTTATTGGACAAATTCGCGAGCAAGGAAAACTTCCTAGTTCTACCATTCCAAATCCGAAAGGTGGGTTTGAAACCGCAAAAGCAATTACACTAAGGAGTGGTAGGCAAATTGAGAATGATCCAATAGTCCTTGAACAGAGTCGAAATAAGAAAGCTGAGGTACAGAAGGATGATCCCACCATCATTGAAACACCAGAGCTTCAAGGTAAGAAGGTGAGCATTCCAAATTCAGTTTCTGCTAATCTTGTTCCACCTTTTGTGCCTTTTCCAGGTAGGTTTGCCAAATCTAGAAAAGATGAACATGATAAGGAAATTTTGGAAACTTTTCGAAAAGTCCAAGTCAATATTCCGCTTCTTGATGCTATTAAGCAAGTGCCTAAGTATGCAAAATTTTTAAAGGAGCTTGCACAACAAAGAGACGACTTCAAGATGGAGAGGTGGTTAAGGTAAGTGAGAATGTCTCCGCAGTTCTTCAAAGGAAGTTGCCACCGAAGTGTAAGGACCCAGGTAGTTTTACTATCCCTTGTGTTATCGGTGATACAAAATTGACAATGCAATGTTAGATTTGGGTGCCTCAATTAATGTTATGCCATTTTCTGTTTATCGTTCTATGAATCTTGGGGAACTAAAAAATGATGGTGTGATTATTCAATTGGCTGACCGCTCTAATGCATATCCGCGAGGTTTGTTGGAAGATGTGTTGGTGCAGGTTAATCATTTGATCTTCCCAGCAGATTTCTATGTGCTTGAAATGGAAGATTCGGCATTGTCAACACCTTTGCCTCTTATTTTGGGGCGGCCCTTCATTGAAAACTGCAAGAACAAATATTGATGTGCATGCAGGAAAATTGACAATGGAATTTGATGGTGATGTGATTGGCTTCAACATCTTTGAAGCCATGAGGTACCCTGTTGATAATCATTCTTGTTTTCTATTGACGTGGTGGATATTTTGTCACAGGAATTCCTTGACGTCATGAACGATGATGAACTTGAAATCACCATTGCTACTGGCGCCGGATATGAAAGAAATGGAGTCCTTTGTGACAATATGAAGATCTCGGTCGATAACATGAGGGAGGAGATCATTGAGACTGTGGCAACTTTTGAGTCAATGCCACGAATTGTTAGTGAGTTATCTCCCCCAATTATTATTCCTTCATCTACTAATAAACTTTTACCTTCTGTGATTCAGGCACCTACACTTGAGCTCAAACCGTTACCGGATCACTTGAAGTACGCGTATTTTGGGAGATGATGAGACATTGCCTGTCTCATATCATCATCACTCACAAATTTAGAGGAGGAAAAGCTTATTCGAGTTTGAAGGAATACAAGATTGCAATTGGGTGGACATTGGCAGACATAAAGGGCATTAGCCCTACCACTTGTATGCACCGTATACTTCTTGAGGAAGGTGCAAAACCCACTAGAGAAGCTCAGCGCCGCCTAAACCCCCCTATGATGGAAGTTGTGAAGAAAGAAATCATTAAACTCCTTGATTGTGCGTGATTTACCCTATTTCAGATAGCAATGGGTTTCACCAGTGCAAGTAGTGCCGAAGAAGTCTGGCATAACTGTGGTGAAGAACGAGGAAAATGAGTTGGTTCCCACGCGAATACAAACAGGTGTGGCGGGTTTGTATTGACTACAGAAAGCTGAATGCAACTACCAGGAAAGATCATTTTCCTCTTCCCTTTATTGATCAATTGCTTGAAAGGTTGGCCGGTCGTGCTTTTTATTGTTTTCTTGATGGTTATTCAGGGTATAATCAGATTGTCATCGCTCCAGAGGATCAAGAAAAGTACAACCTTTACATGTCCATTCGGCACTTTCGCGTATAGAAGAATGCCATTCGGTTTGTGTAATGCCCCGGCTACCTTCCAGAGATGTATGGTAAGTATATTTTCAGACTTTATTGAAAAAATCATGAGGTTTTTATGGATGATTTTAGTGTTTTCGGGTGATTCTTTTGACCATTGTCTAGATAATCTTGCATTGATTTTAAAAGCGATTGCATTGAGGTTAACCTTGTATTAAATTGGGAAAAATGTCACTTTATGGTTAACCAAGGTATTGTTTTAGGTCATGTGATTTCAGCTAGGGTATTGAGGTGATAAAGCTAAAATAGATCTTGTACGTTACTTACCCTCTCCTACTTCGGTGAGAAGAGGTTCGTTCTTTTCTTGGACATGCAGGATTCTATCGGCGATTTATCAAAGATTTTTCTAAGGTTTCTGGACCACTATGTCGACTCCTACAAAAGATGTGCCATTTGAGTTCAATAATGGACTGTCAGACAGCGTTTAGCAAGCTTAAGGAGTTGTTGACATCAGCACCTATCATTGCACCACCGGAATTGGAGTCTTCCATTTGAACTTATGTGTGACGCATCAGATTATGCCTTAGGAGCAGTTTTAGGCCAACGGAGGGATAAACGTCTTCACGTCATTCTACTATGCCTCCCGAACCTTGAATGACGCTCAATTGAATTATTCCACAACTGAAAAAGAACTTTTAGCTGTATATTATGCTTTAGATAAATTTCGATCTTATTTTAATTGGAACTAAAGTTATAATTTTCTCTGATCATGCAGCTTTAAATACTTGCTTACGAAAAAAGAAGCGAAACCAAGACTTATACGGTGGATACTCTTCTTCAAGAGTTTGATGTGGAGATTCAGGGATAAAAAAGGGAGTGAAAATGTGGTAGCTGACCATAGAGCCGTTTGGTGCGCAATGAGGAACCCCAGCCAATTCTTGAGACTTTTCCTGACGAGCAACTATTTTTGGTCAAGGTAAATGAACCATGGTATGCTGATATTGTCAATTACCTTGTATCCAAACAGATTCCAAACACCTTCACTCGAGTTCAGAAGGATAAGCTCAAGAAGTGGCGAAACAGTTTGTATGGGATGATCCCTATCTGTGGAAGCATTGTACCGATCAACTGATATAGAAGGTGCGTACCCGATTCTGAATTTAATTCCATATTGACATATTGTCATTCCTATGCTTGTGGGGGACACTTTGGAACTCAAAGAACGGCTCGTAAGGTTTTAGAATGTGGATTTTAATTGGCCCACTTTATTTAAGGATGCCAGATTATTTTGCAATGACTTGTGATCGGTGTCAAAGAACAGGTAACTTAGGCCCTAGAGATCAAATGCCACAAACATCCTATATATAATGTGGAAATCTTCGAATGTTTGGGGTATTGATTTCAATGGGTCCATTTCCTTCTTCTAATGTTTCATTTATTATATTGCTTGCTGTGGATCTATGTTTCAAAGTGGGTGGAAGCAAAGCCACCCGTACTGACGATTCCAAAGTTGTTGCAGCATTTATTCGTTCTAACATTTTTGTAAGATTTGGAATGCCGCGAGTGATTATAAATGATGGGAGGTTCCCATTTTTGCAATCGTACAATTGAAGCTTTGCTTAAGAAATACAATGTCACACATAAGGTTTCAACACCTTATCATCCCCAAACAAGTGGACAAGCAGAAGTTTCAAATCGTGAAATCAAGGGAATACTTGAAAAAACAGTAAAGCCCACTCGCAAAGATTGGAGCATGCGACTTGATGATGCTCTATGGGCATATCGAACAGCATATAAGACACCTATAGGGATGTCTCCATTTCGGATTGTATATGGGAAACCGTGTCATTTACCAGTTGAGCCTGGAACATAAGGCGCATTGGGCTATTAAGACTTTCAATATGAACATTGATGATGCTGGCCTTCATAGGAAATTGCAGTTGAACGAGCTTGAAGAGATTCGGAATGACGCATATGAGAGTGCCAGGATTTATAAGGAGAAAACTAAAGCTTTTCATGATCGCATGATCCGTGGAAAGACTTTTGTGGTGGGCCAGAAAGTCTTACTTTTTCAGTCACGCCTTAAACTTTTTCCCGGTAAGTTACGTTCTAGGTGGGTTGGTCCTTTTATTGTTACTAATGTTTTTCCCCATGGTGCTATACAGGTGAAAAGTGTCACAACTGGAAATGAGTTTAAGGTGAATGGGCATCGACTTAAGCCCTATTATGAGTCATTTGTGGAGCATGACGTGGAGGACGTATCACTCCATGTTCCCACTTATTCTGAGGATTAATTGGAGATACCGTCAGGCTGCACGACGTTAAGACAAGCGCTTCTTGGGAGGCAACCCAATCAGATTTGCTTTCTTTATCATTTTATTTTATTTTCGTTGTTTTTGTTTTTGTTTGTTATAGTTTGTTTTTCCGCGTTTAAATCTTTCATTGCATGTGCTATAATCTATTAACATTGAGGACAATGTTAGGTTTAAGTGTGGGGGAACAAAACATTGTTTTATTTTGAATTATTTTGAAAAAAAAAAAAATTTTATTTTCTTGGTATTAGTGTCAAAAAATAAAAAATAAAAAATAAAAAAAAAAAAAAAAAAAAAAAAAAATAAATATTAGTTTTGAGTCTTAGGATACTTTCCAACACAATGATGAGATTTGGTTTTTAATTGCATGACTTTAAGATGATTTATAAACATGATTTAAAATCTAATATTATTCTTTGGTTAATGCTTATTTATGGTTTATATGCAAATTCACATGTAATCAACTTAGTAATTGGTACTCATAGCATGCTTAGTTGAATTTAACTCATTCTAACCCATATGTGAGTTTTGAGCCTATTGTTCCTTTGATTTTGAGAGTTTTTAGTTAGGTCATCTTTTATTTCTTTTGTCAATAATAATTCGTTGCATGATCTCAATTTTGTTTTTTGGTTGCTACTTGGATTGCTTTCAAAATTAAGAATTAAACACTAGAACTTGTATTAATTTCGTTCAAGCATCATATTGAATTGCATGACATGCTTGACATGATAAAGGCACCTAGTTTCCACCATTGCCAAATAAGCCCGATCCATAATATTTTTCCTTTAGGTTAACCCCATTGAGCCTTTTAAGCCTTTTATTTCATTACCCTCATTCTCTATCCTAATAAAACGAGTGGAGCATAATTTGATTTGCAGATACTTTATTGTGGTTCAAGGTATGTTGAAAAGCAAGTGTGGGGGAAGACCCTTGTGGTAGACA